>JARWIR010000162.1:0-374340 GCA_029959085.1 Nemophila menziesii
TACTCAAACTACCATTGACCTCGTGACCGGAAAATCATTTACGCCGAACATAGAACTGACACTTAAGGAGATGGTCATATACATATATTGTGACAGTCAATCGTTTAGCCACGCCCCGAGTCCCAATCTTGCTAGGTTTATTAGAAACTCGCAAAACCCGTGTTATGAGCCGATCCAGAGAACTACACTAATGGTAGTCATGAAGAAACTCAAAAAACCTAACGACCAAATCTTGTCTAACATCTGATATGTGGGAAGCTAAGAATGGTTTGAAAATATTGGGAGTAACATGTCACTGGATTGATGGAAACTGGTTACTGCTGAAGCGTATAATCTGTTTTTCTGTCGTTGTTGAATGTCCTACTAGTAGTAATGTTAATGATTTGATTACTGTTATTGCTTTGGCGTACAATATTACTAATCGGGTGTTTACATGTACATTCGACAATGGTTTGGACATGGTTATTGCTGTCTCGGACCTCATTAAAAACTTTACTGATAGGTCATTGTATTACGATGATCTTTTCCACATTCATTGTAATTGTAACATTATCAATTTGGTAGTTAGTGACGGGACTGCTGGTCTGGGAGTGACTTATAACTACGACTTAGGTGTGAAAATGGTTGGACCGAATGTAGTTAAAAAGATTAGGAAAACGTCGACTAGTATTAGAAACACTCGTGCATTAATCCGGGCATTTAAAAAGAAATGTGAGTCTACGGGTGTTAAGCAAAAGAGACTGACGTTGGTTTGTCCTGCCTGAGTGACTTCAACGTATTTGATGTTACAACGTGCATTGGGGTTTAAGAATATTATAACAAGCATTAATAACGGGAATTTTAGTGATAACTTTATTGATTCTAGTGATCGGGAGTTGGTTAGAGCATTAGTCGATTTCCTCCAACACTTTAGCGAAACCACAATTGTTTAACAGAAACATATACTCCTAAAAGTTACTTGGTGTTAGAAAGAGTTTACGAAATGGCTTTGCAGATGAAAGAGTATAGGTTAACGGAGGGGATTGACATTATAATTGGTCTGATGATGGAATTTTTTTTGAAGTACTATGACCCTATCCTGATTGTGTTTGCTAAATGTTGTGTCCTAGATCAGCGTTACAAGTTAAAGTGTACGAAAAAATTTATATTGGAACTCAGTACTTGTTTAGGTCACGCCGAGTCACAGGTGTTGTAAGATCAAGAGCTAGTAGAATGGTTGACGAAGACAACACAACACAAACCACCTATAACCAAGGCAAGTGAATTTACCTTGACTTCTACTTTTAATCGATCCATGAACCGCATGTTGAAGACTATGATATTATTGGTTTTTGGAGAAAATATAATAGCAGGCCCATTTTGTCACTCATGGAACGTGACCTGCTAATAGGGCTGCAAACGAGCCGAGCCGAGATGAATACTAGATATACAGACTTGTTTGTTTAATTTCTCGAGCCGAGCTCAAATTTAAACGATTCGGGCCAAGCCAAGCTCAAATTTAAACGAGTCGAGCCCGAGCTTTCAATGATCCAAATTAGAATTGTTATAACTTGTTTGTTCAACTTACAGAACAATCTTTCTTAGAGTCGAGCACGAGTTGCTCATGAACAATTTGTTTTTTATGGTTGAAATGAGACTTTCATGAGTGTATAGTATGAAATATGAAACATAACATTAATGAAAAAAATAAATGTCTAAAGAAATTAAAAATATCCAATTAGATATTGAAATTTTAATAATATATTTATAAGTAGATAATATATTAAATTTATAATTCATAATTTTAAACGAGCTCACGAGCCAAGCTCGAGCAGACTCGTTTACGTATCGAGCTTAAAATGGAGCTTGATCTTGAGCTTGTTTATATTCGAACCGATCTCGAACGAGCATTTCTGCGAACCGAGCTCGAGCTGCTCGCGAGCGGCTTGGTTCATTTAAAACCCTACGTGCTAACCATTTCGGCGTCCTCAGTTCCATCCGAATCTGCTTTCAGTGAGGGTAAGTAACAACTTTCTGATCAACGGATGAGTATGATCGGGTAAACACTAGAACGGGTGGTACAAATACAAGACTGGCTAAAAGCAGACGTCTGAACGCAAGACCAGATGAACATCATACCAACCCGATGAAGATGAATGGTGAGCTCTTTCTTCGACTCTTTACTCCAACTCAATTTTTGAATAAACGTACTAACACTTTTACCAAGGGGGTTTAAAAAACCACGTGGTGACTTGATCCTTTTCTAGGTATGCATTTCACGCTACCTATAGAAAAGGTACGTAGGCATTCTAAATTTTATGGCACAGTCACCAACCCCCCTTCCACAGATTGATCCCGATTCCCGATGCAGACTTATAATTTATATGTTGTTCTTTTGGTGAAATGAGATTGTAATAATTTATTCCTTAGCTAAATTATATTTGTAATAAGTTATGTTATTATCCTTTGTAATTTATTTCATCAGTTGTGCAATTGGATTTATTAAATTTAATCAAATTTACAGTCTCTGTACAAAGATTGAAGAAAAATGTGTTTTTAGATTTTCTCTATTGCCACAAATCCTAACCCAATAGAAAAACATTAACGAACTTGTTATGACCGAACCGGAACCGGTCAGACGGGTTCATCTTACCGGTTCGTGCTTCTTATATAACCCCTATGAAACCGGACTGGACCGGTCCTATAAGGGGGAGGACTGCCTAGGAACGCTAAGAACTTAGCCCTCCTGAGCAGTTAGACACTCTCTTCTTTTTTCATTTTCTCGGGCTCTCCCTTCGAATGTCATCAAAACTCTCACCTGAGTCAATTTCAGCCAAGCCACGGTACGTTCTTCATCTTCTCTTTCTTTTCTCTCCCTTAACAAAAATTTATCTCCCATCTGCTGAAAATGATTCACTCATTTGTTGTTCCAGATATTGTAGTTTGTTCAGTTCAAAATTTTGTTTACCCAAACCCAAACATTACTATTTTTGATTATTTACCAAGACTTTTGATTGTTTGTGGCATAGTGTCTGATAATGTGTTAACCGTCAATGATAGTTGGTTGGGCCGATTGTAAAGGCTCCATTATTCAAAGAATCGCTTACGTATAGCGGTGGAAATCACTAGAACGGATTGGAAAAAGGGTCTTTCGGAAAATTTTCTATTTTTTTGGGAATAGATTTTTTCCATTCCAATTCTGTTCCTATTTTCCGGAACTGAAAAAAAAAATTCCGAATCCGAAATATCGGAATTTCGGCACGGGAATTTCTGAACGTTTGGTTCGAAAATTCGGTAATTTCGGCACTGAAATTTTTGAACTTTTGGTTCGGAAATTTCTCAGACTTTTATTTTAGAAATTACAAAACTAAGACAATAGTTATCACAACCAATAGTTAAAAATTAAATAATCATATAAAATTATAAACCTTGATGAGTGTGAAGAATTTTTTTTTTTTTTTTACTCATCTGAATTTAGAATGCTATTTAGCAATAGATCTCGTAAAATGGTATTAGAATTCATCAATATTCAACTTTGACAAACAAGTATTATATTTAATTACACTATTACATATACTTTCAAGCATATATTAAGATAATTAGAACAAAGTATCCTATGATATTGAAGCAACTCGACATCTATTTAAGAGTACGAGATTATTATTTTGTTTTTATTTTTCTGTTTCTTTTTTGAAAAAAAATAAAATGTTTCATTGTTTTTCAACGTTTAGAATTTCTTTTTTGTTCTGAAAAAATTTCAACCTGATGTACTTTTTTCATTTATTTTATTCTTAATATTCTATTTTACTTATTTAATATATTACATTTGAAAATAAAAATCAGAATAAAAATTAGATCGGAAAACCAGAAATCTCGAAAAAATCGGAAATCGGAATTTCATAATTCATTAAAAAGCTGTTCCTAAATCGAAATTTTTGGATCGGAAAAATTGGAAATCGGAAATTTCGAATCCAAAATCCACCCCAGCTTATCTATGTAGCACCTCCAAAATGAGTACAATTTTATCAAGAAAGGTAAATACAACGTAATTTTTATTGTAACAATAAATTTTATGCTCATACTGCACTTACATGGTTCAATTTGGCCATCGGCTTTGAAAAGTTCAATTTGATTTACATTTTTAATGTTGTTTATTATAGTGGAGGAATTGATAATTTTTATTGGAGCCTTTATCTATCTAAGTTATCTATCTAACATTATAGTGGAGGAATTGATAATTTACACTAAAGCAAAAATTAATTCCGTTGACGGGAATCGAACCCAGATTCCCTGGTAGAAGGGGCCAGAATCAATCTTGGTCACCACTTATGTTTAGCCAAATTAAATCCTGACCACTACTTATGTTTGGCCAAATTTAATCCTGACCACCACTTATACGGGTAAATCTGGACTGTAGAAAAAAATCTGAAATATAATATTAAAGATATATATATATATATATATTAGAATTCAAATAGGAATAAATTACTTACAATTATCTTGGTCTTTTTTTTTATGTCGACCACTTATCTACTTAGGTGAACTAATAAGCTATTTAATAATTTTTAAAAGCTTACTACAATTTATTTAATTTACTTTATTTTGTTTATCGTACACAATTTTTTTTTCTAAACAAAAAAAACTCATGATTAACTAAAGTTATTTACACAATAAAGTTCAATAACCTTCAATATATATAATTCCAAAAAAAATTACTTTCAACAATTAAAAGAAAATAAATAAATATTGAATAAAACATTAAGAAATTATTATCCAAAAATTCTTCTAATGAATTTTTTTAGGGTGAATTATATATACGGTCTTAGCGAAAAATAGAGTAGTGTCTAAAAATCTGTTCTTATTAGGGACCTCATTTTTTACAATTGTCTTTCCTACCCTTACTAACACTAAAAGACAAAGAAAGTGTGATGTCACTGTTTCTCTCTTCACTACCACTACCCACCTACCTCCGACCTCCGACCTCCGACCACCGACCTCCGACCTCCGGTCACCGGTCGTCGGAAAAAACATAGAGTATCGGATAAAATTGATGAGTATCGGAAAAACTAAGAGTACTCTATAAAATTGCTGAGTACTCTATATATTTTAATGAGTACTATATATATTTTGATGAGTGCTCCGGATAATTTTGATGAGTACTCTATGACTTTTAATGAGTATTCAGATAATTTTAATGAGTACTCCGTAATTTTGAAGAGTACTCTGCATATTTGATGAGTATTTTACAAAAATAAATAAAGAATAATCCTAAAATAATAATTTATTCACTTTTCAATCTTTTTTATACAATTTTAAATGAATTACAATACAAATAGCAATTCAAATAAATAAAAAAATACTAGCTAGATTTATGTATTTTTTTTTCTTTGAATTTGGTGGGTCAAACCCGAATAATTTGTAACCTTTCTTTTATTTAATATAACCTTTTAGAAACAAAACCAAAAAAAAAAAATGCATTGGTTTTTATCTTAAATGTTTGAGTTACATTTAATAGTGATCAAGGATGCTACATTTAATAATGATAGATGTTGCATCCAATTAATACAAACCGAACCGCTCGTCCATAACTAAATTGTTAAAAGGTATCCCTCTTTTACCAATCTTTATTTTGTGATCCGCCATTTACTACTTTACAAAAGAATATATATAATAAATAGAGATATTAGAATTCAAGTAGGAATCAATCACTTAACCGCCTCTTGCAAAGATATAAATACATATATGTGTTTGAGTTGGAGTCGATAATACTAAATTTATCTACTCAATCACTTAACCGCCTCTTGCAAAGTTATATATATTACTCTTCTTTTCACTATTCTTTCATTACCAGATTTCCATCTTCTAAAATTTCAAGCGTTTCGTTCTTTCAAAAAATTCTTTTGCAATTTGTTCAACCTTTTTCAAACATCATGCCTACTTTTAAGCTTCCTGGTTTTCTCAAGAAGATCGGTAATAATAACTACACCAAGCTGTCGAAGAATGATGAAAATATAAAACCAATTCCGAAAGGTTTTTTCTTGGTTTATGTTGGTGAAGAGAATATAGAACACATCGTACCAATAAAATACCTCTCAACAAAACCTTTTGCTGTCTTGCGTAAACAATATAATAATATTGATGAAATCCTTAAAGCCAAGAAGCCGATTATTTTGTCCAATTATTCAGTTGCTGCCTTCGATAAAATGCTTTGTCAAGCTAAGGATGATCTCAAGGTCGAGAAAGAGACAAAAATAACCATGAAACACATCATATGCGCAATAGGGAATTGTAGTGTAAAGAACCGGTAATGTGCAAATTTAAGTTTTGAGTTTTTTTTATTCATTCAATTTTATTTTTATTTTTATTTTGGTCTAATTTTTAAGTTTGTTTTCTTTGCAGTGCACAGTCTTTTGATGACTGGGTAAAAAATTCTAGCAGGCAAGACTGGGTTTACAGCGACGATCATGAATGTATGAGGACACAACATCCGATTTGGAGGTAAGAGAAATATATATATATATATATATATATATATATATATATATATATATATATATATATATATATATATATATATATATATATATTTTAAATTAGGTAGTTAGGAAAAATACGAGTATGCCTTAATTAATTATATGATTGTTTGGATATATAGGGTATATAAGCAAGATAGTATAGAATTTTTTGGATTTATTCTTGTATTCTTGGAGTCTTATCTCGAATTTACGATACAATTTAGTTAAAATTTGAGGGTTCTGGTAACGTTAGGTAGTGAATGATTAGTAAGATAACAAGTACGTGACATTTGGTTAGACTTGCAACGAGGGACTTTTTGCCTAATATCTATGTTTTACCTTCCTTTAGGAAAAATAGTGACTAAGTTTTATCATCCAGAAATATATGTAAACGATCTAAACTATATTGAAGTATTATTATTTATGGAAAAAGCCATTGGTATCTTGAGTTAGTAAGGTACTCACGGGGATGTTTCATCCTGGTAACCTAAGGTTCTGTGAAATCTGGGATTATCGACCCCAACACTCGCTAAAGGGATACAATGAAAGCCCATGACCATATTTATGCATTCACAAGCTCACAAAAAAAAAAAATCTGAGAAAAAAAGTGATGCATTTTCACAAGAGCTCAAAATATAAAAAATCTGAGAAAAAAAAAAGTGAAAAATAATACTTCATGAAAAATCTATTTGATGATAAAGTTGCTTGACCAAAGTTGGTAAACCAGAAAATATGAAAGTAGAGAAAAACTTGGGGTCTAACTTAGTGTAAGGAAAGAGTTATCCGAAAATGATAAGATATGCATAACTGTAATTTAGAAACTCATTGATTAACTAAACGTATTGTAGTTGGAGATAAGATTTCAACTTTATTTTTCATATTAGATTAGATTAGATTAGATTGCTGCTTGCTTCATATACTTAAAATATTCTCTCTTCTCATATATATTCTTTAAGCATAACTGATTTTTTCTTGTGGTTTTTTTCTCTCCCGGTTGGAGGGTTTTCCACGAATTATTATATTAATCTGTCAAACAATTGTAATCAACTTTTTCCGGTTTTTAATATAATTAAGATCTTCTTCTTTTATTATCGTATTATTTCATTTTATGTTATGTTATATCAACTTGAATGTATAATTTCTCTACCAACAGCTAAAACATAGCTAGCTAGCAAACAATAAAAATAGCCTGAGACTTGAAAGAAACTAAACTAAAAAATGACTCACTAACCTCTTTTATACGATCAGTTGTATTTGTTATACAAATAAAGCAGAGCCTCAATTCATTTGATCTAGTTGTGAAGAAATTTGCGATGAAAATCCTCTTGCTTTTCTCGATCCTATTTAACCATATTGTTTCTTTAATCAGTAAACTTAACAAAAGAATTAAACAAATTTTTGTATGTATGAATCGAAAATCAAATTCAACAAATCGTAATTGCCTTCTTACCTGCGTTCACCATCTTCTAACTCCTCTCTCAGGTCAGGTTCCTTAGTATCTTGACCTTCCTTTCTGTACAATCATATACATCAAATCTCACTTAGAAATTCTCACTAATCCTATTATTTCCCACTTCTAACAACCTATTAATGGGATTAAATCGCCACTTCTGAGAGCAGAGGTTACAAAATTTCATCAAACACAAACTATATTATTACAAGATTAAAAATCTTGGATTTGAGGTAGTGTGAGTAGCCATGTCTCTCGAAGAATATTTTCTGCGATGGACCGAATATTCAGGTTCCTCCTTGCTCGTTTACTCAAAATGTTGGTCTCGCAGCCATAGTACTTCCTGCAATTAAATGATTCTGATGATGTGTGTGTATAAATCGAAAATCAAATTCAACAAATTCTAGTTACCTTATTACCTGATTATTAGGGTCGATTTTCTTTATTTTACGTTTATGCTATTGCCATTGTTTGCTTGATTTATACACGTGGTGCTATCTTGATGAGACCAACGACTAGAAAATTATTTGAACAGTTATGGACTCGGTTTGGTAGATTTAATTTACGGGCCATTTGATTACTAGCCAGTTCAAAAGAAATATCTCTTCTGTAATAAAATAAAGGAATCCAGCCCATTAATTAAAGTAGTTGTAATAATTTAGTATAACAACCTCGTTTTAATCAATGTGATGATACTTTCCTAGGCATTTTGATTTTTCGGAAAGTTAGTCTTAGGATAGTAGTAGAAAAATCTTGTAAGTATTTAGTATATATGATCACAAGCCAACTTGCTTTGGAACAAAAAAAAGAAAGATAAGCCAACTACTTTTTTTATGATTTTTTCATACATGTTTAGATTAATTATAATGAATAAAAAATGATATTACTTAATAATTTACTTTTAGAGATTTTAACAAGGTGGCCAAGTCATGTATTAAAATTGGAATTAGATATATTCATGATTATAGAGTGGAGAGATTTTTAACGACTTTATAAACTTCAACTTTCTTATTGAGTTTTGGCGAAAGGTTGTTCCTATGCGTGGTCTAACAACAAAGTTAATGATCAACATATTAAGCGAAAATTGGATAGCGCGCTTTGTTTTTAAAATTTATTCATTTATAATCCGAATACTAGTGTCCTTACTCTATTTTTATTGGTTCATATAATTCTCCTCCAATCATCAACTGAAACCATATTAGGACTAACAATGTTCATTATTTTACGTTTGAGTCATTCGAGATGGATCTTGTAAAAAAAAAGTCATTCGAGATGGATGATCACACTTGTAAAGATCTATTTCAATTCACGTGGATCCGGATTTGTAAACACATAATTTAGAAGAGTTTGCGATGAAAAAGAATATATGTGTCGTTATTCTCAAGAATTATAGTAATCATACGTTTAATAATAATCGTATAAAGATCAAGAAGATTTAGAAGAAGCTCACTTTTCTTTAGAACAATCCTCCGTCGGCTAATAATTTAGACAACGTAAAAATTTTAAAAAATTAATTGGATTAGATGTGGACTATAGAATAAAAATAAATAATAGTCTAGGAGAGCTAGATTGCTTTCTTCCATGCCTCTACCATTTATAGAGACGTTATATTAACAAAAAAAATAGAGTGAAGATGTCGATTGTATTTGACAAGACGAACCAGGCAAAAATATATTTAAAGATCTCTATAAGGATGTGTCTACTTACAACCCTTTGATAGATTTAGATTTTATCCCGTGTAGGATTATTAGGGATTTAAATAAAATCTTAATAAGATAATATTGACCATATAATGGTTGGAAAAGCCTTATAGCTGCTGGAAGAGATGTCTTTAAAGATGATATTAAATAGAAAATAAAAAATGGATTAAATATTTTGTTTAAAGAATACATATGGATCATCAATATTGATAAGGTAATCAAACCAAAGAATACTAATTTAACTATAGTTAATGAGTTTTTTTACTCTAATGTTAACTCTTGGAATATAAAATTAGTTAGATAAACTTTAACACTAGTGTAGCTGATAAAATAAAAATCAATAAAATTTTGAGTTTTAATTGTTGTGATACTAATTACTTGTACAAATCAAATGAATATATACCTATTTTTTTTTTCTTACTTAGGTTGTCTTAAGATAGTAGAACAACAAAACAAGTACATACGTACTAAGACTTCAATATCCGAAGAGAAAATTCTCATAGGTGTCTTTCATGCACACATATCTTGTGAGTACACACCAAATCCTATCTGGAGGATCAATATATGTACAGTAGGCATGGACCTACCTTAAACCCAAATACACTAGCCAATTGGTACAAGCATTCGCTTCCCTATACATTCCTTTAATCACATATAAGGTATTTTCTTCCAAAATCTTTCTAATTCCCCCAACCCAAAGAAAAAACTAATCCCCTCTTCTTCCACTAATTTTCGACCAACAAAATATTATATCTAATTTATCAATACATATCACAAAAAACTATGTAATGAAAAAAGAAAATATAATAATTTTTTCTTTAAATCATCAATTATTTTCAATACAAAATCTATGAGACTTATTTACCCTTCATAATATTTGTTAATTTCAAAATTCCTTTTTTCTCTAATAATATCTAGTTTTTATACTATTTTTTTGGCAAGAGTTTCTATACTATTCTTTCTATGATTTGTTTTCTTTTTTTATGTCGACCACATGTCTACACCTAATAATAATATATAATATTTGAAAGCCCAACTATAATTTATTCAATTGTCTAAATGTTTTATTTTGTTTATCGTACATAATTTTTTTCTAAACAATAAAAAATTCATGATGATTAAATGGTATTTATAATATGAGGGGACTTAACTTATATCATATCGGCAAGCAAAAATTACTACCAAGTGTTGTTTCTATTATTCTTAATAAGTCATATGTTTATAGAAATATTAGTCAATTGAGTCAAAAAACTTAATAACCTACCTCATAAAATCCAATGAATTATTTCTCCCCCCCCCCCAAAAGGTCCAGCTTTTTAATCTGTACATCATTCATACCCTTATATTAAACGAATTAGTTAGATTTTATGTCATTATTTTCTTATATAACGGATTTCATTTTTGGTACATATAATCTAAATCCCATACTTTAAGCATCAAACGATGGAATTTTTTTTTATTTCCAATTTCATTCTTATATGGTTACAAACCCAATGATTTACAAAGATCAACCGGGCAGAAGATGAGTGGGAAGGTCGGTGTGAAGAGTTTTTTTCAAGCGGCGGTGGAAGATGGTGGAGAATGGTCCTCGAGCGGCGGCGAAAGATGGTGGAGAATGGTCCTCGAGCGGCGGAGGATTTCTTTTGCAGTACATCGGCTTGGTGGAAAGGTGGGTGTGAAGATAGTCTATTTTGTAAGAAACAAAAAGGCTATTTTGCTGCAAAACTTTTATTCTAATTGATTATTGTCACATCTCATCTAATTCCAACCATCCTATTTAAACCAATTGTTTTTACCTATAAAAGTGGTGGTCTTTGATGTATTCCTACATTTTGCAATATGAAAACTTTCTACGTAACCTATTTCTTCAAATTCTCTCTTCACTATCGATGTCTCCCCATTTGTGATGATTTATTATTAAATGGAGACATCATTTTTAGTGTTTTAAGAAGTCATTCAGTCGATTTTCACATGATATATTGCACTTTCCTATTTCTTGTCTTAATTTAATGATTTATTATTTTTAGAGCATATTTGGTTTAATTATTTATTTAGTGTGAAGTTTTCAAGATATATATGGAGATTAATTAGATGTCAAGTCAATTCTAAAAGATAAATGAAAGAAGATATACATGAGAATTGGAGAAAAGAAAGGAAAAGTTAGGATATGGAAAGATAAAGTTGCTAAATAAATCTGAATTTCAGCACCTACGACCATAGAAGTGATCATAACTCAATATTGGTTAGGAATTTGGAAGAATGGTCTGAAGCAAAGTTAAAGAGCTTTCCGAGAAGATCATTTTAGACTATTGGAACGCATCAAATGGATAAGTATTGAAACAGTTATCACCAAAACAAAACATCGGCAGACTATTTCGAATGGGTCTTCTAAACACCTATAAATTTGAGTTGGGCTTGGAGTCCAAGTTACTTGTCTTCCACTCCAAGAAAACGAATGAGGTCTTCTAAACACCTATAAATACACCCTTAAACCTTTGTAAAGTCATCCTTGCTCAATCCTTGCCTCCCATTAACTAGTCCTTAGATTTATTATCATTAGAGTTATTAAAGAAAACAAGATGACATCTTTGTATCAATCTTTTAGTTTATTTCTTTCAGGTATGAACTAATTTTCCCATAGCTTGGGTTTTGCATCATGTATAATCTATGAATTCTATTTTCTTTCTATCTAAGTTTCTTTGGGAATTATATGTTTTAATTTGATATTAGCTGTTTACCCATATATTTGTTTATGTGTTTTGAATTATTGACTGCCCTAAACCTGATCACTTTAGGCTTTCTTAATAGTAGTTAAATGGTCGCCCGGAAGGGGTGTCTAATTATTGACACACCACATAACTTCTAGTGTCCGGTATTGGTCCTGACAACACCGATCCTAACTAGATAGTCATTAGGGTATGTTTTAATCACCATATCACCAATTGTAGGAATTGTTTGCTTAGGGCCTTGGTAGCGCTTGATAACCCTATTTTAAACTACCTTGTGGTTATGCTGTAGCCCCCTTAGTCGCTCTCAATGTCTAAGGAATGTGAATTTAGAATCCTGACTAAGTATTTAAGAGCTATTATCTCCCTTATTAACTGAAATTGAGAAAGAATTAGAAGGATTAGTGCATACTAGCAAACCTAAGCTATACTCTCTCATCTTATATTTTCTCATATTCACTTTATTGTCTTTTATTTTATTTAGTTCAATTAATCATCTCTTAATCAACCATATTTACATTCCGTCTTTTAATTAATTACTTGCTACTCTTAATTATTTGCTCATTCCGTCATTCGTGTAACACACTAAGTCCCTGAGAACGAATTCTTCTTATCATTAAAACTTGCATACGTCCTGTAATACTTGCAGTACTGTACTTGTCTAGGGTGATTAGTGCATTGTTTTCTGGCTTATTTTATCTTATTTTTATCACACCCTAGGCGACACCAACTATTTCATATTTATTTGTCAACTTTCATTTGAACTACTTCAAATGCATTCACTACTTGAATTACGAAGCCTATCCACAACATATCAAACCAGGTATACTCAAGTTGATTTTTTTAGTTTTTTAAATTTTTTTATTTAGTTTGCAATAATTTATATATTTGTCAGGTTTTTTTTTGTATTTTACATTTATGTTTTAGCTTGTTTACATTTTTTAACACTAATTAATTGCGACTATTAAAATTCTGAAGTTGAGTCTATTAGATTACTAGGTTTCGACTCTTAGATAAAAGATTTAAACCTCAACTATTAGAATAAAATTCAAACCTCAAAAACAATTAAACTTAAAGAAAAACTAGGATTAAAAAAAATAGTTTTTTGAAAATCACTACTTATTTTTTAACATACAAATGAAACTTAAACCACACTAATATCAAGTAAACGGTTTTTTTGAAAATCAATACACATTTTTAAACATACAAATGACCATCAATCTTGGCAAGTAATTCCGAATTACAAGCACATATCGATAAATTAGAAGCGGAATTAGCTGCGCAATGTGAAGCGTTCCATTTAAATGACTCCCAAGGTATACACATTCAATATTAAATAATCATAAAAGGTTTGTACATAAGGATTTATGCAATAAAATTGGTTCAATATTTAATTATACATATGGATAATGAGACACATCTGGAAAACACCCTCCACTCGATGAACCCACCAACGAATCCCAATTTTATCAACATAGAGAAAGAGGCTAAAGCTACGCCGGTGATGATGCCGACTACGTAGATGCGTTGCAACCTAAACCACGGACTCGAGCTCTGAGGTCATTAGCGTGGGACTACTTCGTGAAGGACAAACCCAACATAGGCAGGGCGGAGTGTAAGGTATGTAAAACATCTTATGCTATGGTTGCTGATAAATCTACTGCTAAGTTTATGAAACATATTAAAGAAGTCCATAAGGTAGGTCCTCGCACCCTTACTCAAACTACCATTGACCTCGTGACCGGAAAATCATTTACGTCGAACATAGAACTGACACTTAAGGAGATGGTCATATACATATGTTGTGACAGTCAATCGTTTAGCCACGCCCCGAGTCCCAATCTTGCTAGGTTTATTAGAAACTCGCAAAACCCGTGTTATGAGCCGATCCAGAGAACTACACTAATGGTAGTCATGAAGAAACTCAAAAAACCTAACGACCAAATCTTGTCTAACATCTGATATGTGGGAAGCTAAGAATGGTTTGAAAATATTGGGAGTAACATGTCACTGGATTGATGGAAACTGGTTACTGCTGAAGCGTATAATCTGTTTTTCTGTCGTTGTTGAATGTCCTACTAGTAGTAATGTTAATGATTTGATTACTGTTATTGCTTTGGCGTACAATATTACTAATCGGGTGTTTACATGTACATTCGACAATGGTTTGGACATGGTTATTGCTGTCTCGGACCTCATTAAAAACTTTACTGATAGGTCATTGTATTACGATGATCTTTTCCACATTCATTGTAATTGTAACATTATCAATTTGGTAGTTAGTGACGGGACTGCTGGTCTGGGAGTGACTTATAACTACGACTTAGGTGTGAAAATGGTTGGACCGAATGTAGTTAAAAAGATTAGGAAAACGTCGACTAGTATTAGAAACACTCGTGCATTAATCCGGGCATTTAAAAAGAAATGTGAGTCTACGGGTGTTAAGCAAAAGAGACTGACGTTGGTTTGTCCTGCCTGAGTGACTTCAACGTATTTGATGTTACAACGTGCATTGGGGTTTAAGAATATTATAACAAGCATTAATAACGGGAATTTTAGTGATAACTTTATTGATTCTAGTGATCGGGAGTTGGTTAGAGCATTAGTCGATTTCCTCCAACACTTTAGCGAAACCACAATTGTTTAACAGAAACATATACTCCTAAAAGTTACTTGGTGTTAGAAAGAGTTTACGAAATGGCTTTGCAGATGAAAGAGTATAGGTTAACGGAGGGGATTGACATTATAATTGGTCTGATGATGGAAATTTTTTTGAAGTACTATGACCCTATCCTGATTGTGTTTGCTAAATGTTGTGTCCTAGATCAGCGTTACAAGTTAAAGTGTACGGAAAAATTTATATTGGAACTCAGTACTTGTTTAGGTCACGCCGAGTCACAGGTGTTGTAAGATCAAGAGCTAGTAGAATGGTTGACGAAGACAACACAACACAAACCACCTATAACCAAGGCAAGTGAATTTACCTTGACTTCTACTTTTAATCGATCCATGAACCGCATGTTGAAGACTATGATATTATTGGTTTTTGGAGAAAATATAATAGCAGGCCCATTTTGTCACTCATGGAACGTGACCTGCTAATAGGGCTGCAAACGAGCCGAGCCGAGATGAATACTAGATGTACAGACTTGTTTGTTTAATTTCTCGAACCGAGCTCAAATTTAAACGATTCGGGCCAAGCCAAGCTCAAATTTAAACGAGTCGAGCCCGAGCTTTCAATGATCCAAATTAGAATTGTTATAACTTGTTTGTTCAACTTACAGAACAATCTTTCTTAGAGTCGAGCACGAGTTGCTCATGAACAATTTGTTTTTTATGGTTGAAATGAGACTTTCATGAGTGTATAGTATGAAATATGAAACATAACATTAATGAAAAAAATAAATGTCTAAAGAAATTAAAAATATCCAATTAGATATTGAAATTTTAATAATATATTTATAAGTAGATAATATATTAAATTTATAATTCATAATTTTAAACGAGCTCACGAGCCAAGCTCGAGCAGACTCGTTTACGTATCGAGCTTAAAATGGAGCTTGATCTTGAGCTTGTTTATATTCGAACCGATCTCGAACGAGCATTTCTGCGAACCGAGCTCGAGCTGCTCGCGAGCGGCTTGGTTCATTTAAAACCCTACGTGCTAACCATTTCAGCGTCCTCAGTTCCATCCGAATCTGCTTTCAGTGAGGGTAAGTAACAACTTTCTGATCAACGGATGAGTATGATCGGGTAAACACTAGAACGGGTGGTACAAATACAAGACTGGCTAAAAGCAGACGTCTGAACGCAAGACCAGATGAACATCATACCAACCCGATGAAGATGAATGGTGAGCTCTTTCTTCGACTCTTTACTCCAACTCAATTTTTGAATAAACGTACTAACACTTTTACCAAGGGGGTTTAAAAAACTACGTGGTGACTTGATCCTTTTCTAGGTATGCATTTCACGCTACCTATAGAAAAGGTACGTAGGCATTCTAAATTTTATGGCACAGTCACCAACCCCCCTTCCACAGATTGATCCCGATTCCCGATGCAGACTTATAATTTATATGTTGTTCTTTTGGTGAAATGAGATTGTAATAATTTATTCCTTAGCTAAATTATATTTGTAATAAGTTATGTTATTATCCTTTGTAATTTATTTCATCAGTTGTGCAATTGGATTTATTAAATTTAATCAAATTTACAGTCTCTGTACAAAGATTGAAGAAAAATGTGTTTTTAGATTTTCTCTATTGCCACAAATCCTAACCCAATAGAAAAACATTAACGAACTTGTTATGACCGAACCGGAACCGGTCAGACGGGTTCATCTTACCGGTTCGTGCTTCTTATATAACCCCTATGAAACCGGACTGGACCGGTCCTATAAGGGGGAGGACTGCCTAGGAACGCTAAGAACTTAGCCCTCCTGAGCAGTTAGACACTCTCTTCTTTTTTCATTTTCTCGGGCTCTCCCTTCGAATGTCATCAAAACTCTCACCTGAGTCAATTTCAGCCAAGCCACGGTACGTTCTTCATCTTCTCTTTCTTTTCTCTCCCTTAACAAAAATTTATCTCCCATCTGCTGAAAATGATTCACTCATTTGTTGTTCCAGATATTGTAGTTTGTTCAGTTCAAAATTTTGTTTACCCAAACCCAAACATTACTATTTTTGATTATTTACCAAGACTTTTGATTGTTTGTGGCATAGTGTCTGATAATGTGTTAACCGTCAATGATAGTTGGTTGGGCCGATTGTAAAGGCTCCATTATTCAAAGAATCGCTTACCTATAGCGGTGGAAATCACTAGAACGGATTGGAAAAAGGGTCTTTCGGAAAATTTTCTATTTTTTTGGGAATAGATTTTTTCCATTCCAATTCTGTTCCTATTTTCCGGAACTGAAAAAAAAAATTCCGAATCCGAAATATCGGAATTTCGGCACGGGAATTTCTGAACGTTTGGTTCGAAAATTCGGTAATTTCGGCACTGAAATTTTTGAACTTTTGGTTCGGAAATTTCTCAGACTTTTATTTTAGAAATTACAAAACTAAGACAATAGTTATCACAACCAATAGTTAAAAATTAAATAATCATATAAAATTATAAACCTTGATGAGTGTGAAGAATTTTTTTTTTTTTTTTACTCATCTGAATTTAGAATGCTATTTAGCAATAGATCTCGTAAAATGGTATTAGAATTCATCAATATTCAACTTTGACAAACAAGTATTATATTTAATTACTCTATTACATATACTTTCAAGCATATATTAAGATAATTAGAACAAAGTATCCTATGATATTGAAGCAACTCGACATCTATTTAAGAGTACGAGATTATTATTTTGTTTTTATTTTTCTGTTTCTTTTTTGAAAAAAAATAAAATGTTTCATTGTTTTTCAACGTTTAGAATTTCTTTTTTGTTCTGAAAAAATTTCAACCTGATGTACTTTTTTCATTTATTTTATTCTTAATATTCTATTTTACTTATTTAATATATTACATTTGAAAATAAAAATCAGAATAAAAATTAGATCGGAAAACCAGAAATCTCGAAAAAATCGGAAATCGGAATTTCATAATTCATTAAAAAGCTGTTCCTAAATCGAAATTTTTGGATCGGAAAAATTGGAAATCGGAAATTTCGAATCCAAAATCCACCCCAGCTTATCTATGTAGCACCTCCAAAATGAGTACAATTTTATCAAGAAAGGTAAATACAACGTAATTTTTATTGTAACAATAAATTTTATGCTCATACTGCACTTACATGGTTCAATTTGGCCATCGGCTTTGAAAAGTTCAATTTGATTTACATTTTTAATGTTGTTTATTATAGTGGAGGAATTGATAATTTTTATTGGAGCCTTTATCTATCTAAGTTATCTATCTAACATTATAGTGGAGGAATTGATAATTTACACTAAAGCAAAAATTAATTCCGTTGACGGGAATCGAACCCAGATTCCCTGGTAGAAGGGGCCAGAATCAATCTTGGTCACCACTTATGTTTAGCCAAATTAAATCCTGACCACTACTTATGTTTGGCCAAATTTAATCCTGACCACCACTTATACGGGTAAATCTGGACTGTAGAAAAAAATCTGAAATATAATATTAAAGATATATATATATATATATATATATATATATATATATATATATATATATATATATATATATATATATATATATATATATATATATATTAGAATTCAAATAGGAATTAATTACTTACAATTATCTTGGTCTTTTTTTTTATGTCGACCACTTATCTACTTAGGTGAACTAATAAGCTATTTAATAATTTTTAAAAGCTTACTACAATTTATTTAATTTACTTTATTTTGTTTATCGTACACAATTTTTTTTTCTAAACAAAAAAAACTCATGATGATTAACTAAAGTTATTTACACAATAAAGTTCAATAACCTTCAATATATATAATTCCAAAAAAAATTACTTTCAACAATTAAAAGAAAATAAATAAATATTGAATAAAACATTGAGAAATTATTATCCAAAAATTCTTCTAATGAATTTTTTTAGGGTGAATTATACATAGGGTCTTAGCGAAAAATAGAGTAGTGTCTAAAAATCTGTTCTTATTAGGGACCTCATTTTTTACAATTGTCTTTCCTACCCTTACTAACACTAAAAGACAAAGAAAGTGTGATGTCACTGTTTCTCTCTTCACTACCACTACCCACCTACCTCCGACCTCCGACCTCCGACCACCGACCTCCGACCTCCGGTCACCGGTCGTCGGAAAAAACATAGAGTATCGGATAAAATTGATGAGTATCGGAAAAACTAAGAGTACTCTATAAAATTGCTGAGTACTCTATATATTTTAATGAGTACTATATATATTTTGATGAGTGCTCCGGATAATTTTGATGAGTACTCTATGACTTTTAATGAGTATTCAGATAATTTTAATGAGTACTCCGTAATTTTGAAGAGTACTCTGCATATTTGATGAGTATTTTACAAAAATAAATAAAGAATAATCCTAAAATAATAATTTATTCACTTTTCAATCTTTTTTATACAATTTCAAATGAATTACAATACAAATAGCAATTCAAATAAATAAAAAAATACTAGCTAGATTTATGTTTGACCAGATCTGGAAAAAAAATCTTGTTGCGTACACAGTACGCTCATCACAAAAAAAAAACAGCGTTGCAGATCTGCCCGAGTGAAGACATATTCAGGCAGAACTCGACCTTCTCCCTCCTCCCAAACCGAGCACCACCACTAGTCTTTTGATATTCGCCTCCGTGACAGCGCTGCACAGGTTCGACTTCCATGGATGAGTGCTCTTCTTCTTCATCTGCTCCTGCACGGTGCCGACGAGAAGAGGTGCTCCTCCGTTCGCACCATAACACCTCAACCACCACCTGTCCCCCGTCTTCTCCAGCAGCGTCGAGCACGCTGCATCTTTTCCGGCGACTAGATTCGAGCAACGCTGCAGCAAGGAAACCTTCGCCGGAGTTACTTTTCCGAGCTGCTGCTTTGCAGATCTGTTCGTGCTGCATTCCTCCGCTCTCCTGCTGTTCCAGATTTGTTCCAGTTCGAGATCCAAGCTGCACTGTTGCTGCTTCGTCGAGCGTGAGCTTGGTGACTGTGTTGGTGGGGTTTTCGGTGGTGGTGGTTGTGTGGTGGTGGTGGCGGTTTGGGAGCTTGGGGAGAAGATAGAGGTGAGAGAATATTGATATGAAATTATAATGGGTGGGTTTCTAAATTAGTATATATAGAAGACAAAAAATAAAACGAGGGTATAATTGTAATATGGATTTTGGGTTTCATGTGTTAAATTCTCTTTGAGGTCTTTAGTAAGAAGAGACTCCTAGAGGGGTTGCTATCTGGAAGAGGGGGGTGTGTTCAAGACCCTAAGTGGCATTTTCTCTTTTTTTTTATATGTTGAATATATTGGTTATATTTTACTAATGAAAATATATAAATTATTGTAATGCCCCCTCCATTTTCGTGTCGCACTGTCCATCTCCCCGGTGTCGGTGGCCTATCGAATCTGCAACCCCCGGCCTGCTTCGTCAAGGCCTCGGTGAGACGGGCTTCGTGGGCCCAATACGCTTTTGCTTCTTTACCTATAACGTCTGCATTTGTACAGTTAGATGGCTTAGCCCATTCGAAGGCCCAACTAAATGAGGTTGATGTTATAATATATCATGCCTTTACGCTTATTGGTATGGATTCGTTTGGCTTTTCTTCATTTTACAAGGTTGGATTCTTTGTTTTATGGCTTTACCAAGCATGGGTCTTTGCTCATTCAGTCTGGCTTCCTTGTTCTGGTGTGTTGGATTTCAAGTCACGATGGTCCGACTCAACTTGTGGGATGTCTTGGACTTCCTAATAGGTAAGCAGAGCTTTATGGATTTGATCAGATGGGTTAACTGCTTCGTTAGTTTACTTGGTTATTGGGTGTATTTTGGTTTTCCTGGCCTAGTATTCTGCTTTCCCTCGCTAATGGCTGGTGGAGGTTCACTTTGGGTTAATTTTATTTGTTCAGTTGGTTTTGTTTTTTGGAGTTCCAGGTGTATGCTGTTCACTTGGCATTTTCTCATTTCGGTTCTTATTTGTTCGATATTTTGACTTGCACTAGTGTTGGGTTGTGGAAGAGGAGGCTATACTGTGGTCTTGTGCGTCGGTGTTGTTTCTCAGTTTCTTGCAGGTTCCCAACAATCACGGGCGATGATTCATTCGAGGACTTGGTTAATCATTTAGTTGAGTCAGACATTAGAAGTTTCGGGTTTTGTCGTTCAGTCGGGGTTTCTGGTGTTTGGATCATCCTTGTTTGGCTAGTTTGGCTTGTGAATATATCGTTTGGCTGGAGAAGGGATCTTTGTGCTTTCGCTCAACCTTTTCTGTCTCGGGTATACGTTATTATCACTTGGGCTAGTGATACTTTCTTTGGTCTGAGGGCTATAAGGACTTTTGTTATTGTTAATGCAACTGTCGTCTTAGCTTATACTTTGGGTATGTGAGTCTGTTTCAAGTTGGTAACTACGAGAGTTCGTTTTATGGTAGTCGATTTACTCCCCCCTTGTTCCGAGGTTTAAGTTTGTCTTTCTTAAGGATCGTGTTTGTTAGACCCTTCGCAATCTAAGCCCGCTACTTCGGTCGCATGTACGTTTCTAGTTCATTTTGGGAAGAGGTTACAGTTCGAGAGTATCTTGTTTGATATTTGTTCTAATTATTTTAGTCATTTTCTTGTTGTTTTTTGTATTTTTTTTTCTTTGAATTTGGTGGGTCAAACCCGAATAATTTGTAACCTTTCTTTTATTTAATATAACCTTTTAGAAACAAAACCAAAAAAAAAAATGCATTGGTTTTTATCTTAAATGTTTGAGTTACATTTAATAGTGATCAAGGATGCTACATTTAATAATGATAGATGTTGCATCCAATTAATACAAACCGAACCGCTCGTCCATAACTAAATTGTTAAAAGGTATCCCTCTTTTACCAATCTTTATTTTGTGATCCGCCATTTACTACTTTACAAAAGAATATATATAATAAATAGAGATATTAGAATTCAAGTAGGAATCAATCACTTAACCGCCTCTTGCAAAGATATAAATACATATATGTGTTTGAGTTGGAGTCGATAATACTAAATTTATCTACTCAATCACTTAACCGCCTCTTGCAAAGTTATATATATTACTCTTCTTTTCACTATTCTTTCATTACCAGATTTCCATCTTCTAAAATTTCAAGCGTTTCGTTCTTTCAAAAAATTCTTTTGCAATTTGTTCAACCTTTTTCAAACATCATGCCTACTTTTAAGCTTCCTGGTTTTCTCAAGAAGATCGGTAATAATAACTACACCAAGCTGTCGAAGAATGATGAAAATATAAAACCAATTCCGAAAGGTTTTTTCTTGGTTTATGTTGGTGAAGAGAATATAGAACACATCGTACCAATAAAATACCTCTCAACAAAACCTTTTGCTGTCTTGCGTAAACAATATAATAAT
The DNA here is from genome assembly GCA_029959085.1 of Nemophila menziesii. Lineage (NCBI taxonomy): Eukaryota > Viridiplantae > Streptophyta > Magnoliopsida > Boraginales > Hydrophyllaceae > Nemophila > Nemophila menziesii. Next base: position 22,396 of record JARWIR010000162.1, read on the forward strand.
ATTGATGAAATCCTTAAAGCCAAGAAGCCGATTATTTTGTCCAATTATTCAGTTGCTGCCTTCGATAAAATGCTTTGTCAAGCTAAGGATGATCTCAAGGTCGAGAAAGAGACAAAAATAACCATGAAACACATCATATGCGCAATAGGGAATTGTAGTGTAAAGAACCGGTAATGTGCAAATTTAAGTTTTGAGTTTTTTTTATTCATTCAATTTTATTTTTATTTTTATTTTGGTCTAATTTTTAAGTTTGTTTTCTTTGCAGTGCACAGTCTTTTGATGACTGGGTAAAAAATTCTAGCAGGCAAGACTGGGTTTACAGCGACGATCATGAATGTATGAGGACACAACATCCGATTTGGAGGTAAGAGAAATATATATATATATATATATATATATATATATATATATATATATATTTTAAATTAGGTAGTTAGGAAAAATACGAGTATGCCTTAATTAATTATATGATTGTTTGGATATATAGGGTATATAAGCAAGATAGTATAGAATTTTTTGGATTTATTCTTGTATTCTTGGAGTCTTATCTCGAATTTACGATACAATTTAGTTAAAATTTGAGGGTTCTGGTAACGTTAGGTAGTGAATGATTAGTAAGATAACAAGTACGTGACATTTGGTTAGACTTGCAACGAGGGACTTTTTGCCTAATATCTATGTTTTACCTTCCTTTAGGAAAAATAGTGACTAAGTTTTATCATCCAGAAATATATGTAAACGATCTAAACTATATTGAAGTATTATTATTTATGGAAAAAGCCATTGGTATCTTGAGTTAGTAAGGTACTCACGGGGATGTTTCATCCTGGTAACCTAAGGTTCTGTGAAATCTGGGATTATCGACCCCAACACTCGCTAAAGGGATACAATGAAAGCCCATGACCATATTTATGCATTCACAAGCTCACAAAAAAAAAAATCTGTAAAAAAAAGTGATGCATTTTCACAAGAGCTCAAAATATAAAAAATCTGAGAAAAAAAAAAGTGAAAAATAATACTTCATGAAAAATCTATTTGATGATAAAGTTGCTTGACCAAAGTTGGTAAACCAGAAAATATGAAAGTAGAGAAAAACTTGGGGTCTAACTTAGTGTAAGGAAAGAGTTATCCGAAAATGATAAGATATGCATAACTGTAATTTAGAAACTCATTGATTAACTAAACGTATTGTAGTTGGAGATAAGATTTCAACTTTATTTTTCATATTAGATTAGATTAGATTAGATTGCTGCTTGCTTCATATACTTAAAATATTCTCTCTTCTCATATATATTCTTTAAGCATAACTGATTTTTTCTTGTGGTTTTTTTCTCTCCCGGTTGGAGGGTTTTCCACGAATTATTATATTAATCTGTCAAACAATTGTAATCAACTTTTTCCGGTTTTTAATATAATTAAGATCTTCTTCTTTTATTATCGTATTATTTCATTTTATGTTATGTTATATCAACTTGAATGTATAATTTCTCTACCAACAGCTAAAACATAGCTAGCTAGCAAACAATAAAAATAGCCTGAGACTTGAAAGAAACTAAACTAAAAAATGACTCACTAACCTCTTTTATACGATCAGTTGTATTTGTTATACAAATAAAGCAGAGCCTCAATTCATTTGATCTAGTTGTGAAGAAATTTGCGATGAAAATCCTCTTGCTTTTCTCGATCCTATTTAACCATATTGTTTCTTTAATCAGTAAACTTAACAAAAGAATTAAACAAATTTTTGTATGTATGAATCGAAAATCAAATTCAACAAATCGTAATTGCCTTCTTACCTGCGTTCACCATCTTCTAACTCCTCTCTCAGGCCAGGTTCCTTAGTATCTTGACCTTCCTTTCTGTACAATCATATACATCAAATCTCACTTAGAAATTCTCACTAATCCTATTATTTCCCACTTCTAACAACCTATTAATGGGATTAAATCGCCACTTCTGAGAGCAGAGGTTACAAAATTTCATCAAACACAAACTATATTATTACAAGATTAAAAATCTTGGATTTGAGGTAGTGTGAGTAGCCATGTCTCTCGAAGAATATTTTCTGCGATGGACCGAATATTCAGGTTCCTCCTTGCTCGTTTACTCAAAATGTTGGTCTCGCAGCCATAGTACTTCCTGCAATTAAATGATTCTGATGATGTGTGTGTATAAATCGAAAATCAAATTCAACAAATTCTAGTTACCTTATTACCTGATTATTAGGGTCGATTTTCTTTATTTTACGTTTATGCTATTGCCATTGTTTGCTTGATTTATACACGTGGTGCTATCTTGATGAGACCAACGACTAGAAAATTATTTGAACAGTTATGGACTCGGTTTGGTAGATTTAATTTACGGGCCATTTGATTACTAGCCAGTTCAAAAGAAATATCTCTTCTGTAATAAAATAAAGGAATCCAGCCCATTAATTAAAGTAGTTGTAATAATTTAGTATAACAACCTCGTTTTAATCAATGTGATGATACTTTCCTAGGCATTTTGATTTTTCGGAAAGTTAGTCTTAGGATAGTAGTAGAAAAATCTTGTAAGTATTTAGTATATATGACAAGCCAACTTGCTTTGGAACAAAAAAAAGAAAGATAAGCCAACTACTTTTTTTATGATTTTTTCATACATGTTTAGATTAATTATAATGAATAAAAAATGATATTACTTAATAATTTACTTTTAGAGATTTTAACAAGGTGGCCAAGTCATGTATTAAAATTGGAATTAGATATATATTCATGATTATAGAGTGGAGAGATTTTTAACGACTTTATAAACTTCAACTTTCTTATTGAGTTTTGGCGAAAGGTTGTTCCTATGCGTGGTCTAACAACAAAGTTAATGATCAACATATTAAGCGAAAATTGGATAGCGCGCTTTGTTTTTAAAATTTATTCATTTATAATCCGAATACTAGTGTCCTTACTCTATTTTTATTGGTTCATATAATTCTCCTCCAATCATCAACTGAAACCATATTAGGACTAACAATGTTCATTATTTTACGTTTGAGTCATTCGAGATGGATCTTGTAAAAAAAAAAAGTCATTCGAGATGGATGATCACACTTGTAAAGATCTATTTCAATTCACGTGGATCCGGATTTGTAAACACATAATTTAGAAGAGTTTGCGATGAAAAAGAATATATGTGTCGTTATTCTCAAGAATTATAGTAATCATACGTTTAATAATAATCGTATAAAGAACAAGAAGATTTAGAAGAAGCTCACTTTTCTTTAGAACAATCCTCCGTCGGCTAATAATTTAGACAACGTAAAAATTTTAAAAAATTAATTGGATTAGATGTGGACTATAGAATAAAAATAAATAATAGTCTAGGAGAGCTAGATTGCTTTCTTCCATGCCTCTACCATTTATAGAGACGTTATATTAACAAAAAAAATAGAGTGAAGATGTCGATTGTATTTGACAAGACGAACCAGGCAAAAATATATTTAAAGATCTCTATAAGGATGTGTCTACTTACAACCCTTTGATAGATTTAGATTTTATCCCGTGTAGGATTATTAGGGATTTAAATAAAATCTTAATAAGATAATATTGACCATATAATGGTTGGAAAAGCCTTATAGCTGCTGGAAGAGATGTCTTTAAAGATGATATTAAATAGAAAATAAAAAATGGATTAAATATTTTGTTTAAAGAATACATATGGATCATCAATATTGATAAGGTAATCAAACCAAAGAATACTAATTTAACTATAGTTAATGAGTTTTTTTACTCTAATGTTAACTCTTGGAATATAAAATTAGTTAGATAAACTTTAACACTAGTGTAGCTGATAAAATAAAAATCAATAAAATTTTGAGTTTTAATTGTTGTGATACTAATTACTTGTACAAATCAAATGAATATATACCTATTTTTTTTTTCTTACTTAGGTTGTCTTAAGATAGTAGAACAACAAAACAAGTACATACGTACTAAGACTTCAATATCCGAAGAGAAAATTCTCATAGGTGTCTTTCATGCACACATATCTTGTGAGTACACACCAAATCCTATCTGGAGGATCAATATATGTACAGTAGGCATGGACCTACCTTAAACCCAAATACACTAGCCAATTGGTACAAGCATTCGCTTCCCTATACATTCCTTTAATCACATATAAGGTATTTTCTTCCAAAATCTTTCTAATTCCCCCAACCCAAAGAAAAAACTAATCCCCTCTTCTTCCACTAATTTTCGACCAACAAATATTATATCTAATTTATCAATACATATCACAAAAAACTATGTAATGAAAAAAGAAAATATAATAATTTTTTCTTTAAATCATCAATTATTTTCAATACAAAATCTATGAGCTTATTTACCCTTCATAATATTTGTTAATTTCAAAATTCCTTTTTTCTCTAATAATATCTAGTTTTTATACTATTTTTTTGGCAAGAGTTTCTATACTATTCTTTCTATGATTTGTTTTCTTTTTTTATGTCGACCACATGTCTACACCTAATAATAATATATAATATTTGAAAGCCCAACTATAATTTATTCAATTGTCTAAATGTTTTATTTTGTTTATCGTACATAATTTTTTTCTAAACAATAAAAAATTCATGATGATTAAATGGTATTTATAATATGAGGGGACTTAACTTATATCATATCGGCAAGCAAAAATTACTACCAAGTGTTGTTTCTATTATTCTTAATAAGTCATATGTTTATAGAAATATTAGTCAATTGAGTCAAAAAACTTAATAACCTACCTCATAAAATCCAATGACTTATTTCTCCCCCCCCAAAAGGTCCAGCTTTTTAATCTGTACATCATTCATACCCTTATATTAAACGAATTAGTTAGATTTTATGTCATTATTTTCTTATATAACGGATTTCATTTTTGGTACATATAATCTAAATCCCATACTTTAAGCATCAAACGATGGAATTTTTTTTTATTTCCAATTTCATTCTTATATGGTTACAAACCCAATGATTTACAAAGATCAACCGGGCAGAAGATGAGTGGGAAGGTCGGTGTGAAGAGTTTTTTTCAAGCGGCGGTGGAAGATGGTGGAGAATGGTCCTCGAGCGGCGGCGAAAGATGGTGGAGAATGGTCCTCGAGCGGCGGAGGATTTCTTTTGCAGTACATCGGCTTGGTGGAAAGGTGAGTGTGAAGATAGTCTATTTTGTAAGAAACAAAAAGGCTATTTTGCTGCAAAACTTTTATTCTAATTGATTATTGTCACATCTCATCTAATTCCAACCATCCTATTTAAACCAATTGTTTTTACCTATAAAAGTGGTGGTCTTTGATGTATTCCTACATTTTGCAATATGAAAACTTTCTACGTAACCTATTTCTTCAAATTCTCTCTTCACTATCGATGTCTCCCCATTTGTGATGATTTATTATTAAATGGAGACATCATTTTTAGTGTTTTAAGAAGTCATTCAGTCGATTTTCACATGATATATTTCACTTTCCTATTTCTTGTCTTAATTTAATGATTTATTATTTTTAGAGCATATTTGGTTTAATTATTTATTTAGTGTGAAGTTTTCAAGATATATATGGAGATTAATTAGATGTCAAGTCAATTCTAAAAGATAAATGAAAGAAGATATACATGAGAATTGGAGAAAAGAAAGGAAAAGTTAGGATATGGAAAGATAAAGTTGCTAAATAAATCTGAATTTCAGCACCTACGACCATAGAAGTGATCATAACTCAATATTGGTTAGGAATTTGGAAGAATGGTCTGAAGCAAAGTTAAAGAGCTTTCCGAGAAGATCATTTTCGACTATTGGAACGCATCAAATGGATAAGTATTGAAACAGTTATCACCAAAACAAAACATCGGCAGACTATTTCGAATGGGTCTTCTAAACACCTATAAATTTGAGTTGGGCTTGGAGTCCAAGTTACTTGTCTTCCACTCCAAGAAAACGAATGAGGTCTTCTAAACACCTATAAATACACCCTTAAACCTTTGTAAAGTCATCCTTGCTCAATCCTTGCCTCCCATTAACTAGTCCTTAGATTTATTATCATTAGAGTTATTAAAGAAAACAAGATGACATCTTTGTATCAATCTTTTAGTTTATTTCTTTCAGGTATGAACTAATTTTCCCATAGCTTGGGTTTTGCATCATGTATAATCTATGAATTCTATTTTCTTTCTATCTAAGTTTCTTTGGGAATTATATGTTTTAATTTGATATTAGCTGTTTACCCATATATTTGTTTATGTGTTTTGAATTATTGACTGCCCTAAACCTGATCACTTTAGGCTTTCTTAATAGTAGTTAAATGGTCGCCCGGAAGGGGTGTCTAATTATTGACACACCACATAACTTCTAGTGTCCGGTATTGGTCCTGACAACACCGATCCTAACTAGATAGTCATTAGGGTATGTTTTAATCACCATATCACCAATTGTAGGAATTGTTTGCTTAGGGCCTTGGTAGCGCTTGATAACCCTATTTTAAACTACCTTGTGGTTATGCTGTAGCCCCCTTAGTCGCTCTCAATGTCTAAGGAATGGGAATTTAGAATCCTGACTAAGTATTTAAGAGCTATTATCTCCCTTATTAACTGAAATTGAGAAAGAATTAGAAGGATTAGTGCATACTAGCAAACCTAAGCTATACTCTCTCATCTTATATTTTCTCATATTCACTTTATTGTCTTTTATTTTATTTAGTTCAATTAATCATCTCTTAATCAACCATATTTACATTCCGTCTTTTAATTAATTACTTGCTACTCTTAATTATTTGCTCATTCCGTCATTCGTGTAACACACTAAGTCCCTGAGAACGAATTCTTCTTATCATTAAAACTTGCATACGTCCTGTAATACTTGCAGTACTGTACTTGTCTAGGGTGATTAGTGCATTGTTTTCTGGCTTATTTTATCTTATTTTTATCACACCCTAGGCGACACCAACTATTTCATATTTATTTGTCAACTTTCATTTGAACTACTTCAAATGCATTCACTACTTGAATTACGAAGCCTATCCACAACATATCAAACCAGGTATACTCAAGTTGATTTTTTTAGTTTTTTAAATTTTTTTATTTAGTTTGCAATAATTTATATATTTGTCAGGTTTTTTTTTGTATTTTACATTTATGTTTTAGCTTGTTTACATTTTTTAACACTAATTAATTGCGACTATTAAAATTCTGAAGTTGAGTCTATTAGATTACTAGGTTTCGACTCTTAGATAAAAGATTTAAACCTCAACTATTAGAATAAAATTCAAACCTCAAAAACAATTAAACTTAAAGAAAAACTAGGATTAAAAAAAATAGTTTTTTTGAAAATCACTACTTATTTTTTAACATACAAATGAAACTTAAACCACACTAATATCAAGTAAACGGTTTTTTTGAAAATCAATACACATTTTTAAACATACAAATGACCATCAATCTTGGCAAGTAATTCCGAATTACAAGCACATATCGATAAATTAGAAGCGGAATTAGCTGCGCAATGTGAAGCGTTCCATTTAAATGACTCCCAAGGTATACACATTCAATATTAAATAATCATAAAAGGTTTGTACATAAGGATTTATGCAATAAAATTGGTTCAATATTTAATTATACATATGGATAATGAGACACATCTGGAAAACACCCTCCACTCGATGAACCCACCAACGAATCCCAATTTTATCAACATAGAGAAAGAGGCTAAAGCTACGCCGGTGATGATGCCGACTACGTAGATGCGTTGCAACCTAAACCACGGACTCGAGCTCTGAGGTCATTAGCGTGGGACTACTTCGTGAAGGACAAACCCAACATAGGCAGGGCGGAGTGTAAGGTATGTAAAACATCTTATGCTATGGTTGCTGATAAATCTACTGCTAAGTTTATGAAACATATTAAAGAAGTCCATAAGGTAGGTCCTCGCACCCTTACTCAAACTACCATTGACCTCGTGACCGGAAAATCATTTACGTCGAACATAGAACTGACACTTAAGGAGATGGTCATATACATATGTTGTGACAGTCAATCGTTTAGCCACGCCCCGAGTCCCAATCTTGCTAGGTTTATTAGAAACTCGCAAAACCCGTGTTATGAGCCGATCCAGAGAACTGCACTAATGGTAGTCATGAAGAAACTCAAAAAACCTAACGACCAAATCTTGTCTAACATCTGATATGTGGGAAGCTAAGAATGGTTTGAAAATATTGGGAGTAACATGTCACTGGATTGATGGAAACTGGTTACTGCTGAAGCGTATAATCTGTTTTTCTGTCGTTGTTGAATGTCCTACTAGTAGTAATGTTAATGATTTGATTACTGTTATTGCTTTGGCGTACAATATTACTAATCGGGTGTTTACATGTACATTCGACAATGGTTTGGACATGGTTATTGCTGTCTCGGACCTCATTAAAAACTTTACTGATAGGTCATTGTATTACGATGATCTTTTCCACATTCATTGTAATTGTAACATTATCAATTTGGTAGTTAGTGACGGGACTGCTGGTCTGGGAGTGACTTATAACTACGACTTAGGTGTGAAAATGGTTGGACCGAATGTAGTTAAAAAGATTAGGAAAACGTCGACTAGTATTAGAAACACTCGTGCATTAATCCGGGCATTTAAAAAGAAATGTGAGTCTACGGGTGTTAAGCAATAGAGACTGACGTTGGTTTGTCCTGCCTGAGTGACTTCAACGTATTTGATGTTACAACGTGCATTGGGGTTTAAGAATATTATAACAAGCATTAATAACGGGAATTTTAGTGATAACTTTATTGATTCTAGTGATCGGGAGTTGGTTAGAGCATTAGTCGATTTCCTCCAACACTTTAGCGAAACCACAATTGTTTAACAGAAACATATACTCCTAAAAGTTACTTGGTGTTAGAAAGAGTTTACGAAATGGCTTTGCAGATGAAAGAGTATAGGTTAACGGAGGGGATTGACATTATAATTGGTCTGATGATGGAAATTTTTTTGAAGTACTATGACCCTATCCTGATTGTGTTTGCTAAATGTTGTGTCCTAGATCAGCGTTACAAGTTAAAGTGTACGGAAAAATTTATATTGGAACTCAGTACTTGTTTAGGTCACGCCGAGTCACAGGTGTTGTAAGATCAAGAGCTAGTAGAATGGTTGACGAAGACAACACAACACAAACCACCTATAACCAAGGCAAGTGAATTTACCTTGACTTCTACTTTTAATCGATCCATGAACCGCATGTTGAAGACTATGATATTATTGGTTTTTGGAGAAAATATAATAGCAGGCCCATTTTGTCACTCATGGAACGTGACCTGCTAATAGGGCTGCAAACGAGCCGAGCCGAGATGAATACTAGATGTACACACTTGTTTGTTTAATTTCTCGAGCCGAGCTCAAATTTAAACGATTCGGGCCAAGCCAAGCTCAAATTTAAACGAGTCGAGCCCGAGCTTTCAATGATCCAAATTAGAATTGTTATAACTTGTTTGTTCAACTTACAGAACAATCTTTCTTAGAGTCGAGCACGAGTTGCTCATGAACAATTTGTTTTTTATGGTTGAAATGAGACTTTCATGAGTGTATAGTATGAAATATGAAACATAACATTAATGAAAAAAATAAATGTCTAAAGAAATTAAAAATATCCAATTAGATATTGAAATTTTAATAATATATTTATAAGTAGATAATATATTAAATTTATAATTCATAATTTTAAACGAGCTCACGAGCCAAGCTCGAGCAGACTCGTTTACGTATCGAGCTTAAAATGGAGCTTGATCTTGAGCTTGTTTATATTCGAACCGATCTCGAACGAGCATTTCTGCGAACCGAGCTCGAGCTGCTCGCGAGCGGCTTGGTTCATTTAAAACCCTACGTGCTAACCATTTCGGCGTCCTCAGTTCCATCCGAATCTGCTTTCAGTGAGGGTAAGTAACAACTTTCTGATCAACGGATGAGTATGATCGGGTAAACACTAGAACGGGTGGTACAAATACAAGACTGGCTAAAAGCAGACGTCTGAACGCAAGACCAGATGAACATCATACCAACCCGATGAAGATGAATGGTGAGCTCTTTCTTCGACTCTTTACTCCAACTCAATTTTTGAATAAACGTACTAACACTTTTACCAAGGGGGTTTAAAAAACCACGTGGTGACTTGATCCTTTTCTAGGTATGCATTTCACGCTACCTATAGAAAAGGTACGTAGGCATTCTAAATTTTATGGCACAGTCACCAACCCCCCTTCCACAGATTGATCCCGATTCCCGATGCAGACTTATAATTTATATGTTGTTCTTTTGGTGAAATGAGATTGTAATAATTTATTCCTTAGCTAAATTATATTTGTAATAAGTTATGTTATTATCCTTTGTAATTTATTTCATCAGTTGTGCAATTGGATTTATTAAATTTAATCAAATTTACAGTCTCTGTACAAAGATTGAAGAAAAATGTGTTTTTAGATTTTCTCTATTGCCACAAATCCTAACCCAATAGAAAAACATTAACGAACTTGTTATGACCGAACCGGAACCGGTCAGACGGGTTCATCTTACCGGTTCGTGCTTCTTATATAACCCCTATGAAACCGGACTGGACCGGTCCTATAAGGGGGAGGACTGCCTAGGAACGCTAAGAACTTAGCCCTCCTGAGCAGTTAGACACTCTCTTCTTTTTTCATTTTCTCGGGCTCTCCCTTCGAATGTCATCAAAACTCTCACCTGAGTCAATTTCAGCCAAGCCACGGTACGTTCTTCATCTTCTCTTTCTTTTCTCTCCCTTAACAAAAATTTATCTCCCATCTGCTGAAAATGATTCACTCATTTGTTGTTCCAGATATTGTAGTTTGTTCAGTTCAAAATTTTGTTTACCCAAACCCAAACATTACTATTTTTGATTATTTACCAAGACTTTTGATTGTTTGTGGCATAGTGTCTGATAATGTGTTAACCGTCAATGATAGTTGGTTGGGCCGATTGTAAAGGCTCCATTATTCAAAGAATCGCTTACCTATAGCGGTGGAAATCACTAGAACGGATTGGAAAAAGGGTCTTTCGGAAAATTTTCTATTTTTTTGGGAATAGATTTTTTCCATTCCAATTCTGTTCCTATTTTCCGGAACTGAAAAAAAAAAATTCCGAATCCGAAATATCGGAATTTCGGCACGGGAATTTCTGAACGTTTGGTTCGAAAATTCGGTAATTTCGGCACTGAAATTTTTGAACTTTTGGTTCGGAAATTTCTCAGACTTTTATTTTAGAAATTACAAAACTAAGACAATAGTTATCACAACCAATAGTTAAAAATTAAATAATCATATAAAATTATAAACCTTGATGAGTGTGAAGATTTTTTTTTTTTTTTTTACTCATCTGAATTTAGAATGCTATTTAGCAATAGATCTCGTAAAATGGTATTAGAATTCATCAATATTCAACTTTGACAAACAAGTATTATATTTAATTACACTATTACATATACTTTCAAGCATATATTAAGATAATTAGAACAAAGTATCCTATGATATTGAAGCAACTCGACATCTATTTAAGAGTACGAGATTATTATTTTGTTTTTATTTTTCTGTTTCTTTTTTGAAAAAAAATAAAATGTTTCATTGTTTTTCAACGTTTAGAATTTCTTTTTTGTTCTGAAAAAATTTCAACCTGATGTACTTTTTTCATTTATTTTATTCTTAATATTCTATTTTACTTATTTAATATATTACATTTGAAAATAAAAATCAGAATAAAAATTAGATCGGAAAACCAGAAATCTCGAAAAAATCGGAAATCGGAATTTCATAATTCATTAAAAAGCTGTTCCTAAATCGAAATTTTTGGATCGGAAAAATTGGAAATCGGAAATTTCGAATCCAAAATCCACCCCAGCTTATCTATGTAGCACCTCCAAAATGAGTACAATTTTATCAAGAAAGGTAAATACAACGTAATTTTTATTGTAACAATAAATTTTATGCTCATACTGCACTTACATGGTTCAATTTGGCCATCGGCTTTGAAAAGTTCAATTTGATTTACATTTTTAATGTTGTTTATTATAGTGGAGGAATTGATAATTTTTATTGGAGCCTTTATCTATCTAAGTTATCTATCTAACATTATAGTGGAGGAATTGATAATTTACACTAAAGCAAAAATTAATTCCGTTGACGGGAATCGAACCCAGGTTCTCTGGTAGAAGGGGCCAGAATCAATCTTGGTCACCACTTATATTTAGCCAAATTAAATCCTTGACCACTATTTATGTTTGGTCAAATTTAATCCTGACCACCACTTATACGGGTAAATCTGGACTGTAGAAAAAAATCTGAAATATAATATTAAAGATATATATATATATATATATATATATATTAGAATTCAAATAGAAATTAATTACTTACAATTATCTTGGTCTTTTTTTTTATGTCGACCACTTATCTACTTAGGTGAACTAATAAGCTATTTAATAATTTTTAAAAGCTTACTACAATTTATTTAATTTACTTTATTTTGTTTATCGTACACAATTTTTTTTTCTAAACAAAAAAAACTCATGATTAACTAAAGTTATTTACACAATAAAGTTCAATAACCTTCAATATATATAATTCCAAAAAAAAATTACTTTCAACAATTAAAAGAAAATAAATAAATATTGAATAAAACATTGAGAAATTATTATCCAAAAATTCTTCTAATGAATTTTTTTAGGGTGAATTATACATAGGGTCTTAGCGAAAAATAGAGTAGTGTCTAAAAATCTGTTCTTATTAGGGACCTCATTTTTTACAATTGTCTTTCCTACCCTTACTAACACTAAAAGACAAAGAAAGTGTGATGTCACTGTTTCTCTCTTCACTACCACTACCCACCTACCTCCGACCTCCGACCTCCGACCACCGACCTCCGACCTCCGGTCACCGGTCGTCGGAAAAAACATAGAGTATCGGATAAAATTGATGAGTATCGGAAAAACTAAGAGTACTCTATAAAATTGCTGAGTACTCTATATATTTTAATGAGTACTATATATATTTTGATGAGTGCTCCGGATAATTTTGATGAGTACTCTATGACTTTTAATGAGTATTCAGATAATTTTAATGAGTACTCCGTAATTTTGAAGAGTACTCTGCATATTTGATGAGTATTTTACAAAAATAAATAAAGAATAATCCTAAAATAATAATTTATTCACTTTTCAATCTTTTTTATACAATTTCAAATGAATTACAATACAAATAGCAATTCAAATAAATAAAAAAATACTAGCTAGATTTATGTTTGACCAGATCTGGAAAAAAAATCTTGTTGCGTACACAGTACGCTCATCACAAAAAAAAAACAGCGTTGCAGATCTGCCCGAGTGAAGACATATTCAGGCAGAACTCGACCTTCTCCCTCCTCCCAAACCGAGCACCACCACTAGTCTTTTGATATTCGCCTCCGTGACAGCGCTGCACAGGTTCGACTTCCATGGATGAGTGCTCTTCTTCTTCATCTGCTCCTGCACGGTGCCGACGAGAAGAGGTGCTCCTCCGTTCGCACCATAACACCTCAACCACCACCTGTCCCCCGTCTTCTCCAGCAGCGTCGAGCACGCTGCATCTTTTCCGGCGACTAGATTCGAGCAACGCTGCAGCAAGGAAACCTTCGCCGGAGTTACTTTTCCGAGCTGCTGCTTTGCAGATCTGTTCGTGCTGCATTCCTCCGCTCTCCTGCTGTTCCAGATTTGTTCCAGTTCGAGATCCAAGCTGCACTGTTGCTGCTTCGTCGAGCGTGAGCTTGGTGACTGTGTTGGTGGGGTTTTCGGTGGTGGTGGTTGTGTGGTGGTGGTGGCGGTTTAGGAGCTGGGGGAGAAGATAGAGGTGAGAGAATATTGATATGAAATTATAATGGGTGGGTTTCTAAATTAGTATATATAGAAGACAAAAAATAAAACGAGGGTATAATTGTAATATGGATTTTGGGTTTCATGTGTTAAATTCTCTTTGAGGTCTTTAGTAAGAAGAGACTCCTAGAGGGGTTGCTATCTGGAAGAGGGGGGTGTGTTCAAGACCCTAAGTGGCATTTTCTCTTTTTTTTTTATATGTTGAATATATTGGTTATATTTTACTAATGAAAATATATAAATTATTGTAATGCCCCCTCCATTTTCGTGTCGCACTGTCCATCTCCCCGGTGTCGGTGGCCTATCGAATCTGCAACCCCCGGCCTGCTTCGTCAAGGCCTCGGTGAGACGGGCTTCGTGGGCCCAATACGCTTTTGCTTCTTTACCTATAACGTCTGCATTTGTACAGTTAGATGGCTTAGCCCATTCGAAGGCCCAACTAAATGAGGTTGATGTTATAAGATATCATGCCTTTACGCTTATTGGTATGGATTCGTTTGGCTTTTCTTCATTTTACAAGGTTGGATTCTTTGTTTTATGGCTTTACCAAGCATGGGTCTTTGCTCATTCAGTCTGGCTTCCTTGTTCTGGTGTGTTGGATTTCAAGTCACGATGGTCCGACTCAACTTGTGGGATGTCTTGGACTTCCTGATAGGTAAGCAGAGCTTTATGGATTTGATCAGATGGGTTAACTGCTTCGTTAGTTTACTTGGTTATTGGGTGTATTTTGGTTTTCCTGGCCTAGTATTCTGCTTTCCCTCGCTAATGGCTGGTGGAGGTTCACTTTGGGTTAATTTTATTTGTTCAGTTGGTTTTGTTTTTTGGAGTTCCAGGTGTATGCTGTTCACTTGGCATTTTCTCATTTCGGTTCTTATTTGTTCGATATTTTGACTTGCACTAGTGTTGGGTTGTGGAAGAGGAGGCTATACTGTGGTCTTGTGCGTCGGTGTTGTTTCTCAGTTTCTTGCAGGTTCCCAACAATCACGGGCGATGATTCATTCGAGGACTTGGTTAATCATTTAGTTGAGTCAGACATTAGAAGTTTCGGGTTTTGTCGTTCAGTCGGGGTTTCTGGTGTTTGGATCATCCTTGTTTGGCTAGTTTGGCTTGTGAATATATCGTTTGGCTGGAGAAGGGGTCTTTGTGCTTTCGCTCAACCTTTTCAGTCTCGGGTATACGTTATTATCACTTGGGCTAGTGATACTTTCTTTGGTCTGAGGGCTATAAGGACTTTTGTTATTGTTAATGCAACTGTCGTCTTAGCTTATACTTTGGGTATGCGAGTCTGTTTCAAGTTGGTAACTACGAGAGTTCGTTTTATGGTAGTCGATTTACTCCCCCCTTGTTCCGAGGTTTAAGTTTGTCTTTCTTAAGGATCGTGTTTGTTAGACCCTTCGCAATCTAAGCCCGCTACTTCGGTCGCATGTACGTTTCTAGTTCATTTTGGGAAGAGGTTACAGTTCGAGAGTATCTTGTTTGATATTTGTTCTAATTATTTTAGTCATTTTCTTGTTGTTTTTTGTATTTTTTTTTCTTTGAATTTGGTGGGTCAAACCCGAATAATTTGTAACCTTTCTTTTATTTAATATAACCTTTTAGAAACAAAACCAAAAAAAAAAAATGCATTGGTTTTTATCTTAAATGTTTGAGTTACATTTAATAGTGATCAAGGATGCTACATTTAATAATGATAGATGTTGCATCCAATTAACACAAACCGAACCGCTCGTCCATAACTAAATTGTTAAAAGGTATCCCTCTTTTACCAATCTTTATTTTGTGATCCGCCATTTACTACTTTACAAAAGAATATATATAATAAATAGAGATATTAGAATTCAAGTAGGAATCAATCACTTAACCGCCTCTTGCAAAGATATAAATACATATATGTGTTTGAGTTGGAGTCGATAATACTAAATTTATCTACTCAATCACTTAACCGCCTCTTGCAAAGTTATATATATTACTCTTCTTTTCACTATTCTTTCATTACCAAATTTCCATCTTCTAAAATTTCAAGCGTTTCGTTCTTTCAAAAAATTCTTTTGCAATTTGTTCAACCTTTTTCAAACATCATGCCTACTTTTAAGCTTTCTGGTTTTCTCAAGAAGATCGGTAATAATAACTACACCAAGCTGTCGAAGAATGATGAAAATATAAAACCAATTCCGAAAGGTTTTTTCTTGGTTTATGTTGGTGAAGAGAATATAGAACACATCGTACCAATAAAATACCTCTCAACAAAACCTTTTGCTGTCTTGCGTAAACAATATAATAATATTGATGAAATCCTTAAAGCCAAGAAGCCGATTATTTTGTCCAATTATTCAGTTGCTGCCTTCGATAAAATGCTTTGTCAAGCTAAGGATGATCTCAAGGTCGAGAAAGAGACAAAAATAACCATGAAACACATCATATGCGCAATAGGGAATTGTAGTGTAAAGAACCGGTAATGTGCAAATTTAAGTTTTGAGTTTTTTTTATTCATTCAATTTTATTTTTATTTTTATTTTGGTCTAATTTTTAAGTTTGTTTTCTTTGCAGTGCACAGTCTTTTGATGACTGGGTAAAAAATTCTAGCAGGCAAGACTGGGTTTACAGCGACGATCATGAATGTATGAGGACACAACATCCGATTTGGAGGTAAGAGAAATATATATATATATATATATTTTAAATTAGGTAGTTAGGAAAAATACGAGTATGCCTTAATTAATTATATGATTGTTTGGATATATAGGGTATATAAGCAAGATAGTATAGAATTTTTTGGATTTATTCTTGTATTCTTGGAGTCTTATCTCGAATTTACAATACAATTTAGTTAAAATTTGAGGGTTCTGGTAACGTTAGGTAGTGAATGATTAGTAAGATAACAAGTACGTGACATTTGGTTAGACTTGCAACGAGGGACTTTTTGCCTAATATCTATGTTTTACCTTCCTTTAGGAAAAATAGTGACTAAGTTTTATCATCCAGAAATATATGTAAACGATCTAAACTATATTGAAGTATTATTATTTATGGAAAAAGCCATTGGTATCTTGAGTTAGTAAGGTACTCACGGGGATGTTTCATCCTGGTAACCTAAGGTTCTGTGAAATCTGGGATTATCGACCCCAACACTCGCTAAAGGGATACAATGAAAGCCCATGACCATATTTATGCATTCACAAGCTCACAAAAAAAAAAAAATCTGAGAAAAAAAGTGATGCATTTTCACAAGAGCTCAAAATATAAAAAATCTGAGAAAAAAAAAAGTGAAAAATAATACTTCATGAAAAATCTATTTGATGATAAAGTTGCTTGACCAAAGTTGGTAAACCAGAAAATATGAAAGTAGAGAAAAACTTGGGGTCTAACTTAGTGTAAGGAAAGAGTTATCCGAAAATGATAAGATATGCATAACTGTAATTTAGAAACTCATTGATTAACTAAACGTATTGTAGTTGGAGATAAGATTTCAACTTTATTTTTCATATTAGATTAGATTAGATTAGATTGCTGCTTGCTTCATATACTTAAAATATTCTCTCTTCTCATATATATTCTTTAAGCATAACTGATTTTTTCTTGTGGTTTTTTTCTCTCCCGGTTGGAGGGTTTTCCACGAATTATTATATTAATCTGTCAAACAATTGTAATCAACTTTTTCCGGTTTTTAATATAATTAAGATCTTCTTCTTTTATTATCGTATTATTTCATTTTATGTTATGTTATATCAACTTGAATGTATAATTTCTCTACCAACAGCTAAAACATAGCTAGCTAGCAAACAATAAAAATAGCCTGAGACTTGAAAGAAACTAAACTAAAAAATGACTCACTAACCTCTTTTATACGATCAGTTGTATTTGTTATACAAATAAAGCAGAGCCTCAATTCATTTGATCTAGTTGTGAAGAAATTTGCGATGAAAATCCTCTTGCTTTTCTCGATCCTATTTAACCATATTGTTTCTTTAATCAGTAAACTTAACAAAAGAATTAAACAAATTTTTGTATGTATGAATCGAAAATCAAATTCAACAAATCGTAATTGCCTTCTTACCTGCGTTCACCATCTTCTAACTCCTCTCTCAGGTCAGGTTCCTTAGTATCTTGACCTTCCTTTCTGTACAATCATATACATCAAATCTCACTTAGAAATTCTCACTAATCCTATTATTTCCCACTTCTAACAACCTATTAATGGGATTAAATCGCCACTTCTGAGAGCAGAGGTTACAAAATTTCATCAAACACAAACTATATTATTACAAGATTAAAAATCTTGGATTTGAGGTAGTGTGAGTAGCCATGTCTCTCGAAGAATATTTTCTGCGATGGACCGAATATTCAGGTTCCTCCTTGCTCGTTTACTCAAAATGTTGGTCTCGCAGCCATAGTACTTCCTGCAATTAAATGATTCTGATGATGTGTGTGTATAAATCGAAAATCAAATTCAACAAATTCTAGTTACCTTATTACCTGATTATTAGGGTCGATTTTCTTTATTTTACGTTTATGCTATTGCCATTGTTTGCTTGATTTATACACGTGGTGCTATCTTGATGAGACCAACGACTAGAAAATTATTTGAACAGTTATGGACTCGGTTTGGTAGATTTAATTTACGGGCCATTTGATTACTAGCCAGTTCAAAAGAAATATCTCTTCTGTAATAAAATAAAGGAATCCAGCCCATTAATTAAAGTAGTTGTAATAATTTAGTATAACAACCTCGTTTTAATCAATGTGATGATACTTTCCTAGGCATTTTGATTTTTCGGAAAGTTAGTCTTAGGATAGTAGTAGAAAAATCTTGTAAGTATTTAGTATATATGACAAGCCAACTTGCTTTGGAACAAAAAAAAGAAAGATAAGCCAACTACTTTTTTTATGATTTTTTCATACATGTTTAGATTAATTATAATGAATAAAAAATGATATTACTTAATAATTTACTTTTAGAGATTTTAACAAGGTGGCCAAGTCATGTATTAAAATTGGAATTAGATATATTCATGATTATAGAGTGGAGAGATTTTTAACGACTTTATAAACTTCAACTTTCTTATTGAGTTTTGGCGAAAGGTTGTTCCTATGCGTGGTCTAACAACAAAGTTAATGATCAACATATTAAGCGAAAATTGGATAGCGCGCTTTGTTTTTAAAATTTATTCATTTATAATCCGAATACTAGTGTCCTTACTCTATTTTTATTGGTTCATATAATTCTCCTCCAATCATCAACTGAAACCATATTAGGACTAACAATGTTCATTATTTTACGTTTGAGTCATTCGAGATGGATCTTGTAAAAAAAAAAGTCATTCGAGATGGATGATCACACTTGTAAAGATCTATTTCAATTTACGTGGATCCGGATTTGTAGACACATAATTTAGAAGAGTTTGCGATGAAAAAGAATATATGTGTCGTTATTCTCAAGAATTATAGTAATCATACGTTTAATAATAATCGTATAAAGATCAAGAAGATTTAGAAGAAGCTCACTTTTCTTTAGAACAATCCTCCGTCGGCTAATAATTTAGACAACGTAAAAATTTAAAAAAATTAATTGGATTAGATGTGGACTATAGAATAAAAATAAATAATAGTCTAGGAGAGCTAGATTGCTTTCTTCCATGCCTCTACCATTTATAGAGACGTTATATTAACAAAAAAAATAGAGTGAAGATGTCGATTGTATTTGACAAGACGAACCAGGCAAAAATATATTTAAAGATCTCTATAAGGATGTGTCTACTTACAACCCTTTGATAGATTTAGATTTTATCCCGTGTAGGATTATTAGGGATTTAAATAAAATCTTAATAAGATAATATTGACCATATAATGGTTGGAAAAGCCTTATAGCTGCTGGAAGAAATGTCTTTAAAGATGATATTAAATAGAAAATAAAAAATGGATTAAATATTTTGTTTAAAGAATACATATGGATCATCAATATTGATAAGGTAATCAAACCAAAGAATACTAATTTAACTATAGTTAATGAGTTTTTTTACTCTAATGCTAACTCTTGGAATATAAAATTAGTTAGATAAACTTTAACACTAGTGTAGCTGATAAAATAAAAATCAATAAAATTTTGAGTTTTAATTGTTGTGATACTAATTACTTGTACAAATCAAATGAATATATACCTATTTTTTTTCTTACTTAGGTTGTCTTAAGATAGTAGAACAACAAAACAAGTACATACGTACTAAGACTTCAATATCCGAAGAGAAAATTCTCATAGGTGTCTTTCATGCACACATATCTTGTGAGTACACACCAAATCCTATCTGGAGGATCAATATATGTACAGTAGGCATGGACCTACCTTAAACCCAAATACACTAGCCAATTGGTACAAGCATTCGCTTCCCTATACATTCCTTTAATCACATATAAGGTATTTTCTTCCAAAATCTTTCTAATTCCCCCAACCCAAAGAAAAAACTAATCCCCTCTTCTTCCACTAATTTTCGACCAACAAAATATTATATCTAATTTATCAATACATATCACAAAAAACTATGTAATGAAAAAAGAAAATATAATAATTTTTTTTTTAAATCATCAATTATTTTCAATACAAAATCTATGAGACTTATTTACCCTTCATAATATTTGTTAATTTCAAAATTCCTTTTTTCTCTAATAATATCTAGTTTTTATACTATTTTTTTGGCAAGAGTTTCTATACTATTCTTTCTATGATTTGTTTTCTTTTTTTATGTCGACCACATGTCTACACCTAATAATAATATATAATATTTGAAAGCCCAACTATAATTTATTCAATTGTCTAAATGTTTTATTTTGTTTATCGTACATAATTTTTTTCTAAAGAATAAAAAATTCATGATGATTAAATGGTGTTTATAATATGAGGGGACTTAACTTATATCATATCGGCAAGCAAAAATTACTACCAAGTGTTGTTTCTATTATTCTTAATAAGTCATATGTTTATAGAAATATTAGTCAATTGAGTCAAAAAACTTAATAACCTACCTCATAAAATCCAATGAATTATTTCTCCCCCCCCCAAAAGGTCCAGCTTTTTAATCTGTACATCATTCATACCCTTATATTAAACGAATTAGTTAGATTTTATGTCATTATTTTCTTATATAACGGATTTCATTTTTGGTACATATAATCTAAATCCCATACTTTAAGCATCAAACGATGGAATTTTTTTTTATTTCCAATTTCATTCTTATATGGTTACAAACCCAATGATTTACAAAGATCAACCGGGCAGAAGATGAGTGGGAAGGTCAGTGTGAAGAGTTTTTTTCAAGCGGCGGTGGAAGATGGTGGAGAATGGTCCTCGAGCGGCGGCGAAAGATGGTGGAGAATGGTCCTCAAGCGGCGGAGGATTTCTTTTGCAGTACATCGGCTTGGTGGAAAGGTGAGTGTGAAGATAGTCTATTTTGTAAGAAACAAAAAGGCTATTTTGCTGCAAAACTTTTATTCTAATTGATTATTGTCACATCTCATCTAATTCCAACCATCCTATTTAAACCAATTGTTTTTACCTATAAAAGTGGTGGTCTTTGATGTATTCCTACATTTTGCAATATGAAAACTTTCTACGTAACCTATTTCTTCAAATTCTCTCTTCACTATCGATGTCTCCCCATTTGTGATGATTTATTATTAAAGGGAGACATCATTTTTAGTGTTTTAAGAAGTCATTCAGTCGATTTTCACATGATATATTTCACTTTCCTATTTCTTGTCTTAATTTAATGATTTATTATTTTTAGAGCATATTTGGTTTAATTATTTATTTAGTGTGAAGTTTTCAAGATATATATGG
This sequence comes from Nemophila menziesii, assembly GCA_029959085.1. Lineage (NCBI taxonomy): Eukaryota > Viridiplantae > Streptophyta > Magnoliopsida > Boraginales > Hydrophyllaceae > Nemophila > Nemophila menziesii. Next base: position 44,130 of record JARWIR010000162.1, read on the forward strand.
AGATTAATTAGATGTCAAGTCAATTCTAAAAGATAAATGAAAGAAGATATACATGAGAATTGGAGAAAAGAAAGGAAAAGTTAGGATATGGAAAGATAAAGTTGCTAAATAAATCTGAATTTCAGCACCTACGACCATAGAAGTGATCATAACTCAATATTGGTTAGGAATTTGGAAGAATGGTCTGAAGCAAAGTTAAAGAGCTTTCCGAGAAGATCATTTTCGACTATTGGAACGCATCAAATGGATAAGTATTGAAACAGTTATCACCAAAACAAAACATCGGCAGACTATTTCGAATGGGTCTTCTAAACACCTATAAATTTGAGTTGGGCTTGGAGTCCAAGTTACTTGTCTTCCACTCCAAGAAAACGAATGAGGTCTTCTAAACACCTATAAATACACCCTTAAACCTTTGTAAAGTCATCCTTGCTCAATCCTTGCCTCCCATTAACTAGTCCTTAGATTTATTATCATTAGAGTTATTAAAGAAAACAAGATGACATCTTTGTATCAATCTTTTAGTTTATTTCTTTCAGGTATGAACTAATTTTCCCATAGCTTGGGTTTTGCATCATGTATAATCTATGAATTCTATTTTCTTTCTATCTAAGTTTCTTTGGGAATTATATGTTTTAATTTGATATTAGCTGTTTACCCATATATTTGTTTATGTGTTTTGAATTATTGACTGCCCTAAACCTGATCACTTTAGGCTTTCTTAATAGTAGTTAAATGGTCGCCCGGAAGGGGTGTCTAATTATTGACACACCACATAACTTCTAGTGTCCGGTATTGGTCCTGACAACATCGATCCTAACTAGATAGTCATTAGGGTATGTTTTAATCACCATATCACCAATTGTAGGAATTGTTTGCTTAGGGCCTTGGTAGCGCTTGATAACCCTATTTTAAACTACCTTGTGGTTATGCTGTAGCCCCCTTAGTCGCTCTCAATGTCTAAGGAATGGGAATTTAGAATCCTGACTAAGTATTTAAGAGCTATTATCTCCCTTATTAACTGAAATTGAGAAAGAATTAGAAGGATTAGTGCATACTAGCAAACCTAAGCTATACTCTCTCATCTTATATTTTCTCATATTCACTTTATTGTCTTTTATTTTATTTAGTTCAATTAATCATCTCTTAATCAACCATATTTACATTCCGTCTTTTAATTAATTACTTGCTACTCTTAATTATTTGCTCATTCCGTCATTCGTGTAACACACTAAGTCCCTGAGAACGAATTCTTCTTATCATTAAAATTGCATACGTCCTGTAATACTTGCAGTACTGTACTTGTCTAGGGTGATTAGTGCATTGTTTTCTGGCTTATTTTATCTTATTTTTATCACACCCTAGGCGACACCAACTATTTCATATTTATTTGTCAACTTTCATTTGAACTACTTCAAATGCATTCACTACTTGAATTACGAAGCCTATCCACAACATATCAAACCAGGTATACTCAAGTTGATTTTTTTAGTTTTTTAAATTTTTTTATTTAGTTTGCAATAATTTATATATTTGTCAGGTTTTTTTTTGTATTTTACATTTATGTTTTAGCTTGTTTACATTTTTTAACACTAATTAATTGCGACTATTAAAATTCTGAAGTTGAGTCTATTAGATTACTAGGTTTCGACTCTTAGATAAAAGATTTAAACCTCAACTATTAGAATAAAATTCAAACCTCAAAAACAATTAAACTTAAAGAAAAACTAGGATTAAAAAAAATAGTTTTTTTGAAAATCACTACTTATTTTTTAACATACAAATGAAACTTAAACCACACTAATATCAAGTAAACGGTTTTTTTGAAAATCAATACACATTTTTAAACATACAAATGACCATCAATCTTGGCAAGTAATTCCGAATTACAAGCACATATCGATAAATTAGAAGCGGAATTAGCTGCGCAATGTGAAGCGTTCCATTTAAATGACTCCCAAGGTATACACATTCAATATTAAATAATCATAAAAGGTTTGTACATAAGGATTTATGCAATAAAATTGGTTCAATATTTAATTATACATATGGATAATGAGACACATCTGGAAAACACCCTCCACTCGATGAACCCACCAACGAATCCCAATTTTATCAACATAGAGAAAGAGGCTAAAGCTACGCCGGTGATGATGCCGACTACGTAGATGCGTTGCAACCTAAACCACGGACTCGAGCTCTGAGGTCATTAGCGTGGGACTACTTCGTGAAGGACAAACCCAACATAGGCAGGGCGGAGTGTAAGGTATGTAAAACATCTTATGCTATGGTTGCTGATAAATCTACTGCTAAGTTTATGAAACATATTAAAGAAGTCCATAAGGTAGGTCCTCGCACCCTTACTCAAACTACCATTGACCTCGTGACCGGAAAATCATTTACGTCGAACATAGAACTGACACTTAAGGAGATGGTCATATACATATGTTGTGACAGTCAATCGTTTAGCCACGCCCCGAGTCCCAATCTTGCTAGGTTTATTAGAAACTCGCAAAACCCGTGTTATGAGCCGATCCAGAGAACTACACTAATGGTAGTCATGAAGAAACTCAAAAAACCTAACGACCAAATCTTGTCTAACATTTGATATGTGGGAAGCTAAGAATGGTTTGAAAATATTGGGAGTAACATGTCACTGGATTGATGGAAACTGGTTACTGCTGAAGCGTATAATCTGTTTTTCTGTCGTTGTTGAATGTCCTACTAGTAGTAATGTTAATGATTTGATTACTGTTATTGCTTTGGCGTACAATATTACTAATCGGGTGTTTACATGTACATTCGACAATGGTTTGGACATGGTTATTGCTGTCTCGGACCTCATTAAAAACTTTACTGATAGGTCATTGTATTACGATGATCTTTTCCACATTCATTGTAATTGTAACATTATCAATTTGGTAGTTAGTGACGGGACTGCTGGTCTGGGAGTGACTTATAACTACGACTTAGGTGTGAAAATGGTTGGACCGAATGTAGTTAAAAAGATTAGGAAAACGTCGACTAGTATTAGAAACACTCGTGCATTAATCCGGGCATTTAAAAAGAAATGTGAGTCTACGGGTGTTAAGCAAAATAGACTGACGTTGGTTTGTCCTGCCTGAGTGACTTCAACGTATTTGATGTTACAACGTGCATTGGGGTTTAAGAATATTATAACAAGCATTAATAACGGGAATTTTAGTGATAACTTTATTGATTCTAGTGATCGGGAGTTGGTTAGAGCATTAGTCGATTTCCTCCAACACTTTAGCGAAACCACAATTGTTTAACAGAAACATATACTCCTAAAAGTTACTTGGTGTTAGAAAGAGTTTACGAAATGGCTTTGCAGATGAAAGAGTATAGGTTAACGGAGGGGATTGACGTTATAATTGGTCTGATGATGGAAATTTTTTTGAAGTACTATGACCCTATCCTGATTGTGTTTGCTAAATGTTGTGTCCTAGATCAGCGTTACAAGTTAAAGTGTACGAAAAAATTTATATTGGAACTCAGTACTTGTTTAGGTCACGCCGAGTCACAGGTGTTGTAAGATCAAGAGCTAGTAGAATGGTTGACGAAGACAACACAACACAAACCACCTATAACCAAGGCAAGTGAATTTACCTTGACTTCTACTTTTAATCGATCCATGAACCGCATGTTGAAGACTATGATATTATTGGTTTTTGGAGAAAATATAATAGCAGGCCCATTTTGTCACTCATGGAACGTGACCTGCTAATAGGGCTGCAAACGAGCCGAGCCGAGATGAATACTAGATGTACACACTTGTTTGTTTAATTTCTCGAGCCGAGCTCAAATTTAAACGATTCGGGCCAAGCCAAGCTCAAATTTAAACGAGTCGAGCCCGAGCTTTCAATGATCCAAATTAGAATTGTTATAACTTGTTTGTTCAACTTACAGAACAATCTTTCTTAGAGTCGAGCACGAGTTGCTCATGAACAATTTGTTTTTTATGGTTGAAATGAGACTTTCATGAGTGTATAGTATGAAATATGAAACATAACATTAATGAAAAAAATAAATGTCTAAAGAAATTAAAAATATCCAATTAGATATTGAAATTTTAATAATATATTTATAAGTAGATAATATATTAAATTTATAATTCATAATTTTAAACGAGCTCACGAGCCAAGCTCGAGCAGACTCGTTTACGTATCGAGCTTAAAATGGAGCTTGATCTTGAGCTTGTTTATATTCGAACCGATCTCGAACGAGCATTTCTGCGAACCGAGCTCGAGCTGCTCGCGAGCGGCTTGGTTCATTTAAAACCCTACGTGCTAACCATTTCAGCGTCCTCAGTTCCATCCGAATCTGCTTTCAGTGAGGGTAAGTAACAATTTTCTGATCAACGGATGAGTATGATCGGGTAAGCACTAGAACGGGTGGTACAAATACAAGACTGGCTAAAAGCAGACGTCTGAACGCAAGACCAGATGAACATCATACCAACCCGATGAAGATGAATGGTGAGCTCTTTCTTCGACTCTTTACTCCAACTCAATTTTTGAATAAACGTACTAACACTTTTACCAAGGGGGTTTAAAAAACTACGTGGTGACTTGATCCTTTTCTAGGTATGCATTTCACGCTACCTATAGAAAAGGTACGTAGGCATTCTAAATTTTATGGCACAGTCACCAACCCCCCTTCCACAGATTGATCCCGATTCCCGATGCAGACTTATAATTTATATGTTGTTCTTTTGGTGAAATGAGATTGTGATAATTTATTCCTTAGCTAAATTATATTTGTAATAAGTTATGTTATTATCCTTTGTAATTTATTTATTCAGTTGTGCAATTGGATTTATTAAATTTAATCAAATTTACAGTCTCTGTACAAAGATTGAAGAAAAATGTGTTTTTAGATTTTCTCTATTGCCACAAATCCTAACCCAATAGAAAAACATTAACTAACTTGTTATGACCGAACCGGAACCGGTCAGACGGGTTCATCTTACCGGTTCGTGCTTCTTATATAACCCCTATGAAACCGGACTGGACCGGTCCTATAAGGGGGAGGACTGCCTAGGAACGCTAAGAACTTAGCCCTCCTGAGTAGTTAGACACTCTCTTCTTTTTTCATTTTCTCGGGCTCTCCCTTCGAATGTCATCAAAACTCTCACCTGAGTCAATTTCAGCCAAGCCACGGTACGTTCTTCATCTTCTCTTTCTTTTCTCTCCCTTAACAAAAATTTATCTCCCATCTGCTGAAAATGATTCACTCATTTGTTGTTCCAGATATTGTAGTTTGTTCAGTTCAAAATTTTGTTTACCCAAACCCAAACATTACTATTTTTGATTATTTACCAAGACTTTTGATTGTTTGTGGCATAGTGTCTGATAATGTGTTAACCGTCAATGATAGTTGGTTGGGCCGATTGTAAAGGCTCCATTATTCAAAGAATCGCTTACCTATAGCGGTGGAAATCACTAGAACGGATTGGAAAAAGGGTCTTTCGGAAAATTTTCTATTTTTTGGGAATAGATTTTTTTCCATTCCAATTCTGTTCCTATTTTCCGGAACTGAAAAAAAAAAATTCCGAATCCGAAATATCGAAATTTCGGCACGGGAATTTCTGAACGTTTGGTTCGAAAATTCGGTAATTTCGGCACTGAAATTTTTGAACTTTTGGTTCGGAAATTTCTCAGACTTTTATTTTAGAAATTACAAAACTAAGACAATAGTTATCACAACCAATAGTTAAAAATTAAATAATCATATAAAATTATAAACCTTGATGAGTGTGAAGAAATTTTTTTTTTTTTTACTCATCTGAATTTAGAATGCTATTTAGCAATAGATCTCGTAAAATGGTATTAGAATTCATCAATATTCAACTTTGACAAACAAGTATTATATTTAATTACACTATTACATATACTTTCAAGCATATATTAAGATAATTAGAACAAAGTATCCTATGATATTGAAGCAACTCGACATCTATTTAAGAGTACGAGATTATTATTTTGTTTTTATTTTTCTGTTTCTTTTTTGAAAAAAAATAAAATGTTTCATTGTTTTTCAACGTTTAGAATTTCTTTTTTGTTCTGAAAAAATTTCAACCTGATGTACTTTTTTCATTTATTTTATTCTTAATATTCTATTTTACTTATTTAATATATTACATTTGAAAATAAAAATCAGAATAAAAATTAGATCGGAAAACCAGAAATCTCGAAAAAATCGGAAATCGGAATTTCATAATTTATTAAAAAGCTGTTCCTAAATCGAAATTTTTGGATCGGAAAAATTGGAAATCGGAAATTTCGAATCCAAAATCCACCCCAGCTTATCTATGTAGCACCTCCAAAATGAGTACAATTTTATCAAGAAAGGTAAATACAACGTAATTTTTATTGTAACAATAAATTTTATGCTCATACTGCACTTACATGGTTCAATTTGGCCATCGGCTTTGAAAAGTTCAATTTGATTTACATTTTTAATGTTGTTTATTATAGTGGAGGAATTGATAATTTTTATTGGAGCCTTTATCTATCTAAGTTATCTATCTAACATAGAGCATTCTAGATGCTTAGCATAAATATAGGAGTTCTTTTTTTATTTTTAGTTTTGTTGTTCCAATTTGGAAGTGTTAGATATAACTTTTAAATTTTCTTTAGATGCAATTGTTTTGTTTATTCTGCTCATGTGTTAATAGTGTGTATTTTGGTGAAGAGAGTCACCGTGCTATTTTTGTTGGTATGTCTGCATTTCACCTTTTTTTGAACTAATACTAGTTTGAGTGAATATTATAGAAATAGACGAAACTTTGATTTCTTATTAAATTTGAAAAACACATATAAATTGGTGAGTGCTTGGAGAACTTGATACATAGATAGTTTTTACATGTCCTGATCAGGGGCAATATTGTCTCATTTATATTACCACTTACATACATTGTAGTCAATTTAGGGGTCATTCTGACATTTTTGTGAAATTACATGGACTAGATGATAGAAAAGGAGAAGAATTAATTGTCTCAGCAAAAGATTAAACTGTGCATATTTTTATACTATTTTAGAAATTGACATCATTATTGGGAAAATGAAAAAGTGATGGTGAATATAGACTATAGTTTGAATAATGTAGGGACATGCTGTGAAAAAGTCCAGAAGTGTTTGTTGCACTTGTAAATAAGCTTCAATGATAGAATAGGAAAAAACTAGATCGAGTGTGGAACCTGCACTTTCGCAACAGGAAAGTAAATTTTTTTCCCTTTTTTAAAAGCTAAAAAAACTCTCCCATGCCGAGATCATAATATATTATGTTTAAAACTCCCATTTTCAAAAAAAAAAAACCATAGAAATGAACCATATAGTAGCAATCTCCAATTCTCCACAGTATCTGTTCTATAAAGCAGAAACTGATTGTGTAAATCAAGGACGTGAAAATATTAATTACACCATTGGTCCCTATGTTATGCGAATCAGCCAAATGCATTTTCATCTTTAATAAACCAACAACATCACAACTACTATAATAGTAGTATCATTATCCAAAAATCTGATTACCAAAGGCAATTTCAAAACAAACTTTTTAGACAGTATTGGCAAAGAAGAGTTGGTCCTATATTCTGTATATTATTGATCTCTTATGAAAGTAATTCAAAGCCTCTGTGCAAACATTGGTAACAAAAATGCAAGAATATTGATCAAAATAGTATTGGATAGTTAGATCTATGAGCATCAAGTACTAGAGTACTCCAAATTCTGAGAGAATTTGACATCAATATTAAGGGCATAATCAAGACATGGGAAGTGATCTTTAAGTACTATGTTTAAGTATAGAAATAGTTAATTACAAATTTAAAGAAGAAAATTGGAAGTAATAAAAAGACAGTAGACTTGCACTTTATGGAAACCATAACTCCCTGTGAGAAGTAATCATAGTTACATATTCCTGTTTCGGTCATATTATGAGCGTTGAGGGCACATAAAAATAGGAATTTCGATAAGTATAGCTTCATTTTTCCACAACAAATGAGGCCACAATACCGAGGCTGTGTTGAAAACTCTTAACATAAGGCATGTCAGTCTATTTTCATCCAATGTGTTATCGGAGACTGAATGACTTAAGGTGGAAACTCTTAGCACAAGAGACGTTCCTATCTCAAACCACTTGTTTACATACAACGCAAAATCATCATCCGAAAAAATGTACGTGACAAAATAACATGACTAATTATGCGATTAATAGTTAGTTTTATTTAAATCGTTTGACAAATATTTTACAAGATTTGTTAATATATGTTTAAATATGTAAATTAGGGTTGGCCTAATACATATGATGTCAAAGAGAGAAAGAATAGCGGACCTATTAGAATATCACACGGAGATTTGGTGCTAGATTATTAGATATGTATAATAAATAAATAAATAAATAAAATAAATAGAGATATTAGAATTCAAATAGAAATCAATCACTTAACCGCCTCTTGCAAAGTTATGTATATTACTCTTCTTTTCACTATTCTTTCATTCATTACCAAATTTCCATTCTTTAAAATTTCAAGCTTCTCCTTCTCTCAAAAAATTATTTCGCAATTTGTTCAAACTTCTTTGCAAACATGCCTATTTTTAAGCTTCCTAGTTTTCTCAAGAAGATCGGTAATAATAAGTACACCAAGCTGTCGAAGAATGATGAAAATATAAAACCAATTCCGAAAGGTTTTTTCTTGGTTTATGTTGGTGAAGAGAATATAGAACACGTCATACCGATAAAATACCTGTCAACAAAACCTTTTGCTGTCTTGCGTAAACAATATAAAAATATTGATGAAATCCTTAAAGCCAAGAAACCGATTATTTTGTCTAATTATTCAATTTCTGTCTTCGATAAAATGCTTTCTAAAGCCAAGGATGATCTCAAGTTCCAGAAAGAGTCCATAATACCTATGTTTTACCGTCCTGCGTTTTAAATCATGAACGTTTGAGGACACTACATACAATTTGGAGGTAAGAGAAATATATATATTTTAAATTAGGTAGTTAGGAAAAATACGATTATGCCTTAATTAATTATATGATTGTTTGGATATATAGGGTATATAAGCAAGATAGTATAGAATTTTTTGGGTTTATTCTTGTATTCTTGGAGTCTTATCTCGAATTTACGATACAATTTAGTTAAAATTTGAGGGTTCTGGTAACGTTAGGTAGTGAATGATTAGTAAGATAACAAGTACGTAACACTTGGTTAGACTTGCAACGAGGGACTTTTTTCCTAATATCTATGTTTTACCTTCCTTTAGGAAAAATAGTGACTAAGTTTTATCATCCAGAAATATATGTAAAAGATCTAAACTATATTGAAGTATTATTATTTATGGAAAAAGCCATTGGTATCTTGAGTTAGTAAGGTACTCACGGGGATGTTTCATCCTGGTAACCTAAGGTTCTGTGAAATCTGGGATTATCGACCCTAACACTCGCTAAAGGGATACAATGAAAGCCCGTACATGACCATATTTATGCATTCACAAGTTCACAAAAAAAAAAAAATCTGAGAAAAAAAGTGATGCATTTTCACAAGAGCTCAAAATATAAAAAATCTGAGAAAAGAAAAAGTGAAAAATAATACTTCATGAAAAATCTATTTGATGATAAAGTTGCTTGACCAAAGTTGGTAAACCAGAAAATATGAAAGTAGAGAAAAACTTGGGGTCTAACTTAGTGTAAGGAAAGAGTTATCCGAAAATGATAAGATATGCATAACTGTAATTTAGAAACTCATTGATTAACTAAACGTATTGTAGTTGGAGATAAGATTTCAACTTTATATTTCATATTAGATTAGATTAGATTAGATTGCTGCTTGCTTCATATACTTAATATATTCTCTCTTCTCATATATATTCTTTAAGCATAACTGATTTTTTCTTGTGGTTTTTTTCTCTCCCGGTTGGAGGGTTTTCCACGAATTTTTATATTAATCTGTCTGTCAACAATTGTAATCAACTTTTTCCGGTTTTTAATATAATTAAGATCTTCTTCTTTTATTATTGTATTATTTCATTTTATGTTATGTTATATCTACTTGAATGTATAATTTCTCTACCAACAGCTAAAACATAGCTAGCTAGCAAACAATAAAAATAGCCTGAGACTTGAAAGAAACTAAACTAATATAAGGTTGAGGTAAAATTGATCAACAAGAATTCCTTCATTACTAATAACTATGAGAATGCACAAATTCTAACCTCTTTTATACGATCAGTACAAATAAAGCAGAGCCTCATTTCAATTTCATCTACTTGTGAAGAAATTTGCCATGAAAATCATTACAAATGAAGCGCTTTGGGCTTGATGCTTGAATACCACATCATCATCCCACCTAAATATTTACATAGAAATAGAAATATAAATATAAATATAGATTAACCACCTTAATTAACACTTTACTTTGGGCAATTAACTAACTTACCTTCTTTTAACATTATAAGATGTAGTAGTAATAGTTATTGGATTGTTAAGCAATGGATTTCCCTTTAAAAAAAGAAGATATAAAAATTAACTAACATGGCTTGTTTATCTTTAGAAGATTGTAATGTATAGATGGATAGTATAGATGTCTACCTGGAGATACAAAACCCATACAATCAATAATTTCACAAATTGGAGTAATAATTAAGAATGACTCACCAACACATGTTTTGGCCAACTCTCTTGATCCCAAAATGCTTCTTAATATCTGGAATCTCTCTACCAGTTATTACTAACAAACAATTAATGTATGTCTATAACTTTCGCAGTGACACCAAGCAAATCATCACCTGAGTATCTATGCATAATATTAAAAACAATTAAGATAAAGAATATATATAAAAAAAAAAATCTATTATTTGACCACAACAATTGTGCTTCTCATCAAATGCACGTCTATCATTGGAACCTTTGAACTTTTCCGACTTATCACAAAAAACCATGGAACATAGAACTTTTCTCTATCTGCATTTTAAATTATATCTACACATTCACCATAACAAATAAGCAACATCTTTGGATCCATTACTTATTGTGTTTGGTCCCTACTGTGAGCTGAGGGCCAAAATTGCAATACTAACATAAAACATCTTTGGACCGATGATGCAATTTAACTAATAATCCAAAGAGTTGACTACCACAAAATTTAACTAAATCGGCTACCAATAATTGCACAAATACTGCCCATTTCTAGTCTTAATTACACCAAATATAGTTCTACCACCAGTTTATAACTTCAAAATTGAATGAAAAAATTAGCTCACATTTTACAGGGATCAGCTCCGGTATAACCAGTTGGCTTAGGTATCGGAATCAACTCCTACACAAACCAATTAGGAATTCATAAGTCAATTCACGATTTCTGAAAAAATAACAATTTCAAAGAGAAAATAAGCATTAACCTCACGATTGACTCCAAAGATCGGGCAATGGTGGCCGATCATATCGTGCCAAACTGTCATTGGCACAATTTTTATCAAATAAAATTAATTAGAAATTATAGAATAGATCACTCATACCTATACATGCAGAATGATATTGTCCCCTGGTCTGTAAGCCACTGCATTCAATGCCAGAGAAAGCAATAGCAACGGAACCACCATAGTGGCATTTCTGTAATTTCTCATCATCTCTTAGCTTCTTCTAATATATTTCTTTTTTTTTTTGTTCAACAGTGGAAAGCGTCTTCTGGACTTCTGGTTCGGTTTGGGTGCACTTTTAATGTACATCTCGCAATGCATATGGTACAAGGCTGTATTAGGAACGGTTGACAATTGGAAAACGAGTCAATGACTCCGAGTCCAAGGTGGCTCTCCTATGTATCAATCTAGTGGTGCAGGTTCGAACCGAGTCAATGACTCCGAGTCCAAGGTGGCTCTCCTATGTATCAAAAAAAGAAAACGAAATAGGAACATTGAGATGGCCCAAATCTAACCACACAAAGTCTATTTAGGGATGGCAATGGTTCAAATATTAACCGTAACCGATGGATATTCGATTCAATAAAAAATTCGTTAGTGGAACCGATAGTGCATGAGGGTTTGGTTTTCAAAAAGGTAACTGTTGGATTAGAGATTATGACCCAAGGGGTTTTGAACACACACCCTCTAGTTCTAATCCAACCCCCTTCTTTTGTTGATTTTAATACTATAGGCTAAAATCCTATTTACATTCCTACCCCTTTTGTTTTTTTCTCCTCCTATATATAGTTATTTATCACATTCTCTCTCCTCAAATCCATTTTTTCGTAACCCTAACTCTTCTCTCCTCTCTTCTCTCCTCTCTCCTCTCTCATCTCTCTATCGCCACCACCACCCAACCGCCCCTCTTTCCGGCAAGCACAAAACCGAAGAAGACAACCACTACTCCGGCAGCACCCCCTCCATCTCCAATGAAGCACTTTGAAGATCCAGGCAGAGCTCCACTGTCGAGATCCATGCGTTTAGGTGTTCGCTCATTTCCACTATTCATTTCCACTGTTCGAGATTCAGACGAGCACTGTGAAGATGCTGTGAAGATCCAGGAGTCAAGGCGTTCGAGATCCACCGCTAAGATCCACGGCGTGGAGGTGTGGCGGTTCGAGCAGCAAAAGTTCGTAGCCACCACCGAGCACTGTTCTTCCATTGTTCGAGATCCACGGCGCGGATGTGTGGCGGTTCGAGCAGCAGCATTTCGTCGCCGGAGAAGACAGTTCGAGCTCAGTGCTGCTTCTCCTTCCGGCGCGCCTCCGTTCGTCGTTCGATTTAGAGAATTTAAGCTCTGCCTCTGTCGTTCCAGCGCTGCTGCACAGCTACACTTCCGCCGCACAAGATCTTGCAGCCATGGTATTCAGCTTATTATTTTTTTTTTATTCGCGTACAAAGTACGCATATTAGTTTATTTTTCCAGATCTGGTCAAACGAGTTTAGTTAGTTTTTTTTTTGTTTGTATTAATTAGTTTTTTTTTCCTTTTTTGTTGTAATTAGTTAGTTGTTTTTTATGTAATAATGTGTTAGTAATGTGATACTCATCTTTTTTTAGTGATACTCATCTTTTTTTTTAATTATACTCAGCATTTTATAAGGATACTCTGCTTTTTTTATAGAATTCTCAGCTATTTTTACTGTATACTCAGCTTTTTTTACAGCATACTCACCATTTTTTGTCGAACACACCATTTTTTGTCGAAACTCATCATTTTTGTCGAAACTCATCATTTTTTTTGTGGGAAACTCATCACTTTTTTTTTGAAACTCATCATTTTTTTCCGGTGACCAGATGTCGGATCGGGATCAGTAGTCGGAGGTCGGTGGTCGGTGGTCGGAGGTCGGTGGTCGGAGGCCGCAGATATGTGTGGTAGTGGAGAGAGATGAACAGTGTCATCACCCTTTTTTAGTGTTAGTAAGGATATTTTAGTATTTGGTCATCTTTGAGGTCCCTGTAAAGAAGTAAGATTCTCACTAGTTCCTTTAGGCCCAAAAACCTATGTGTCAATCACCCGTTGGATTATCCGTAAGGATTTGGTCTTTTACAATAATCCGACGGATAGTCCAAAATCCGAATAAAAATATGGAAAATGAAATATTAAAAAATATATATAGTATATATAAAGATATTCTGTATATGCAAATTTCATACATAATATTCGATCAAATATAATTATTCCATATATAAACTAGCTAACTGATTATTATCTATTTTATTACTATATTGCCTAATATGATTTTATGGTCTTCCAAGATTTTTGTAGCTAATTTTAGAATTTAAAAAAAATATTTAATAATTTATTTTATTTAAATCATTTTAAATGATTGCGGATACGGATAAACCGAATCCGTCGCGGATGCGGATTTGGTAAATAATTCTAAAAAATTCGATGGTTAATGGATGTGGATTTGGTTATCGTTTTTCTTAATGGATGTAGATGTGGTTATGCAATTTTTCGAGGATATCTGATCCGTTGTCATCCCTAAGTGTATTTGGTTCGTACATATTAGCTTGAATGAGTTCTGATCTCGGCCGATGCGTGAAGCCCAACACGGATTGAAAATCTGGATTAACAATGGGCTAAATTAGTCGGTACACCGGTATCTCTTTTAGGATAGTCACGTTCCAAGTGATCTATTTAGTTGTTGTCCATATATTTTGGGCCCATAACGTTTTTAGAATAAAATTAAAACTTTAAAAAAATTATTTAATAATTTTGAAATCTAAAATTATTTTTACGTACTTTTTTAAGAAGCACATATATGGTGTTTTTCTTAGAAGTGATTTTCAAAGTCTAAAAACACTTTTAAACATCTTGAAATTCGATGGTACTTTCGGGAGTATTTTGATATTTGGAAGGTTAGTCTTGTAGTAGTAGTAGAAAAAACTTTTAAATATCTAGTATTTAGGATAACCCAACTACTTTTTGGTATGATATCTTCATACATGTTTCGAGTAATTATAATTTAAAAAAAAGATTTTATTTGAATCTATATTCAATTGGAATGATAGAAGCATTTCTCCATGAATTATTTTCAGAGATTTTAACGAGGTAGCCAAGTCGCATGTCAAAGTTGAAATTAGAGGTATTCATGATAAAAGAGTGGGGAGATTTAACGGCTTTATAAATCTCAATTATCTTATTGACCTTCCAGCGAAAGATTGTTTCTATACGTGGTCTAACGGAAGAGTTGATGATCAACATGTTAAGCGAAAATTGGATAACGTTTTTTTTAAAGATTTATTCATTTAGAATCAGGATACCAGTGACCTTGCTCTTATGGCTATTGGTTCATACAATTCTTCTCCAATCATCAAAAAACCCATATTATGACTACTAATATCCATTATTTTACGTTTAAGTCATTCAAGATGGATGATCACACTTGTAAAGATCTAGTTTGATTTACGGTGGACCTGGATATGTAGACACATAAGTTAGAAGGGTTTGTGATGAAAAAGAATATGTGTATGGTTATTCTCAAGAATTGGAGTAATTGCACGTTAATGATAATCGTATAAAGATCAAGAAGATTTAGAAGAAGTTCATGTTTCACTAGAATGATCCTCTGTCGGCTAATAATTTAGACAACATTAAAAAATTTGAAAAATCAGTTGGATTAGATACGGGCTAGAGAAGAAAAATACTGGTCCAGGAAAGATAGATTGGAATGGATTGAGGTCGGGGATATAAATACAACTTTCTTTCATTCCTTTACCATTCAAATGAATTAAGTGTGATAGATGATGTTGTAAATACACTTAGAAAAACGTAATAAATCTTTGGCGAAAATAGATCAAATAGATCTACGGTTGAAAACACAAATCAAACCCAGAAAGATAAATGCAGAAATTAAAGAACACAAGGATATATCGTGGTTCAGCAATATGCCTACATCCACGTTGAAGCCACCCTCAGATGATGCCTCGCTTACTATATGAACACGGTTACAACTTCAGATTACAGGATTTACAAGAATAGAACACCACAAGAGTTTCAGCGTGAAACCCTAAGAACAATCGAGAACAGCTACTCAATCTACAAGTGTTTAAACTTGATAACACTATTCTAATTATCAATCTTTATAAGATAGATTGATAATATGTACAAACCCTAGAAAACCTATCTGAAGAACAAGTGAGAGAAGAGAGAGCGAAGAGTCAAAGATGAGAGAGTGAGTTATGACCGAAGTCTGAAGACCCGAGCCTTTTATATGAGCCAAGGAGGGTTTTAATCTGAGCCGTCCAAAGTGGTAAGTGATCAACGTACGAGATCAATCTTTATTAATAAGTCGGTGTAACAAATAACCCAAGAATTGGCCCAACCCGAAGCTGAAGTGGAATGCCAAGTAATATGCCAACTCAGCTAATTTGACCATGCTTTGACTTTACCAAATTATCAACAATCTCCACCTTAAAGTCAACCTTCTCAGCTCTTCTTCCTCCTTTATCATCATCAGTTATCTTCCATATGTTCAAGTAAGCTTAGCACCATCTGGTTGCTCCAAATAATTAAAATCTGCAATAATTATTAAAACCACAAGTTAATAATTAATAATTAACAAAGTCAGGAAAAATAAAGAGTTAGAGAATGTTCAGCAGATTCAAGCAATGCTTAAATTTGCTAACTGTAACAATTTTTGTTCCCATATCTGCTGGATTCTCTTCAGTCTTAATTTTTAACAACTTTATTCCTTCAGTCACAAGCCAAGATCTGATAAAATGGAACTTCACATCTACATGTTTAGTTCTCTCATGGTACACAGGATTTTTACTTAATTGTATAGCACTTTGACTATCACTGTAAATAGTAGCAGTTGACTTAGTCAACTGTAATTCTTTAGTTAAACCTTGTAACCAAATAGCTTCTTTGAAACAATCACAAATAGCAACATATTCAGATTCAGTGGTTGATAAAGCCACTAAGGGCTGTAACTGAGATTTCCATGTAACACAATTATTCCCAAGTACAAAACAGTAAGCTGTAGTAGATTTTCTACTATCTCTATCACCAGCATAATCCGCATCCACAAATCCACACAATTCAAAAGGTACATCATACTTACCATACTGTAATCCAACATTTAAGGTACTACTAATGTAAGAAACTACCCATTTCAAAGCTGTCCAATGATCAGGACCAGGATTAGACATAAATCTGCTAAGTAGAGATATTGAATATGATAGGTCAGGCCTTGTACTTATCATTGCATACATAATAGATCCAATAACATTAGAGTAAGGTATATAGCTCATTTTTACTTTCTCAGTATCATTCTGAGGACATTGATTCTTACTCAAGATAAAGTGACCTGCTAATGGCATTTCTACTTTCTTACAATTCAGATTCCCAAACTTCTCAACCAATTTTATCAAATAAGGTTTTTGATGTAACTTGAGGCTACATTTATTTCTGTCTCTTTCTATAATCATACCCAATATTTTCTTGGCCTTACCTAAATCCTTCATTTCAAATTCAGAATTTAGATTTGCTTTTAAAACATTTATACTCTGCAAAGAATTGCTAATCAGTAGCATATCATCAACATATAGTAACAAAAATATCACATTCTTTGAATCAGTGTTAAAGTATAAACAATTGTCATATGCACTTCTTTTAAATCCAAGGCTTAAAACAAAATTATCAAATTTTTTATACCATTGCCGAGGGGATTGCTTAAGTCCATATAAAGATTTTTGAAGCAAACAAACATAATCAGGATGTTTAATATCAAGAAAACCCTCAGGTTGTTTCATATAAATTTTCTCCTCAAGTTCACCATGTAAGAAAGCAGTTTTAACATCAAGTTGTTCAAGTTCTAAGTTATAACAAGCTACATAAGAAAGCATAACTCTTATAGTTTTAAATTTCACAACAGGAGCAAATATTTCATGAAAATCAACACCTTCTCTTTGTGTATAACCTTTTGCTACAAGTCTAGCCTTAAATCTAGGGGGATCAGAATCATTTACACCCTCTTTTAATTTAAACAACCATCTACAATCAACAAGTTTTTGTTCTGGTGGTTTTTTAACAAGAATCCAAGTTTGATTATCATGCAAAGATTTCATCTCTTCTTTCATAGCATTTAACCATTCATGTTTATCACTAGACTTAAGCACCTCACTATAAGTTTCAGGTTCAGAATGTATTACCTCAGAAGCTGCAATTAAGGCAGTATAGACTAACTCAGCATAGGAATACCTTGTAGAGGGTTTTGGATCCCTCTTTTCTCTATCTCTAGTCAACTGATAGTTTGAGAGACTTTGTTGAAGTGATTCTTGAAGATCCTCAGTTCCTGAGTGTGGCTCAGAGTTACCTGGCTGCTCAGATGGCTGAGGCTCTGAATCTTCTTCTTCAGTAGCTGGATCAGGATTGCTCTCATCATTTCCAGCTTGCAAAGGCTCCACCTCAAACTCTGTTCTATCAGTAGTGACCTGTTTAGGTGTAGTATCTGCCTTATTTGAGTCAATACCTGAAATCACAGATTCATTCTTGCAAGGGAAGTTAGATTCATCAAATATTACATCCCTACTAATAATAACTTTAATGCCCCTAGCACTTTTATCCCATAATCTATAACCTTTAGTACCATGCATAGTTTGATAACCCAAGAAAACACATTTAAGAGATCTAGGGTCTAATTTTCCTTCTCTATTATGAGCATATGCAGCACAACCAAAAATGCGCAAGTTAGACAAATCAGGTTTCTTATTATTCCACAATTCCATGGGACATTTCATATTAAGGGATCTATTGGGACTTCTATTTATCAAATAGGTAGCAGTATATAATGCTTCACCCCAAAAAGATTTAGGCATACCAGATGTAAATAAGAGACATCTAACTTTTTCTAATAAAGTCCTATTCATTCTTTCAGCAACACCATTTTGTTGTGGTGTTTTTCTAACAGTTCTATGTCTTAATATGCCTCGCAATTTACAAAAATTATCAAATTCTTCATTACAAAATTCAAGGCCATTATCAGTTCTAAAGGTTTTAACATGCTTTCCAGTTTGGTTTTCATACAAGATAAGCCAATCTTTTATTGTTTCAAAAGTATCACTTTTATTTTTCAACAAAAAAGTCCAAACACGCCTAGAATAATCATCTACAAGGGACAAGAAATATTTTCTACCCCCATGTGTTTCATACTTATCAGGACCCCACAAATCAGCATGTATATATTCAAGTATTGATTTAGACATATGAATCCCCACATTGAATTTCATTCTATGTTGCTTAGCTAACACACAAGGCTCGCAAAAAGAAAGATTAGAGATAGTATCCTTACCAAACATTCCATCCTTACTTAGCACATTCAAGCCTAATTGGCTCATATGGCCAAGTCTTAAATGCCACTTAACAGTAGCTGCATTATCAAGGTTAGTACTAATAGAATTCATATCATTTTCAATACACATACCATCAAGAATGTATAGGCCAGACACTTTCTTTCCACATAGAATAAGTTTATCATTTTTAAACACATTTATAACACCATTTGAAACTTTATACACACAACCCAAATCATCTAAAACACCTAAAGATATAAGGTTTCTTTTTAGATCAGGAATCCATCTAACATCAGTAAGGGTTACGTTTTTACCATTATTCAGTCTCAAATTTATTTTACCAATACCAGCTACCTGACATGTATTATTATTACCCATATACACAGTTTCAACATTTGATTCAACTAAGTCCACAAACCAGTCCTTATTGGGGCTCATGTGAAATGTACATCCAGAATCTAAAATCCAATTAGACTTACAGGCAATATCTGAAACATTTAATACCTCACAAGTATCATCAATCTTATGGGGCATACATGCAATATTGGTTTCAATATTATTATTGTTATTTTTGTTCTTAAGCGCATAACAATTCTTCTTAATATGGCCAGGTTTACCACAATGATAACATTTACGAGTTTCCTTATTCTTATTTCCCTTAAATTTCTTCTTGTTCTTATTGTTTTTAGCATGCTCATGATTATCAGTTTTATGATTCACAAACAAATTATTTCCAACACGTTTAATATTCTTTAATTCAAGTTCCCTAGTTTTCAGAGAGGCAACAATTTGATCAAATGTAGGAATAACAGTAGAATATTGAAACGCATCTTTAACAACTTGATAAGAGTCAGGAATAGCATTCAAAAGGATCATGCATTTAGAGGTCTCATCTAAGGCCATATCAGAACCTTTAAGGACAAGATTAAGTTTTAAAAACTCATCAACATTTTCATCAATTGTTTTAGAAGAATCCATTTTATACGAAAACAAATTTCCTTTCAAGAAAGCAAGATTAGGAGCAGATTGAGAAGAGTAAAGAGATTCAAGCTTACCCCATAAATCAAGTGCAGTATCTGCTCCATCTACTTTTCGTATCACGTTATCAGAAAGATTTAAGAACAGCAAATTATAAGCTTCTTCTCGTATTTCATTTGTTTTTTTCAGAGATTCTTCAGACCATTTTTCAAGATCAGGCTCAAGAGCATTTATGACCTTGTTATGTGAAAGTAACACTCGCATTTTCTTCTTCCATACACTGAAATCGCCTTTTCCATCAAATACAGATATTTCAAGCCGTGTTGTTGCCATTCCTTAACTTCTGTATATAAGAAACAAAGAGAAACAACACATGCAACACACTATTAGGGTTAATTAAAACCGAAAAACCCTAGAAAATGTTATTCAAGGATTTTAAGTTTTCGGAAAACCCTAGAGATTTTAGATCTGTGAGTTACAATACAAGATTAAGAAATTGTATTGTCTAGAAAAGATTTTCAGAAAATTTTAACACGCCAAAACACAGATCTGTAAAGATTAAGAACAAATCTTTTCTTAAAACGTTTTTAAAGATCGATTAAACAAAGCTCTGATACCACTGTTGTAAATACACTTAGCAAAACGTAATAAATCTTTGGCGAAAATAGATCAAATAGATCTACGGTTGAAAACACAAATCAAACCCAGAAAGATAAATGCAGAAATTAAAGAACACAAGGATATATCGTGGTTCAGCAATATGCCTACATCCACGTTGAAGCCACCCTCAGATGATGCCTCGCTTACTATATGAACACGGTTACAACTTCAGATTACAGGATTTACAAGAATAGAACACCACAAGAGTTTCAGCGTGAAACCCTAAGAACAATCGAGAACAGCTACTCAATCTACAAGTGTTTAAACTTGATAACACTATTCTAATTATCAATCTTTATAAGATAGATTGATAATATGTACAAACCCTAGAAAACCTATCTGAAGAACAAGTGAGAGAAGAGAGAGCGAAGAGTCAAAGATGAGAGAGTGAGTTATGACCGAAGTCTGAAGACCCGAGCCTTTTATATGAGCCAAGGAGGGTTTTAATCTGAGCCGTCCAAAGTGGTAAGTGATCAACGTACGAGATCAATCTTTATTAATAAGTCGGTGTAACAAATAACCCAAGAATTGGCCCAACCCGAAGCTGAAGTGGAATGCCAAGTAATATGCCAACTCAGCTAATTTGACCATGCTTTGACTTTACCAAATTATCAACAGATGACATTGGTATTTGTCAAGATATACCAGATACCATCAAAGATTTGGGAAAGAATATTTTTAAAAATCTCTATAAGGATGTGTCTACTTGCAACCCTTTTCCCGATCCATATATTATCTCATGTAAGATTATTTGGGATTTGAATAAAAGCCTAATAAGAAACCCTGACTTTAGAGGAAGTTGGTATCTCTGGTGTTTAGTATGAGAAAGCTCTGGGACCCGGTGGCATCCTGAATATTATTTTCAAAAGTATTGGGATATTATAAATAACCACGTCTTCGTGATTTTTAAGGACTTTGTGATTAATGAAGCGGTTTCTGATTCACTTAATAAGACATTGATCTCTCTTATCTCCAAAGGTGAAGTTCAAACTACTTTCAAAGATTATCAGATGACATCTTGTGCTAATTTTAAATACAAGGTTATATCTCAACTACTTACTACTAGACTTTGACTATTTGTTAATGATATTATCACGCCCATGCGATCTGGATTTGTTAGAGGAAGAGTTATTCTAACAATATCATTATTTCTCATAAAGTATCCTTTTCTTTCGTCAAAATAGAAAGTCGTTTAAACATTACGATTTTGTGAAGATTGATATCATGATTATCTTTATCTGCCTAAGACTTTCTGTAAGAAGATATTAGTTGTCCTAACTGGGTTTATTGGGGATCTTCCGATAAGTAAAAAATTTATTGGGTTGTCTGGAACAAAATTGCGACTACAAAATATAACGAGGGTCTTGTAAAGAGAGATTTCATGAATATGAACAAGTCTCTTTAGGCTGTCCAGGCTTGGAGAATTATGAACAATATGAATCCTTTGGTAGCTATAATCCTTAAGGGAATTATTCCCCCACTGCTCTTTCTAGAAAGTTAAAATAAAAACTATGAGGTCATGGGCGGGGACTAGTCTGATGGCTGGTCAGGATGTCCTCAAATGGGGTTGTTTACTCTAAATATGAAACAAATGGTCTACAAATATTTGGATTGACACATTGATTCTTGACCATGAGCATGTAAATACTAATAATGTGATCCAACTCAATATGGTTAGTGAACTTATTCACCCGGTAGATCAAGAACGTGATACTGATAAGATTCATGATAATCTTGATGATGATACAGCGAGTGAGAATTTTGAGAATTCCCTTGGTTGATACTAGCTCTTGTGATGTTATCATACAATCTCACTCTAATTTGGGTAATTTTACTACCAAGACTACTTACCACGCCATTGTCAAAAAAGAGGACAATGAGAATTTGAACCCAATCTTGTCTACCGAAAGGCCAAAGCTAATATTTGGAGACTTATCTGGCATGCTAAAGTTCCAACTAAAATTTAGAGCTTCCATCTGGAAATATTGCAGAGAGACTATTCCATACAAAAATAGTATGTTTAAAAGGACTGTGTGAAAAATAAGTTATGTGTTATGCGCCCGAACGTCATTGAGACCACCAATCACATGTTTCTCCGGTGCAATATGAGTTATGAAATTTGGACAAAATTTGTTATGCAAGTCAAGATTGGCACAAGCATTGAGAAAAACGTACGGTGATTGGTTCATTGAAACTACAAAGGTGTATTTAAACAACGGTTGGGACAAAAAAAAAATCACTGTGTATGTCTGAATTCTACACGATTTATGTGGAGGAGTGGGATAAAATAATTATATGAGGGCAAACCGTAAAATGACACAAATTTTGAATGCCTCCCAGAGTCTTTTGGAAGATATCTTTGTAAATGATTGAGTCATTAATGAAACTCATAATACTAATAATATTAAAAATGCCAAAACCTTGAAAAATTTCTTGGGACCGGATATAAATCACATATTTTGTGATGCATCCTCTACGAATAATTTGGAATTGATGGGGTTAGTTGTTGTTAATATATCTCATGAGGGAGCTTGTTTAGACGCATCCCCCAAGAATACATAATTCACTTGTACACTTGAAAGGGAAGCTCTAGCTACTCTTGAAACTTGTAATTATGCGAAAGATCGTAACCTTCGTATTATAGTTATGCACATTAGCTACCAAGACAATGTTCGTGGCATGAACGACCCTGTCAGCTCTAGATTGGATATTAAACCTTTTATTTTAAAAGTTGCTTCTTCAATTCTTCTTATTGGGAATATGGAAATCCGACATGTTCATCACTTGATAAATGAATGGACTGATAGTCTAAGTTGGAAGTCTAGGCTATCAGTTTTACACCTGGTGTTAAATATTTCTCCTCCTTCGCTTTAACTGTTATTTATTAGGTATCTTTGAGACTAAATAAGAGTAAGATAATTGTATTTTTCAACTTTCGTAATATTTGTTTTTAATACAAGTTAAATTGACCAAAATAAATGTAAAGTAATATTCATTTTAGTTATGAATCTACCTATACATTAATTTATCTCTATTTGATTTAATCCAAACTTTATTTTATCGTTGTCATTAAATCATATAATGAGAGAAACCGTAATATAATAATTTTTTAATAATTTAAATTAAAACACTCATAATTTAATTTCAATATAACTTAAATAAAAAAATTAAAATAACTGGTTGGGCCTAGGGTATGATAAAATAACAAATAAATAAAGACACACACACCTTTGGAAATCCATGAGAAATTCTCTGCAAGTGCACGAATTGTTCGCAAGCAATAATTCAATAAGTAAAAAAAATTCTCAAGGATTTTTCGGTTAGCTTAAACTCGTGTTCATATAAAAGCATGGACATTACTGTTTGTTTAAACTAAAAAAAGAATTAAAGTGGAATAATTGTTTGGGTTTTATAAGAAAGAATTAATGTAAGAAATATCAAACTAAGAATGCAAATAAATATAATAAAGAATGGAGATGAGATATAGCTTAGGCATGTTAGTATGCACCTACCCTTCTAAATTGCTATTCTAATTATAAAGGTGAATTTAACATATATAAGTAGTTAAGATTCTATAATCCCTTTAAAACCCATCAAGGTAGCTTAGAAGGCAACCTCATTACTACCAATGGACTTGGGTATGAGACCTTGCGTAGTGATCGGAGGTGAAATCAAACCTAATGTCTATCTAATTAGGCAAGCCTGTTAGGATTACGACTGCACACTAGACGATTATATGTTGTTTTAAGCAATTGGATCCCCCATCAGGGTGACAATCCTAATTACTAAGGAAAGTTCTAAACTTGTCCAGAGCTAAGGCTGGAATAAACGGTAAACACACAATATAATTATTAAATAAAAGGTCAACTCAACTAAATTCAATCCTTAATACTAACAAAATTGAAAATAGAATTCAAGGATTATACATATTGCAAACCCAAGCTATGAGAAAATTAGTTCATAATAAAAGAAATATAAATAAAGATTAAATAACCTAGAAACATGGTTAAACCAAGAATCTAAGATAAATTACCCTAATGGTAGTGGTAAAAGGATGGAGAAGAGGCGTTGTGATGCTCTAACTTCTATTGCTTCCTCCTCAAGTCAACTTGCTCTCGTTTTGATGAATTGCTGAATAGTATGGAGTCTGGGAAGGCTATATACATATATATGTGTGTGTGTGTGTGTTTGGACGAAATCTAGGTCATGACTAGGTATTAGAGTACTAATCCAACTCAAACATGTCTTCCTTAAAAAATGGATTGGTCCGGTGGTTGGTCTTTGTGTGTTATAAAATAAAATTCAAAAGATAAGGACTCACAAACCGCAAGTGTACGGTTGTCATAGTAATAAAACCGATAAATCGGATTCGTTCACAGGGACGGATTAAGTACAACTCAGGTGTGGATCAAATAGTGGAATAATTGCAATAACGAAAAAATAAATGATATGAAAGTTTGTTTTGGGTTTTTGATTAACAACTAGAATGCAAAAGTAAATTAAAAAGACTAAGTAATTAAGTTGAAATAAAAATAATGCAAATGAAAGATGTAGACGCAAGGAAGGAAGTAGTACTTGAGTCACGCTAGGGTTTTACCTCAAACTTTCTTAATTAATGTCTTCTTTTGAGAGTTGAATCATTATTATTACGCTAGCCAGGATTCTAAAGTCTCTTAGCCCCCGTGAGGGTGGACCTAAAAGCTCTCCTACGGTCTTCTAAACCCCGTCAGGGTGATTAAAACCACTTTCGGATGATTAAAACTTACCACATTGGCTATTGGCTAGTCAAGCCTGTCAAGGTCATTGGCGGATACCAACGACAATACCTAATTTTGTATCTAAACCCCCGTCAAGGTGATCAATACGCCACTATATTGAATAGCCTAGATACTAAAACTCACCCTTAGTTCATGACTGTAAGGATGACAAATAAGCACAAAATAAAAGCCATCGTAAAATAATAATTCAAATTAACTTCTTAAATCCCAAATCGGAAAAATAATAATTAATCTAGTTTGGGTTCAACACAATTTGCGATTCTCAAGTACAAAGGGAATTTAGCTCATAATGGAAATAAAAGCAAAAGAAATAAAATTAACTGGGTACATGTTTTACAGAAAGAAAATTGGTGGGGGAAAAGGTGTGATAAAATAATAGATAAAGAAAGATAATAATAAAGAGCACACACCCTTGAGAACCAAGGAACTCACTGCAAGTATCACAGATCGTTTGCAAGTTTTAATGATAAGTTAAGTTCGTTCGCAGGGATTTGATCCGTTAGATCTACTTATGTTTAACAAGCATAGACGAATTTAGATCTTTTAGAATAAAATATAATAAGAGGAATAAATATCTGATATGAAATAAACAAACACGAATGCAGATAAATAAATATGAATGTAAGTCAAATAAATTAGGATTAATATTATGACTCTATTTTACTAACTTGTTATTCTAACCTATAACAGATTAAGCATTATATATTAACCAGGATTCTAAATTCTACCTAGCCTTTTCTAGGCTTAGGAGCAACCTCTTCACTACCAAGGATTCCTGAGTAATGATTGGTGGTTAAATCAAACCTTTATGGCTATCTAGTTAGGCAAAGGATCAAAACTAGACGATTATGTGGTGTTGTCAATAACTAAGAATAATCCTAAGATTGGCCAAATCTAGGGATGTAACAATAAGTCAAAACACATAATAACAATATACGCCAAGCTCAAATCAATTAAAATAACAAATATTATTATGGAATTTAAGACAAAATAATAACCCAAATAATTAAAAGTAAAACTTACAGAATAAAAGCATAGAAATATGGTTGAGGATAAATCTATAGCTAATTACCCTAAATATAGAGAAGGTGAGATATAGAAGAGGAGTTTGTCACTCTCCAACTTCTTGCTTCTTGTCTTCCTCTATAGGTCAGCTTGCTTCTTGGATGAATAGCTTGATACTAAGGATGAATATTAATTATAAGGACTAAGCTATTATTTAAAACTAAGAAAATACAAGTAAGGACTAAGCCTAAACTTGAAACTGAGCAAGGACATGTTTACAATGGTATAAGGGTGTATTTATAGGTGTTTAGTAACCCTAATTCGTTTTCTTGAAGGAGAAGGTAATTAGTGGACTCCAAGCCTAACTCAAATTCGTAACCCTAAAACATGGAATCAGACCTGTTTTTGTTTTGGTCCTAGCAGCTTCAAT
This sequence comes from Nemophila menziesii, assembly GCA_029959085.1. Lineage (NCBI taxonomy): Eukaryota > Viridiplantae > Streptophyta > Magnoliopsida > Boraginales > Hydrophyllaceae > Nemophila > Nemophila menziesii. Next base: position 70,766 of record JARWIR010000162.1, read on the forward strand.
ACTCATCCGTTTGACGCGTATGAGTAGTCGAAATTCATCGTCTCGGAAAGATCTTCAACTTTTCTCTTGACAGTTTCTCCAAATTCCACACCGAGTTTGAGATATAAGCTGATTTGTGGTCGTGGGTGCAGAAATTCAGATTTAAGGCAGCTTTTCCTTTTCCATGATTTTAGCTTTTCTTTCCTTATCTCCAATTACCATGCTTATCTCTTTGCATATCTCTTAGTCTTTGACTTGGAATCTAATTAATCTCCATAATTATCTTTAAAGCTTCACACTAAATAGTAATTAAACCCAATATGCTCTAAAAACAATAATTTACTAAATCAAGACTCAAAATAGGAAAGTGTAACATTTCTCAAGAAAATCGATTAGAAAGACTTCTAAATCACTAAAAATGATGTCTCATCTTAACATAAATCTATCACAAATGAGGAGACATAAAAAATAAAATAAAGAAACCTAATTAGGAGTTTGGATTTGGCTGTTGATTTGGAAAAGATGAATTCTCCAGCTCTTGGCTTCTTTCTTGTCCTAGCTTCTGACTTTCTCTCTGGCGTTTCTAACTTTGCTAATATGAGTTGTCTCTAAAAATAAAGTCAAAAGGCCTATTTATACTAGATAATTCGGACTTGGTCTATTTTAAGTGAATTGATGAAATAATTAATGGCCCAAGTCCACTCTTCAAGTCCAAATCCCGTAACTGGTGTACACCCTCCACTAAAACGGCTTTAACTTTACCAATCTAACTCCAAATTGACTCATTCAACTTGCTAACTCTTCGTAACTCGATAAGGAACGAATCTTATTTACAACTAAGAGGCTGAATCTACGTTTAAGTAGATCGAAATCAGCAATTACCATCAGTCTTCCAGATTTGCAGCTCTAATTTGTCAATTCTTCGGGATATTTCTTCTTGCCTTTGACTTCTTTACACGATCTAAGACTTCCATTCTTGATTCCTCTCCTTGCTAGTATTAGAAACCTATAAACTTTACACTAAAACAAACCATTTAACGTGTAAAAGCTTAATAAATGAAAAATACTAAAATCCAAAGAGAGAAAATGAAATATATCAAATTAACACTAAAAGTCTATCGAATTAGTCAAATAATCACCCAATTTGATGTCTCCTAAGGGCATATAATTAGAACAAAAGAGGAGACATCATCTGGCCCATACCAATTGTAACACTAATAACCTTTTGATTATAGTTCCAAATCAAAAACCGTCAGCAACCACGCGTTCCTAATAAAAAACCCCAGGTATAAAATGTATCATTCAAATTCCTTATCAATTTCATGCGGAAACGTATACAAGTCACTTTCCAAATTTGGCTGACAATTTGTACTTTCTAATAACGGCTTCTTTGGTTCTTTAACTCTTAATTTTGTTTTTGATCTTCTTTCCTCGACTTCTTATCCATGATTTGGAATATTATATTATCCTTTTACCTAATATTTTTCACTCTTAACACACAAATTACACGTAAAATTCTCTAAAAGTAACAAATCTCCAAAACAAGACAAGAAACGTGATTATATCAAATAATGGATAAATATTCCACAACTAAGCACATAATGCACCTAAAATGATGCCTCGTGACTAGATTATTCTATCACATAAATGGAGACATCAATAACATAAATTTTAATAATAATCTTATAATCAAATTAACATAAACATTATATTAAAATCCAACCTTCTATTTGTGATAAAAACGTACTGTACTTTTTGGGGTTCAGATTTCGAGCCCATTTAGGACGGCTTATTTTAGAGGTAAAAGCATTTATAATTTTTTTTAATAAAAATTAACATATCTGCTAAAAACGTTAATTTTTTAGAGATCTAAAATCACGTTAGGTGTTTATATTTAAAAACAAATATATGGTATCTCTCCTAAAAGTGATTTTCAAGATCTATAACATTTTTAAAAGTATAAAAACAATTGAAGTGTTTTTTAAAATAAGCAACCTCAAACGGAAATCACCCAAGCAACTAGCTCGAACATTAAAGTTGTCCTAATTGTGGTGTATTTCTTAACAAAAAATAAAATAAATTGTGATGTAATTAATGCGTTCTCTCTCTTATCAACTTTAGGAGAGCTTATTGCATTATATGAAAGATTGAAACTTGCGAAGCGTTTGGGTATTAATACGTTAAGTATTGAAGTGGATTCGGAAGAGGCAATCTATTTAGGGGCTCAAGTTAGGCGAGGTAAAGGACCTGGAGCTATATGGATCATGGGCATCAGAGATTGAATGGAGAGAAACCAAGGTTTTAAACTTAAATCATGTGTTCAGATAAAGTAATACATGCGCTAATTGTTTGGCTAGGAGAGGCGCTACTCAAAGTGATACGAAGGTCAGGTTTGGGTGGAAATGACCCCATTTTGTTTTTAGTCCTGGTTTAGATGAAATAATAGCATCGTTTTAGACGTGTTACACGGTTCTGGGGACCTCCTTTTGTAAACAAAAAAAAGTAATAATTTAATACGTGAATCATAGATCGACTCTACTGTAGTGTAAGGTCACCTACGGATTTGTCAAATTATATACGTATAAATCAAAAATATCTCTTGCGAACCTAGACCATCGGCTCTACCTATGGTCTTCGTTTTACAAATTTACAATTTTAGCAAAATTCATTAAAAAAAAATCGTTATTTTTAACTAGTAAATTCTATTAAAGTATTGATTATGCAAGACAAAAACCATAGTATTTATAGTTTAGGTTTTCTTATGTAAGATTTTCCTGTAAGTCACTTTCTAGATGATATTTACATAAAATGGAAGTAAGAAACTAGCTTCGTTTTGTATTCGTATATAAAATCAATGAACTAAAACCCAAATAGAAACTTATGAACTAAAGACAAATTTGTTTTTTTGATAACTAATCTTTTTTTTTTTTTTTTGTCAAGTTGATAACTAATCAAATGAGGCAATGTGCGTACTAAAATTGGTTATTCCAATTTGGTCAACTCACCATTTAGTATTCGTGATTATGACTAGAGATTTTGTTAGTATTTTACCTGAGATACTAAAAACACTTGGGCTGGGCAAAGGCGTTACAACATGAAACAAGTGCTTTGTTGGATTAGGTGGCCAACTTCTTTCATCAAACTCCCGTTTGAAATAAATTGGCCGTATATTAACGTGTCGAATAATATGATTTAGTTAGACACATAAATTATAAAAAACTGATTAATTTAGGCAAACCGTTCTTAATTAATTAATCGATCAATATGCTTTGTAATTACGTATCTAAATTAGATAAACTCAACGTTAACATCAAAAAATAAAATATCTAGATTCCTATCCTAATTTGATTTGTCATTATTAAATATAGTACGGTGTATTCAAATGAATATACAAATAAAAAAAAATTGAAAATCAGTTTTCTTTGATCCGCATAATACGCTATCCAAAATATTCAAAAACCAAGATTTTCTCAACCGCTCCGATGGCTGAGCAGCCACCGCCACTGCCGGATGTCGTGCGACCGTCGGAAAACAACAAGAACAGTGAGACGAATGATCAAGACTCAGTTACGGGAGATTGCGAATTCCCTGCTTTACATAATACATTGAACGGAATTCGTAACAGTAAGAGGCTTCGATCAGGTACGATGCAAACACTTATTTCATCTGGAGGTGATATGTCTGTGAGCAATGTTACTGTACTCCCTGCGCCTCTTGCGTCAACTGCACAGAATGGGATGTAGGTGTGAATCAGAATGTTAATAAAATTCCTTCTGCTCCTGCGCCTAAACTAACTGGGTGGAGGGGCTCTTTGACTGGGAACAATCTTGTAATCCTGGTTATGGTTGATGAAAAAGAGTCCAATTCAAATGGAGCTACTGGTGAAGATTTATGCGTAGAGATGGAGGAACTGGTCGAATGGGATGAAGCCCCAGAGGTGGAGGACATACCAACGGTGATTCAGACTAGGGAGTAGATGGGATTGCATTGTCCTTCGAATGAGAGGGTGAAACCAAAGGATAGTGAAGATGGGATCATAAAACAAGCTAATGTAGGTTTGGATACGGATGAAAATGAACGGGGAAATGGGGTGATACAAGTAAAAGAGAAATTTGGAGAGTGGATGACGGTAAAGAGAAATAGTAAGGGTAATGGTCGTGGTCCGGGTGTGTATGGTGGTAATGGGATAAGTGGGAAAAAGGGCGCCAACACTAAAGGGATAGGAACTTGGTTTAGCGCCCTGCAATTGTTGGACGAGGAGGTATCTTTTGGGTACAAAGACGTTCAAAATGGAGGACAAAAGGGTTATGTAACGGGTGCTAAGGAGAAGGTTAATAAGGGGAGAAACTCAACTGGGATTGTTATAAAGGAGGGTGGTATTGGGGGGCATCGAGTAGTGGCGAATCCGAACCTCGAACAACAAAAAATTGAAATCAGTAGTGGAAATAAAGGAGTTTAGCACGATCAATACTAGTAAAGGAAAGGGATCTGGGGGCAAGAAAGGTGCGAAAGAGAGAATTGGGAATGTTAATGTCGCAAGCGGGAGCAGACCTGTGGGTGGAGCAAGTGAGGGGATGATATGTGATGTGGAGAATGATGAAACTTTGGTGGAAATAGAAATAGAAGAGAAATCTTTCAATAGGGAACTTTCTGCAATTAACTCTAAATTTGGGAACCCAGTTTCTGGTGATAATATAGCCATTATGTTAGACACCACTGTAGCTGATTTGGAAAAAGGAACCTGTCCGCCTAGAGTAGGGTCTGACCTGGGGTGTACATCGAGTGGTGTAAGGACAGAAGGAAGCTTCGATTTGACCAGTCAAGTACCGGAGTCTCCACCCTGAGATTACTACCGAGGTGGAACATCAGGGAGAAGACGAGGTAATGCTATCAACACCTCAATGAATGACTTTTGGTTAGATTTTTTTATTAAATATATTATAATTTGTTTTATATGAATATACAACCTAATAATATTAATAGCTGGATGGGTTCGAGTATATCCCTAAATATCTTAGTTTGGAATTGTTACGGTGCGGCTAACCCAAATTTTAGGAGAGTGGTCCATGATATGATGTACAGATATAAAGTTTGGCTTACGGTATTTATACAGCCTCGTGTTAGTGGGATTAATGCTGATAAAGTAATTAATTCACTTAAGAAGGATAATTCAATTCGGGTGGATTCAAAATGCTATAGAGGAGGAATTTGGCTAATTTGGAATAATTCGGATATTTCTGTAAATGTTCTTTCGGCCAGAAAACAAGTTATTAACGTGGAAGTTAGTCAGGCGGGTTGTAACTCATGGGTTTTTTCTGCGATATATGCGCACACTCACTACAAAGAACGGGAGGAGCTATGGGACGCGCTTTATCAAGCGTTTCATAACCTAAATATCCTGTGGCTTGTGGCAGGTGATTTTAACCAAATAGGTAAATAGGAAAATAAGAGAGGTGGGTTCAAGGTGTAACAAGGCGTATGGAAAAATTCGAAGAGTGGAGAGAAAGTTGTGGGTTGGTCGATCTTGGTTTTGAGGGTCCTCGGTTTACGTGGTGCGATTCTTGGAATACGGGTCAACGAATCGTGGAAAGACTAAATAGGGCATATGGGAATACAGAATGGCAAACACTATTTCTGGAAGCGCGTGTCATTCATTTTAGCGCGCATCCACTCCGATCACATGCCGATTCTAATTCAATTATGCCCCTCGTGGAGACTGAAAATCCAGCTACGGAAATTCCGATTTGTAGCGGCATGGTGTTTACATAAATATTTTCAAGATTTCATTAAGGATATGTTGGAAGGTGATGTTATTGGTATCAGTTCAGGAACAATGTCGATTCAGGAGCAACTAAATAAGTGGAAATTTGATACGTTTGGGGATATAGATCGGAGGAAGAAAATATTAATTGCGAGAATCTTAGGGATCCAAAGAAAACTTTAAGGTCAGAGTAATTCATCGCTCCATAGGTTAGGTATCTGATTAATAAATGTGTACGAAAGCGTGTTGGAACAAGAGGAGATCATGTATTTTCAAAAGTCAAATGAGAAGTGGATTGAGTCGGGTGAAAGGAATACACGGTTTTATCATTTATCAACGATTATTCGGAAAAAAAATTGAGGTGTAGCAGATTGCGTAACAGTGAAGGGGATTGGATTGAAGATGAAGAAGTACTTAAGGAGCTTGTTCGTTTGTACTTTAGTAATCTTTATGAGGCACCGGAAGAGGAAATTGGGGTGTTCACGTTGCCAAATATTTCTTATATCGGTGATGATCCGAGGAATATCCTGGATACCCCTTTTTCTGACGAAGAGATAAAAGATGTTTTTTTCCAGTCAGGTTCGTTAAAGGCACCAGACCCGGATGGAATGTCAGCTGCGTTCTATCAAAGGTGTTGGAGTACGGTGGGTAAGTATGTGTGTAATAAGTTTCAGGAATCGATCGAAAATGGGTGTTTTTCTACTGGGTTAAATGGCACACTTGTACATCTCATCCCTAAGGTGGCGAATCCAGATCGGGTAAGTTATGTTAGACCTATTAGTCTTATAATCTCATCTTAAAAATTTGTTATGAAGGCTATGTCAAGAGACTAAGGCCTCTGCTCGCTAACATAATTGATCCTTGTCAAAGTAGTTTTTTACCAGGTCGCATTACAATAGATAACATTATTCTGGTAAAGGAAATTGATTACAGAATGCACCAAATAAAGGGGAAGAGAGGGATCATGGCGATCAAGATCGATTTAGCAAAGGCGTATGACAGGGTTTGATGGGAATTTATTGAGGATACGATCAAACATTTTGGGCTTCCTTCGAAGTGGATATCTCTAAAGATGTCGAGTATGGAGGATAACGAGATGAGAGTATTGTGGAATGGAGAACCTCTAGCTCCATTCAAACCTTTTGCGGAATTCGTCAAGGATATCCGTTGTTTCCTTATATTTTTATTATGTGTATGGACGACTCTCTTTATTGATCCAGAGTTTATATGAAAACAAACGTTGGAATCCGGTTAAGATGGGGCATAATGGGCCGAAGTTATCTCATATCGCCTTTACGAACGATCTAATTTTATTTGGGGAGGCGTCTCTTTCCCAAGTTAAGTTAGTTCAAGAGATGCTAGATGTGTTTTGCAAGGAGGCATGTCAAACTTTAAGTGCGGAAAAGTCCTTAATCTTCTTCTTCAAGAATGTGACGATGTTAACACAACAAGAACTAGCGAGTGAAAGCAGTTTTTGCTTGAGTGACTCCTTTGGAACCTATTTGGGGTCTCCAATTCAGTCAGTTCGTCTACCAAAGGGGTTTTATAATAAAAATATGGAGCGAATGAGAGGGAAATCATAGGCGTAGAAATCTAAAACACTTTCACTAGCTGGGCGTATCACGTTAGCACAATCAGAACTTTGCGATGTTCTGACCTATCAAATGCAAGTGATGAGGCTTTCGGTTCATGTGTGTATCGAGATAGATCGGATTGTGAGGGAGTTTATATGTGGCTCCTCGGGTAAGAAGAGAAAGATTCATTGGGTAGCCTGGAAGCAAATGTGTAAACCGAAGTCCGAGGGTGGTTTGGGTATAAGAGGGGCGAGAGAGTATAATATAGCGCTCCTAGCTAAACTCGGATGGAAATTACTACAAGGTGAAAAGGTAGCGTGGGTTGAGATTGTTAAATGTAAATATTTTAACCAAGGCCTACTGGATGGTGTATGAAGAGCAAATGCGTCTTGTGTGGCGAGAGCTTTATACACAGGTTTAGATCTTCTTCGTGATGGGTTGTTAATGTAAATAATGAGGGAAGTAAGGCGTATAAGTGGCGCCACGATTCGAAAGGAATATTTACTGCAAATGGGCGTTTAAAGCCTTGACGTCGAGTGAATCAGTAGAGAACTTCAACTGGTCTCGAATTTGGAAACTAAGGGTCTCCCAAAAAGTAAGAGTTTTTCTATTGATAATTGTGCTAAATAAGTTACCTATTGTAGAAATTTTATGTCGGCGAGAAGTTTTAAGATGCGGGGTGCTGTGATGATTGTGGTTGGGACAGGGAGGACCTGGTCCATCTGTTCTTGGAGTGTGAATCGGCTAAATGGTTGTGGAGCAGTTTTGGGCTGCTGTCGGGTACCGTCCTGGTGGAGGATCAATTAGATCCGAGACCAACTAAGGACCCTGAGTTGCTGTAAAAGTGTTTCAAGATCATGAATAACACTGTGGAAATTGAAACAGTAGCTGTTACTACTGGTGCAACAGCTTCGAGCTCCTGCAGAAACTTGGGGGCGCCTATTTGTGTCTGGATCATGGGTAATATCTGCTCGAAATGGATTTGTGAGGGGCTGGAATGGCCTACTATTTTTGCGCCAACCTTGTGGAACATTTGGACAAGGCGCAATAATGCTTTGTTTAATGGTATAAGAAGTTGTCGGAGTAAAGTATTATTACGCAATGACACGATGAGACTTGCGGCGAATTTTTCCTTAGCTTGGGGTAAAGAAAAAGACGGTGGCGTGATCCAATCGGCTAATAGTACATTAATTAAACGTGTTAAACCAATGGGGCATTTGAAATTGAACTTGGATGGGAGCTTTAATAAGGAGAAATGTGAAGCGGAAATTGGGGGAATTCTAAGGGATGAAGACGGGTCTTTTGTTTCTTGCTTTACAGGTGCTTATGTAGTTGACTCTCCTTATAAATCCTGGTTAGTTGCGCTAAATTTTGGACTAATATAGATGGTTGATCGTGGAGTTATTGAGGTGGTAATCGAGACTGACTCGAGGGAGCTTCACGCGCTAGTGAAGGGCGGTGGTAGCCTAGGTATTTGGTCTTGTCCACTTGAAAAGGAATGTAAAGAGATTATGAGAAGAAAACCCGGGTTCGAGATAAACCATATATACCGAGAGGCGAATTCATGCGCATACTTATTAGAAAGGAAAGGGGCAGAGACTGGAGTACATCTGATTGTTCTAGAGGACCCTCTGGATTATTTATGGAGAAGTATCACATGGGATAAGAGCGGTTGCACGTATCCTAGATTAGTATTAGAAGCCGTGTGAGGCTTTTCGTTATTTTTTCTTTCGGCTTTAAATGCCTCATATGTATGAAAACACAAACAAAAATAGTACGACGCATTTCAACAAGCAATAAATTTTTTAGCTTTAACATCAATAGATGTCCACGCACGAAAAAATGGATCTCAATTTTACCTAAATTAATGACTATTCAATGTAATTACAAAAACAAAGTTATTAGCTTTTAACCTTGAATCGTCATTTTAGTAATAGAATGTTTTGGACGCAGAGGCGAAGCTACCCATAAGTATAGGGCCAGGGCCAAGGCCATACTTGTCGGGATTTTTGTCAAAAATATTTATCGCTATTTTTTTATAAATAGTTTATGACCTCTTAACATTTTCAATATCGTTCCTCCTATCCTACCTAGGGTAGAGCATATCCCGGGTTAGCACCGGGTTTAGATTTTTGCTAACCTTAAGCTGTAACATCCTGGGTTGGGGTTTGAGAAAACCAACCCGGATTTTTTTACTCAACCCGTTCGGGTTCAAATTACCGGGTTAACTCGGGTTACACACCGGGTTGCCTCGGGTTTGTTTGTATTTAAAAATTATTTTTTATTAAATTAGGAAAGTATGAAACGTATAGCAACCATTGTGTAATGAAGCATACGGAAGCATAGTGTATATCAACAAGCATTTGCCAAAGTATGAAGTGGTGTGATAAGCATTTGGAAATTGTAGTATTCTGCTTCTCCTTCGACTCTTGTAATATTTTTTATGAAATATGAAGAATAATAATTAAAAGAAACCGGGTTGGCCGGGTCCAACCCGACATAATTTTAAAAAATACTAATCCGATTCGTAATGGTCGGTTTTGCTCATTATATATTTTAATCCGACATAAGCTTGGAGTCTTTGTCCGGGTTAGAGTAACTTGGCCCGGATTAGACTAACTTGGCCCGGGTTGACTCGGGTTCGTTTTTTTATACCGGGTTGGTTCGGTCAATACTCTACCCTAATCCTACCTATTTAAAATTGACTATTTAATCTCTGATTATCTGAGATTTACAATGTTAAAATGTATGTTCTTGATATAATATAAAAAACTATAGCGTATTCAACAAAAAAGATATTACCATAAATAGTGCAGTTTCCGCATAGTATAGGGACCCATAGTCCAGTTAATATTAAAAAATTGCCCGCGAATCTTTTGATCTGAAACAAAAAAATTCCGAGCTTCGTCTTAGAGACGAAGTCAAGATTTGTCTTCAGGAAGGACTAAGAGGATTTGGAGCAACGCCTCTAAATTTTTCCCCTATTTATACAAAAAGTACAACATAAGTCCTTACATTATGCAAAATTGTACAATATATCCTCATATTGTGAAAAGATGATAATATAAGTTGATATTAATTATTGTAATTAATTATCTTATAAGTTTTTTATACAAAATAACATATATTTGTAATAAAAAATTATAAAATAAAATAATTTAAAATGAAAATTTTAAATTTTTGTAAGTATTTATAATTTGTTTAGTGATAATTTTGTTTTTTCCTCTTAAAAAAGATATGGGTCATGAACCTCCTCAAAACCCATACTTCGTCCCTGCTCCGTTTAGATGGATCCTTAAAGCAACTGAGATGGCATTAGATTACCCTTTTGGAAGCGTTATTATAGAGAATGATGTGGAACAAATCATGAAACCCCTTTCTTCAAGATTACTTGTTTCTAATCATTCTATTAAAAACATCGTCTGTAATATTTATTTTTTGGCGGAACTTTCGAGTCCATCTTTTACTCTTATTTCTAGGAGTAAGAATCTATGGGCCATGAACCCCCTCAAACCTCCTATATAGGGTAACTTGTAACCATTTTAATCTATCTATCTATATATTAATGCTTTGAAAAAAAAAAAAAAGTCCCTGCTCCGTTCTATTTGAACATGAACATAAAAGTTATCCGCCCAAAAAATAAAATATTATAGTTATTTAATTATCCACTAAACTCGTTATATTTGAAGTTTCACTTAGTGGGCGAAATGGGGATATTAGTGGGTCTTGGTATTTGCAGGGCTGTTTTGGTAAATACAACAATGTTATTTGTTAAATCTGAACAACATAAATTAATTCTTAGAATTTGATGGTTAATGGTTAAAAGGATGACACTTGGGGTGTTATTGTTATGTCACCCATATCGAATGGAAGACCAACTCTCCCGTCTCTTTTGTGTTGTTTTCATAAAGTTTAACTCCTAATTAGTCTCACTAAGTCTTGTGATTGTCCACCTAGCTCGAGATAGATTTTATCCCGGAGAGTTAAAATAGTGGTGTTTTTCTTTTTTAGGTTTGCTTATTAAATAAACAAAACTTAGAGGTTAGGCCAACGGTTATAGTTTTTCGTTGAGATTCACTTAGAACAAAAGCAAAGCAGTTGGGTTCTTGGTCACCATCTGAACCCAATACTACACCTTCTTCTTATTGTTGGCTCAACCCCATCACCTTCTTGTTCTTCTTTCACCATCTTTTTATTTCAACTCCCATTTTTTCTTTTGCTTCATTCAATTCTTTCCTTGGTCCATAATCATAACTACCCTTTATAATCTTTCTTTTTCACACGAAATTTTATTCTCTTGGCCAAAAGGTTTCATAACCAAAAACCGAGGGAAACTTTGATATATGTGAGGTACCAATGAAGTCATTATGTAACTCGAGTATCACGGTTTCTGTTTCTATAAATACTTCATCAGAAGAAGAAAGAATGACTATGGAGGCACGAAACAGGTCATCTCGTATGGCTCATTCTTCGTTCTTGATAAGATTAGCAATGAAGATATCACGATCAAGATGGTTTACTTTCCTACGAAGAGTGTTCCATTACCAGAATGGATCAAGATCAGAACTCGGGTCGAATCCTTTCAATTCAGGAACATGGATGATTATGGAATGTACAGCTTTACTTCTTCAAGTAATTGTTATACTTTATACCCTCTCTGTTTCGAAAGAGGAGAGACCCGTTTTTCCGATTCGATTATGGGTTAGCGGGTATGGTTTCGCCTGTGTTGTTAGTTTAACGATGCTTTTCTGGCGCTATAATCTGTTTTATTCTGGAGATGGAATTGAATTTTACGATTTAGAGCAGCAAAGAAACAATGATGAATCTAGGTAAATAACCACTTTATTTAACATAATTGTTCGTTTTCTACTTTTACTTACTTGATATTTATGAACAGAAGCTTGAATTATTACAACAAATGCCGAAGTTCAAATGAGTTGTTCTTTGCGATATGGTTTGTAGTTGGAAATATTTGGGTGTTCGATTCTCGATTTGGATCATTACATAATAGCCCGAAGCTTCATATCCTCTGCGTTGTTCTTTTAGCTTGGAATGCTATCAGTTACTCATTCCCTTTCATCCTTTTTGTCTTGCTATGTTGTTGTGTGCCATTAATTAGCAGATTTCTCGGATACAATATGAACATGGGATATATTGATCGTGGTGCCTTGGATGAACAAATTTCCAGTTTACCAAGCTGGAGATATAAGGAAACTGAGCCTGGAGATTCAGCCATGGAAAATCAAAGTCAAGAATGTTGCATATGTTTAGCAAAGTATAAAGAGAAGGAAGAGATGAGAAAATTGCCTTGTTCGCATATCTTTCATCTAAACTGTGTTGATCAATGGCTCAGAATAATCTCTTGCTGCCCTCTCTGTAAACAGGCATTAGAGAGGTGAAAAAAGAAGTGTTTTTTATTATCTTTTTTCATATTCTGCTTTCACGAGTTTTTGTGAATCACAATGGTTTATGGAGTATAGTCTCATTGTAAAGGAGCTCGGAACTGAGTAAAAGCATGCCGAGAAGGGTTCTGGTGCATGAACCTCTCGATATGCACGGATGCTGATATATAGAAAGGTTAATCAACAAAAATTATGTTATAAGTAGTATTTAAGATGAGCCTTAAACTTCCACATACTTGTATATGTTTCCTCACCTGCTATCGATTCTACAATAGTTTGTAAATAAATTTAGCCAAGACTTTTAGTAAGCATTTCAATTGCATATGTATTAGGTACATATATAAATGTAGGTTAATTGCATCATTATTCCTCAATGCGCCATTAGTCTTTCTGTTACGCGTAAGCAGCAAATTAACACCGGTAAGAATACAACTATAGCCAGTTTCACGTCCCAATTTATATCCTTGGTCCCTAAAACATAACATGTTCTCAAATAGCTTTAAAAATTTAAAACTCAAAAAAATTGAAGGAGAGAAAAATATGGATAATTACCTTTGCCGCTATTATAAGATGAGGAACAATCTTACTTACTACGAGATGTAAAACTCTCTCCAAGAAAAAAGATATACATTTTTATTATTTTGTACGCTTTATATCTTATCATACTTTTATAGGTGATCGTGGATTGTTAATTGTATCTCTTTGAGATTATACTAGGAAATAAATAGTGGTAAACTTAATTTCTAGAGTCTAGGTAAGTTGGAATTGTGTATTGGGTGATTAACCTTTAGGGTTTTAGAGACTAGATTTTTTGCTTATGGAAACTAGGGGGAATCTTAATTCTTTAAACAGACCTTAAACATGACAAAACACTAAAATACCTTTAATAACACTAAAAGACAAAAAAAAAGTGATATCACTGTTCATCTCTCTCAGCTACCCACCTACCTCCGACCTCCGGCACCGGAAAAAATAGAGTTTTAGAGAAAAGCTGAGTACTCATTGAAAAAAGCTGAGTACTCTAAAAATAAACAATAAGTATTGAAATAAAATGATAGGGAATTCATTAAATAAAGATGGTATCTATTGAAAAGCTGAGTACTCTGTAAAAAAAATGAGAGTACTTAAAAAAAATCCAGATTATTACATATTTTCTAACAACTAACTTAAAAAAAAATAACTCAACTAAACCTGTTATTACAACTAATTACAATAAAAAATAAAAATAAAACTAACTGGTTGACCAGATCTAAACAAAAAAAAAACTCGTTAATGCAGCTTCTTCTTCGTGAACGATCTGCAGCACTCGAAACAGTGCTTACCGGCCTGGATCTCGAACAGAGGGGGCTGCCGGAGTGCTCGAACAGAGGATCTCGAAGTCTTCGTGCTCCTTCTTCAACGGACTAGCGTCGAAGCTTCGAGCTTCGCAAAGGCTTCAAGCTACGGATCTGCTCAAGGCTTTGAACGGAGAACTAAGTCGAGAACGCGAAGGATTCGAGATCCACCACCACACGATAATCTTCTTCTCCGACTAAAAAAGCGAAGGAGCTCGTGATAGTCTTCTTCCACGGCCGAGATCGACCGCCTCTTGAACAGCGCGCCAGAGCTCGAATGGACCAGAGAAGAGTCTAGAAGAAATACAGTGCTCGAGCTTCGAGCTTAGCTTCGTCTTCATGACGAAATCCATGCCTTCGTGACCGGAAAAAGGTTTGAGCCCAGCATATAGGATATTTCTGAGCTCCGATCTACATCTTCGAGAGAGAGGATGGATTAGGTAATAAAAAAATAATAAGGTTTTTCAAATTTTTTTGAAAATATATTAGTATATAGGCTATGTTGTAGATCTCCCCGCCTAGGCGTCAACTCCCCCCTCAGATGCTTACGCTTAGTTAAAATTCTAGCCGTTCTTACCTATCGCCTTAGTCGTCGTGGAATAGGCGCCTAGTACGTCTAGGCACTGACTAATGGCAAAAAATGGCCGCCTAGGCGCCGATTAGTGGAAAAACATGCCCGCATAGACTTTTTTCTTTTTTTCTTATTCTCGAGAATCCTTTAGTTGCTATTTTAACTCAATTTTTAGTATTTTTATATTTACTATAGTGTTGTTAGATGAATTTTATGACTTAAATAGTTAAAAAATCTATAATTACTACATATATATTATTAAATATACAAAATTACACATCAGGATTCAAAACCGTAGAATTCCGCCTAGGCCCCGTGTAATCCCGCCTAGGCGCTAGGCCCCGGTCGACCGCCTAGCGCCCAAAACCGAGATCCACAGCATAGTATATAGGAGAAAAAAACAAAAAAGGGTAATATTGTAAATGAGATTTTTTTCTACAGTGTTAAAATCTAGTTGAGGTCTCTAGCGAGAAGAGCAAAACGATAGGGTTGGGTAAGGACTAGGGGGATGGTGTTCAAGACCTCTTGAGTCAAAATCTCTTGTATATTTTACCGTTTCTTTTATAATTTTAATAATTTTATTTACTCAAACCAAAAAAACATGCCACATATTCTCTCCGTTTCATAAATAAAAGCCACTTATTAAAAATAGTGTTCCAAAAATATTGCCCACTTAGAATTTCAAAACATTTTTTTAAAACTTTTTACACTATTACTCTTATTAAAATATTAAAATTTATACTTCTAATACATCATTAAAATATCAAGTTACTTTATATAGAATTTTTTTGTAATTGTGAATGCAATCATTATATTTATTAATGTGTATAAAAAGTTAAGTGAATATTATTTGTAAAATGGAAAAACTATTTTTTTCTTTTTCAATAAATATTTTTTTTATTGCTTCACATCTCACAACTTACAACAAATGTCTTAGTAAATATTGACAAATTCAATTTCACAACATAAAACTTTATATTACAACAATTATTAGGTTTTGGAATAAAACAAAAATAAATCGAAGGATTTATTACAACAATTACTAAAAAAGAAAAACTACAAAATAATCTCTACCATATGTCCAAGCTATAAGTTTGCAACAAATTCATCCACTAACCCCGGAAGTCCACTAGTTAAATTATAACCAACACATATTGATCAAAAAGTACCATTACAAATTCAAATCCCACCCAATTATGTTTTCTTAAAAACCACCACCCAAACTCAAGCTTTAGACGAGTGTTAAAGTAACGTGATTCAGTGTGTGTCATATGGAAAGGTCCTAAAATATAAAGGATAAGGCTTATAACATGGCTAATAAAAAGGCTACAAAAGGCAAATAAAGGGCTAAGACAGATAATATATCAATTAAAATGGATAGCAGGCTAAAGGGCACAAGGGGATACAAAGAACTGCCTTAATCATGTCCAATCCTACACAAATTATTCACTTTATCGCTTTTAGCACGTTCATTAAATGGTTTATACGCTAGTTTGAATCTCACGTTCTACACACCACATATGCTTCCTAAGGTCACACCTATTTCTACCGTATTGCTTACTAATCTTTTCTTTAGTTTTAACATGCATTTCATGAATATCTAAACATACAAAAGACACGTTTATCAATCTACTATTTACTATCATTAACTCATTAACAAATAGCTTACAAGATATATTCACAAGATTCTACCTAACCTTCTCAATTATTAAAAACAATAAACAATAAAAAAATGGGGGTGGAAAACAGGTTTCCACCCTCAACTCAAAGTTGAAACGTGACTAGACTCAAAACAGACTCAACAAACTTAAAACAAGCAACTAATATACAAATAAAGAAAGGGTATAGAAGGGAGAAAACATACTCCTCGAAGCAATTATCTCGCACTGCCAACACTTAAGGTAGGGTGTGGTGCTCATCTTACATGTGCTTCTCGTATGACCATGACCCATCCTTGCATTTCACCTAATATACCAATCAATACAAGAACTCAATAAATCTTTTGTATTTACCTTTTTTTAACTTCTTTTTTTATTATTGTTGCGATAGATACTAGGGCCTTTAGAAGCTTCGCTTGCTTTCCTCTTGTTCTCACCCAAATCTTGTTTTGATTCTTCTTCATCACCCTCACATAAACTAATTTCCCCATTCTTCGAGTCATCTCCTTCCACCCCAACTCAAAATTACACCGTTCTTGGAATTACCCCTTGATGTGGGTGGATAAGGTATTATTTTGAGTGTACAAGGTGTAAGGAAGGTGTTATCTATGTGGGTGTGATGTAATTGTACTTAGGTGAGAAGGAATTCAGAAGTTTGAGGATAAAACTTTGGAATTTTTTTGGCTTGAATCTCAATTTCTTGATGTTTTAGAATGATTTGGTTTTTTTGGTTTTGTTTGGAATGATTCAAATATGGTTTCAGATATGATCTCTAGGTGATTTGGTGGTGTTTTTATGGTAGGTGAAGCTCTGGTCGAAGCTCTAATGGTGGTGAAAGGCTTCGGGAAGAAGGAGTGAGAGGCTAGGTCAAGAGGATATGAGGTTTAACACTTTTTTTGACTTTTTCGATGCCCGTGCGGTGCACCGCGGTAACCGTGTGGTATACCACAAGTATCGCATAACCAGTACAACTCTCTAACCTTTAACACGTGATATATCGTGAGCACAGATTGTATCATGATACATACCGTGCCGTGATTTATCGCCACGCCATTTTGATAAGTATATTTGGATAATTTAGAGTGAGCTTTTGGCTCTCTCTTCACTAGCCATCAACGAATCGCCCTAGAGCTTGAGTTACTCTCATAAAACGTTTCTCACTTAACATAATGATTTATTGATGCATAGCATCCCCAATAACCCAATTAAAGCATAAGATGTTCACATAAAAATTCCACTTTGCCGGTCCGAATATATATATTTTCTTTTTAAATCAATTTTTTCTTTTGTATAGCCATGACTCTCTTTTTATGTTGAGATATCACACTAATTTTCTCATATATATATTTTTATGCCCTTATTGGCAAAATTAGCTCGTAGCTTCTTTTTCATTCACTATTACCCCGGCAAAGGGTTACAATATAAATCTGTGAAACATCATCACTATAAAGCACAAAGCACAAAGCACAATTAATAAGCTCAAAAATCCCAACCCAGTAACAATTCCCATAATGGTGGACCCACCACCCCAAACTCAAGCTCTAAAACAACTGTCTATGCATCGCGATTCGAGTGCGGGTCATATGGAAAAGTCCTAAAATCTAAAGGGATATAGCTTATAATGTGTTTAATAAAAAGGCTTTAGAAAGGCTAGAAGGGGCTGAGAAGGATATAAAATATTAAATCAAATAACAAGGTGAGAAGGTATAAGAAGGCTTCAAGGGATTCAATATGAAAGAACCGCCTTAATCACTTTCTACACTATGTAATTTCGTTATTCTCTTACCTTTAGCACTTTCATCAAATGGTTTGTCAACTAGCTTGGATCTCACGGCCTACACACTTCTCAAGGTTCCCTGAGATCGAACATACTTTCTATCGCATTGCTCACTAATCTTTTCTTTACTATCAACGTGTGTTTTCCTGCAAATACTTCAAAGCATACAAAATAAAATAGCTCATAAACATACTACTTACTATCATTAATCCACCGAGCTTATGCTTTCAAGCTATTAAACACACTCTACATACATCTAAACCTTCAAAAAATTTAATTTTACCTAAAAACAGAAAAATGGAGATGAGAGACAACGAATCCCCACACCCCCAACTCAAAAAATGAGCCGTGTCCCCACGACTCGAAAAGACTAAAAAAAAAAAATTAAAATTCTACAGATATTGCACATAAATAAAAGGTAAGGAAGAAAGAAAACATACTCTTCGAGGCTATTTACCTCACCTGATCAAAACCCGGAATAGGGTGCAGTGCTTTCATGTATCACCAATTTTGCTTTCCCTTACATCCTCTTATGCTTCATCCCAATCAATCACACTCTAGAATTCTCTTGTTAATCTTCTTCCAACTTTGCTCTCGAATCCTCTCTCATGTGACAGTGTTCATCCATGAATATGTTTTGAACATAGCTACTAGCGTCCCAGAAGCTCTTGTTCATCTTGGGTTAAAGGACTATCGATTGTAGAGGTTGTGGTGTCTTCCTTTTGAAAGTTTAAACCTTTTTGTTCTTTGAATTCACCACTGCTAGCTTTCCTCTATACTCTTGATCCGATTTACCCTGTAATTTATTCCCAAACTAGTACCCATCTCAATTGAAATCTTCTAGAGCTTACCCAATACCTTGCTTTGATTCTTCATATCCCATACAATTGATAATATCTCTATTCTCTTCATCATCTTTTTTGACCCCCAACTCAAAGCTCTGAACACTCTTGAAATTTGTAACTCTTGATCATAGGTGGAACAAGCTTTAATTGGATTAGGAAAGGTGTTAGGATAACAAATCTCCATGTGGGTATGATTGAATCAAGGTTTGGTGATGTGGGTTTAAGGATTTTTAGAAGAAGATTTTGAAATTCATGGTTTTGATTCTTGGTTTCTAGGTGTTTTGATATGAATTGGGTGCTTGAATCTTCTTTGTAATGATGTAGGGGAGGATTTGAATGTGAATTCATGGTGATTTGGTAGTGTTTTGATGTTAGGTGAAGGTTTGTTGAAGCTCTAATGGAGTTGGGAGAGGTTTGGAGAAGAAAGTGAGGCTTAAGGATTGAAAAATTCGGATTAGAACTCACCTCCTCTTCAAAACACTTCTTATAACCTTTTGTTAATGAATCTGGTGCCGGGCTACGGTGTATCGCATGACACTGCTGGATTTCGATTTTTCATTTTATCTCCAAACCATTTTTTTCTGCTCCATTGGATAGATCTCGAAAAAATATGCGATTTAGACTCGGGAAAAAGTGAATTCCGATACCCGAGCGCAAAGTTATGCCAGTTCGAAGTTTTAGTCTTTTTCTACCGCTGATAGGTGCGGTGCACCGCGAATACATGCGGTGTACCGCAAAAAGCTGCTGTCCAGACCTTTTTAACTCCGAAAATTTTCTACTTTTTCACCCCAAACTCGAACCCTTGCATACCTACACATAAAAAACACTCATACCTTCCTCATTACTGCAATATACACTTAAAAACACATAAACTCACTAATCTAAACAAAAAGAAAAAACATAAAAACATAAAATACTGTGGGATGTCTCCCAGAAAGCACTTTTGTTTAACGTCTTTTAAAGTTCGACGTGTTACCTCAATTATCTCATGAAATTTTCCAGGTTTTGTGAGACCTTATTGATGGAGACTTCTTGCGGATTATGCATGGGCTGTGGTGGAGGAAAAAGTGTGATAAATAAATAGATAAATAAGAATAATAATAAAGAGCACACACCCTTGAGAACCACGGAACTCACTGCAAGTATCACAGATCGTTTGCAAGTTTAAATGATAAGTCAAGTTCGTTCGCAGGGATTGTATCCGTTAGATCTATTTATATTTAACAAGCGTAGATGAATTTATATGTTTTAGAATAAAATATAAAAAGATAATAATATGAATAACTATCTGATAAGAATTAATAAATAAGAATGCAGATAAATAAATATGGATGTAAGTCTAATAGATTAGGGTTACTAATATGGGTCTATTTTACTAAGTTGCTATTCTAACCTGTCACAGATTAAGCATTATATATTAACCAGGACTCTAAATTCTACCTAGCCTTTTCTAGGCTTAGGAGCAACCTCTCCACTACTAGGGATTCCTAAGTAATGATTGGTGATTAAATCAAACCTTTATGGCTATCTAGTTAGGCAAGGGATCAAAACTAGACGATTATGTGATGTTGTCAATAACTAAGAATAATCCTAAGATTGGCCAAATATAGGGTTGTAACAATAAGTTAAAACACATAATAACAATATACGCCAAGCTCAATCAATTAAAATAACAAATAGTATTAATGAAATCTAAGACAAAATAATAACCCAACAATTAAAAGTAAAACTTACAGAATAAAAGTCTAGAAATATGGTTGAACACAAATCTATAGCTAAATACCCTAAATATAGAGAAGGTGAGATGTAGAAGAGGAGTTTGTCACTCTCCAACTTCGTGCTTCTTGTCTTCCTCTATAGGCCAGCTTGCTTCTTGGATGAATAGCTTGATACTAAGGATGAATATTAATTTAAAGGACTAAGCTATTGTTTATAATTTAAGCTAATGTTTAGAACTGAGCAAGGACATGTTTACAATGGTTTAAGGGTGTATTTATAGGTGTCTTGGAAGCCCTAATTCGTTTTCTTGAAGGAGAAGTAAGTGGTGGACTCCAAGCCCAACTCAAATTCGTAACCCTAAAAACATGAAATCAGGCCCGTGTTTCTTTTGGTCCTAGCAGCTTCAATACTCATCTGTTTGACGCGTATGAGTACACCAAATTCATCGTCTCGGAAAGATCTTCGACTTTGCTCTTGATCGTTTCTCCAAATTCCATACCGTTCTTTAGATATAAGCCGATTTGTGGTCGTAGGTGCAGAAATTCAGGATTAAGGCAGCTTTTCTTTTTCCATGTTTTTAGCTTTTATTTCCTTATCTCCAATCACTATGTCTATCTCTTTCCATATCTTGTAGTCTTTGACTTGGAATCTAATTAATCTCCATAATTATCTTTAAAGCTTCACAATAAATAAACAATTAAACCCAATATGCTCTAAAAATATTATTTCTACAAATCAAGACTCAAAATAGGAAAGTGTAGCATTTCTCAAGAAAATTGACTATAATGACTTCTAAATCACTAAAAATGATGTCTCATCCTAATATAAATCTATCACAAATGAGGAGACATCACATTTCATCTTGTGCTACAGTGTACCACAACTCACGTGCGGTGTACCGCACGCATCGTGCATCAGGTCCCAACTTTCTGTTCGGTCAAGCATGGGGTGTAGTGGGCATGGATTCGCAAGCTGTGCTGCACCGTACGTATGGTGCAGTATTCCGTAATTAGCGGCTTTTTTGCTAAAAAAAATCCAATAAAATCACCCCATTCTCATTTTCTCACTTAAATGTACATCAAAAACACTAAATACCTTTCTCATTAACTATACTATACAGTAAAACACATAAATAACTTACTATTTCACGCTAAGGACATAAAATTAAACTAAGCACTTTTGTTTATTACGTCGTTAAGTGCGACGCGTTACCTTCCACGAAGATAACTTTGAGGCCCTGCGGTACTCATACACTTAAAATCGCCTCTTTCTCAAATTAGTAATGTAAGAAATTTCCCACCCAAAGTTTGCTTTACTCGATCTTTAAATGGTGGTGGAGAAAGACCTCTTCATGCTACCTTACTCTCGCGGTGTAATACCTTGCTTCCAAGGCATGTTTTGATTAGTTTTAATAGTAGAGGTGGTCCTGGTCTTATAAATATTTCTTTCTCCTCAACCAATTCAGCTCTCATCTTCCCTTGCGACCTTGGTGCATCAACCATCTCTCTTGGTTTCTCAACCTTATCTTTCTCAACCTCTTCAACCAAAATCTCAACACATGTCTCCTCCACACAACAGCATGTGACAATTCCACTACTTTTTCTTCAACTTCAAACCCAACACTAAACTTAGTATTTTCGATGACATCTTGGCCTAATTGTAGCGGAGAAGCTTGATTATTTTTCTCACAATAGGAGGCCATTTGAGTGAATTCATCCTTAACATCGGAAATAATTCTTTACCAGCTCGCACATTTGCTTGTGTCATTTCCTTAAAGGAATTCAACTGTTCTAGCAATGTGGTGATTGAGCCTTCTTATCGATGTGGTGGTGATGGCATTGGAGCTTGACTCCCATTGTAACATCGTAACATGGTGGTTGAAAGGCTTGACTCCCATAAGCTTTTCCACCCAAATAATGATTTTGAGATGTAGCTTAATAAATGTGCTCTTGGAGTCTAGGCTGATATGAATAGCCTTGATAAAGGTTTCCTCTTGGAATTTGTTGGTAGAACTCTATTCCTTGGTGATAGTTCTGGAGGTGTATTTGATTTCCTATGGAATAACCATAGGGTTCCTTTACAATCTTCCTTTTAGAATTGTCAATTTGGAAGCTTTCCTTGATAAGTATACTTAATTTATTCAGCTCATCTTGCAAGCTAGGAAAAATTATCCTCCATCTCTCTCTCTCTCTCTTTGATAGTTAAAAATGAAACCTATGAAATCTGTAGAGAGAGAAAAACACAAAAACAAAGTAAAATAGAACAAATTAGACACTTCTACACTTAAAACAAAAGCACAAAAATGTAAATGGCACCGGCTCCATCTTGACCTTTGTCGTCCCCTTTGAATAATTAAACAACGAATAAGAGGGGAATCGACTCCGTAGAGTACGAATAGTAGGTAGCAAGAATGATAAGTAAGGTTATCGTTTTCCACAAGGATTATTATGATTTATGGTTTTCAGATTAGTATAAAAGCGTAGAGTAATCTAAACAAAATAGTAAATAGTGCAAAGAGATGATGTTTGTTTGGCTTTTGAATTGATTAATAACTAAAAGTAAAATAAATGCAAATAAGACTAAGCTAGAAATAAGATTAAACTAGAATGGAATAAAAAATATAAACTATATGAGATGATTGCTTGAGGAATTTGCTAGTAATAAACTATGTAGTTAACTGACTTTGTTATACATAGGGGCGAGTGGTTTTATTGTTCAAACTAGTCAAGATTCTAAATTGATTAATTCCCAACAAGGGCAAACCTAATTCTTCTAGCTTATTCGTCTCTTGGATTTCGGGTCGGTTTAATTTTTTATTGCCCTTATTTACTACCTACCATGTTAATATCTTCTGATAAAAGGCAATAAGTGCTTATATACTAGTTTCGTAATCTTTCCCCTCGCTCGGGTGTTAGGACGATACTGCTACTTAGCGCTAGAGCACGTGAATATTTAATACAAATACATAAACAATGAATATATAAACTAAAACCCACTTTAATTAAGCATCTAAATAATATCCCAAATTACATAATCAAAAGCTAAACATAATGTATGCAACAACGATCCTCAAGCAATGATGTTATTTTATGAATGAAAAGCAAAAAAATACAGAAAACTAATACAAAATTCATATCTAAAATGCAAAATGGAATAACTTTACTCGTTGGGTTGAAGGCAATCGGATAATGGATGTAGAAAAATCGTGTGGTTCATAGAGAAACCCTTCTCTTCTTCTCCTTCTTCTGAAATAAACTCACCTTCTCTTCTCTCTTGATGATATGATCAACCAAAGGTTAAACCTTTATATGGGGGCTAGAAAATGAGCTTATATATCTCCTAAAAAATGTTGGACCCTCTTTAGGTTTAGGCAATTAGGTTTAGAAGGGGTCCAACCCGTTTTACTTGACAACTTTCATATTCGAACCCTGGCAGCGGCTATTAGCATAACTTCTTTGTCTTAAATCCCTCACTTAGGCCCAATAAAATCACAAAATAATGTCTCGTGAACATATTTATTAATAGAGAGACATCATCAGGATAGTTTGAATGTATGCCTCGACTATTGTAAGAATAACAGATACTATGGTTCAACATTTTCATAACTATGCACATATAAAAGAGGTGCGCTCACTATGACACTCTGACACTCAACATTATCATCGTTGCTAGCGGATGTTATTATGACTTGAGGAGTTATGAAAATTTGTCCAACTGTATAATAACCACGATAAATTTAAGATAGAGATAGAGTGTACCCATTAGTTGGAAGAATGGGGTCTTTATAGATGTTGTACGCGGATAGAAGACTAGTATAGGTGTGCAGTTTAGGCGATGTAGGTGCACAACTTAGGCCATTGTGGGGGGCCAAAGACGTAACAAGATCTCGATATGTAGCAAAGAGATACCTTCAAATGTCGACTAAGTACAACTTTATTCCTTCGGTGTATCCATCCTCGGGCAAGTTTGACATTCCTCTACCATTGGCAGATACGAGTTACCCTTGGCTCGATACTCATATTTTTAACCGAGAGTGATACAAATTAAAATTTTGATTATGTGTGTATGCTTGACTCGCCTAAATTATGACACAATAGATTAGAACATAAAAATTTTGGTTCATTCAATAAAATAATGTCTTATCACCTAATGTGAACTTCAATTCTCAAAATAAATGTGAGGTATGTGTTGAGTCAGATAAACTAAATCCTTGTTTAAAATTTTAAATTTTTAAAAAGGACTTGGGTACCTTTATAATTAGTTCACATTAATATCCACGACTTCAAATTTGTGCAAATTAGGAATGCGAAAAAGCATTTCATAACTTTTTGTGATGGCTGCACATGAATTGTAAATATATTTGCTTTAAATTAAGAATGAGGTCGTAGAAGTAGTTAAGCAATACAAGATGGAAACTGAGATTTAACTAAATAAAAAGATTAAGAATTTTAAATACGATGTGGATGAGGATATATGTCTCATAGAGGATTTATATGTTGGACAGGGAATCATCCATCCAACCACAACCTCTTATTCACCTTAAACGTAAGGGGATTCCGCCTAAATTTGAGAAACTCTTATAGAAATAAATTATGATTGTTGATTAACTAAGGGTTACCATAATACTTTTGGGGAGAGTCTTATCTCCTAGCAAAGCACATCCTTAACAAATTACCACACAAGAAGGATTGATAAGACTCCTTATGAAGTATCAAAGTTAACACGACCTTCCTTCAAATAATTAAAAGTATGGGAATACTTGACAAAGGTAGAAATCTTAGATCCCAAAGTGGCCAAGATAGAACAAAGATAATTCATTGCATAATTTTGTGATTGCTCACAACAGTGATCCTTATAGGTTCTTGGTGCACACATCTTGTCACGTCAATACGGTGATTGAATCAAGATATGCCCATTTCTTTCAGACAATTGTCTAGTGAAAGACCACACCAGAACCAATTCCTTGAAAATAACGTGTGATACAATTTAAGAGAAAACTGGAGAGCGAGATCAAGAATCATTGACAACCAAATTGCAAGGCCAAACGTCCTTCTCAAACGAGAAAGAACCAAGAAGGAGTAAGAGGAGGAGAACCTCTACATACTATGGTCATGATTTCCTATTTTACATGCTAGATAACCAACCACAAACATTCAAACATGCTATCAAACCTTGACAACTTTACTAGAAAAAAATGACAAATAAAAAGATAAATTCCATAATTCAAACCCATATTTGAGAACTAGTTAAGAAAACTCCCTTCTACTACGTATACAACCTTATGTTGTAAAGGGATATTCAATAAGAAATTAAAGGCCTATGTATCTATGGAAAATTCTTCCATCCAATATTGGATGAACCTATACCAATAAAATTAATACACATACCCCATGTTTTAAACTTACAAAAGTAACTAACTAATTAATCTAATGATATGTGTTTTGTTATAATAATAAAAGGATGTGATGTGAATATTGGACCATCCAATATTAGAGGGAAGTTTTACCCATGTATCTATTAATAATATAAGCCCTTACTTGTTAAAAGGTTAATATAAAAAATAAAGATTTGACTATTTTGACATATAATCTTCATTTATGAATATAATATCTATTTTTTTTATACATGACCCGTTTTTTATAGAAACAAAAGAAACAATCCTACATCCTTAACGGGAGTCTAATACAATCAGGAGATACACGACTACTCCAATGTTAATTTATATAATTTTGATATATAAGTTCAAAAGTAATCAAATATCAAATGCATTCCCCAAGCAATAATCTTAGATGGAAAGGTAAATATGGATTATAAGAAAATAAAATTTAACTCAATCAATACAAAATTAAGTGATATAAGCTAAGTAAATAGATATAAGCCATTTGACAAATTTTACAAATATATAGCATCTAAAAATAGGGTAAAAGAGGAATAAAGACCCCTTAGCATCTAAAATATATAACCAGCCTTGAGACTAAGGCTGTAAACGAACCGAGCCGAGCCGAATACTAGATGTGCAAGCTTGTTTGATAAGATTTACGAGTCGAGCCGAGTCGAGCTCAAATTTTAACGAGTCGAGCCGAGCTCAAATTTTAAGGCTTGTTAACATATCGAACGAGCTTTTTTCGAGCCGATCTCGAGTTATTAACGAATAATTTGCTTCTTTATAGGTTTAACAATATATTTATTGATAACTAAACCATTAATTTACAGATTATATATTTTTAACGAGT
The DNA here is from genome assembly GCA_029959085.1 of Nemophila menziesii. Lineage (NCBI taxonomy): Eukaryota > Viridiplantae > Streptophyta > Magnoliopsida > Boraginales > Hydrophyllaceae > Nemophila > Nemophila menziesii. The sequence continues at coordinate 97,619 of JARWIR010000162.1, forward strand.
TAACGAACGAGCTCGAACGAACACGTTTTTTTAACGAACGAGTTCGAACGAACTTTTTTTTTCCGTTTATATAAACAAACGAGTTCGAACGAACTTTTTACCGAGCCGAGCTCGAGCGGCTCGCGAGCGGCTTGGTTCGTTTACAGCCCTACTTGAGACAATATTTCAAACACTTACTCAAAATTTCTTATAATTTCGAAATACATCAAACACATGGCTGCAAATTGAGGAAATTTTTTAGTGTCTCCTCTTTTCTGGTGTGATTTGTGTCTTTACGGTTTTGGTTGGGGTTGCTTCCTGTTTCGTCTTTCTGAGACGCTTCGCATTTGGGATACCTTATTGTTCCGGTCAAGAAGATGGTTCTGGTCTCTCTCTGAGTTTTCCTTGTCTTCGTTAGAGGGCTTGATTCAGGATTTCTTGTTAGCGTTGAGGCTTGCTTTTCCAGCCAGTGGTTTGGGCCTATTTTACATTTCTCTCGCTTGTCCGACCAAAGGCGTACTTTGAAGGCTTGGGGTATCCAAAAAATCATTAATAAGTGAATGGATGTTGATGGATACGCAATTGATCCTATTAGAAATAAAAAGGTATATAGTATATATACTCACACTCACCTTCTCCTCCGTTGCATTTTTTGCTAATTCATATTCAGTGGCGGATCCAGACACTAAATTGAGGGGGGGCTTGAGATATATAGGAGTTCGGAGTTAATTTTTTTTTAATTTTTAAGGTAAAAATATGATACATAAATATATAACTACCAGTGTAAAAATGCAAATATGAGAATTTAACACTATCATGTTTCTCGTCTCTTTAGTTGATAAACTTAGCAGTTAGCATTTATCCAAAAAATATACAAATCAACACCATTACACTTAATTTATATAGTATCGTTAGTATATACTATATGTTATATTATTATTCTAATTAATAAATATGATGAATAAATTATCTACAAAAATTAAATATTGAAGTAATGTAAATAATAAATTACTAAGTATTATTACCCTCAAATTCAAAATAGAGACACGCATTCGTATATAAAAATTGCAATATTTAATAAGTCGATTTTATGAAAATTAACAAATTTATAACTTTAATCTAGTATTTTAAAAAATAAGAATTTTTTTTGTTAAAAATTAAAATATAAGAATAAAGTTGAAATCTTATTTTATATTGAACTTATTTTCGAATCAAATAATGTTTAAATTTAGTTTCGAAATAATTTTTTATTATTTGTGTATTTGGAAAAAAGATAAAACAAATGCTAAGATTCGAACACCTAACCTCCTTTCTAAATACTAGAATATAAAGATACTAAACCACTAAGCCACAATAACTTATGTGTTTTTTAGGGCATGCATGTTATACATAAACGTTCATAGGAAACTAATTATTTTTCGAGACAAAATTACATTTACGTATCATAAAATTTACGAGTTCAGGGGGGGCTTGAGCCCCCCCTGGTCCCACTAAGGATCCGCCCCTGTTCATATTAATCATTTCAAAAGGGGTTTGCTATTGGATCAATAGCATTAGTTTCACTTATACACTTCATGCCTTCGTGAGTTGCGCAACAATCACAACTATTAATTTATTGACTCCTAAAGATGGTTAAAGATGTCCATCCCCAATTTAACACCATCCCTGGACTGATGACAGGCACGGCCAAGCTAGATTACACTAGTCGTGTTTAAGATATCCATTGATCCTTGTATCAACTTTTCTCTATTAGTATGTAAATTTTGTCTTACTGCTTTTAGAAATATCTATAGCTATTTATGCTCGCAATTACTTAGTTATATTCGTGGACGTTTTCTTGTTTTCTTGTGCGGGGCTTTTGGGCTTTTGGTTGGCATTGTAATTGGGTTTGTGAATGAATTCTACACCGATAATGCTTACAAGTGAGAATAATTGCTTTTGATCATATCATTATCGCAAGTAACCATTCATGAATAGGGCTAATTTCTCCACCATCTTTTTGTTATGCGACCACGTTTAATACATTAGTGATTCTAGTAGATTTGGGGTTGCTACCAATATTATTTTTGGCCTAGTCTTAGGATATAAGTTTGTCATCATTCCTATTTTTTAACTTGCAATTAATGTAGAGTTCTCTTTGCTTTTATTGACATGTCACAATTATTCGTTTGTGTTTTGGTTGCTGAAAGATCAAGAAAAGTGATATGGAAATTGGGTAAAGCTTCCGGGTATTAATTTAAACGATAGTAAATTGGTAAGGTCTTGGGAAGTTAAATGTATTACTCCTTGTAGATGGTTGCGAAACTGGGAGTTATTCCCCATCGAGAAAGAGCAATAGAACAAGGAAAAAGCTGGGACTCGTAAGAATTGAGAAGTTGAGTGAAAAAGACAGGTTTGGAAATTAAAGGCACCATGGGGTGTCTCAGTTTACATTGTGAATACTGGAGAATGTCATCAAAGAGTACGCTCATGTCAACAACTTGGTGTTGATTTGTTATGAATATAATATGGGACAATTAAGTAAGAGCGGAATATCTGGAGAAATCATCTACTCAAAAGACAATATGTGGCTGAATTTGAGGAAACATCAAAGGCGGAGAAGGGAGAAGGGAGAAGGGAGAAGGGAGAAGTGAGAAGCAAAAACAGCTTAGTTGTAGTGTGTATTTCAATCTTGATACTTTCTATTTCAGATATTTAGTATTCATTCTCTTGTCTAATTTTAAACTTAGTCGTAGTTGTTAAAAGCTACCTTTAATAAACCAGTTGGATTAGCTCTCAACTAGTCAGACCCTTGCTATTTCTTCCGCCCTTAAAGAAGAGGTCTATGGTTCGAATCCCTTTCGTAACGGGTGTAAAGTGAGAGGTACAAGGCTCGAACTCCTCCCTGAACATGGGTAACCTAGTTCTGATTTACCATAAAAATATATATGAGGAAATATGTATATCTCCATAGGATTAGTCGGGTACGCGCAAGTTAGCCCAGATCAGCTATGTAACAAAAAAAATTACATTAAATATACACATCTTTGAACAATTAGTTTGTATTCTGAAATCTGAAAAAACTACTCTTCTTTATTAAAATCCTAAAAAGGAAATATTTTTGGAATTTAAGAATAAAATAAATTAAAAAACCAAAAATATTAGATATTTAGAGTTTTGATAAAGGGATAAATACCCAAAAATGATTTTTGGTATTTGTAGATAAAAAAAACTATTTTCTATATTTTAGGATCTGAAAACATATCTTTATGATTCTAGAATTAAAAAAAAACTAAAAAAATTGGACTTTTTTATTTTGGAATACTAAAAATTGTATTTATTTTGTGAGAATTAATGCCTAAAAAACTCTTTACGTTAGTTTTCATTTCCACCATCACAACCGTTATTTATTCCTATAAAAGGTATTATACATATGTTTTTTTTCTTTCTATTTTTGTTCGTTTTTACCACAGTTGCTGTCGACTTTTCATATCTCTTCCAACACTTTCCATTCTTCTATTCTATGCTTCTAAACTAATATATTATGAATTATGTTAAATTATAGATTTTATTCCGTCTAACAAATTTTTTCCCTTTATCTTATGAAGATCATTTATCAAACATCGCAGAAGTAATTTTCGTTACTTTATAATCACATACTATTTATTGTGTAGGAAGTAAATTATGAAAGCCGAAGAGTAATTCAACAAAGCTAAAAGTATTTTCTGGTCAAGCACATCTATTAGGAGTATCAGAAGTTGGAATCAACTTTGGTCATAATTTAATACTTCAAATTTAAATTGCAAAAATGATTCTTAACTTTTACTATATTGTTATAAAACTGTTTATCACATGCCTACAATTGAGAATGATATGCTTTCACAAAGTATTCTTTTACCTCTTCAGAGTTTATATTATAAGCTACAGTTCAGTGACACAGATGTTTCAATTAAATAGTTGACCAAATTATTTGGATGGGACACCATAACAAGTTAGAATAGAAGGCAGAACTCACATTTTGAGTTTGAGGAACAGTTTAAGTATTAGAAAAATTCCCAAAACTCAAATTCTGAGTTTCGGGAATTTTCCTAAAATTCAAACTGTTCTTTTTTTTTTTTTTTGCTTTTTTTTTTCTGTATTGTTTAGATTTTTTTAGTTCTTTTTTATTTGTTTGTGAAACAACTAACAATAATTATGTATCAAAAAAATAGGATATATATATATATATATATATATATATATATATATATATATATATGTGATATGTATTTTATGTATTTTACCTTTGATTTAAAAAACAGATAGGTTTTGAGAATTTCCCAAAACTCAAACAGTTCCTTTGCTGCAATCTTTATATATCCTTTGTTTGATACATATCATTTCACTTTTTTGTATTTAAAAAAATTAATTGCTTATTATTAATGATATTTTTATTCAATTTTTTTATGTATCCATTTATTTTAATTTGTTGCCGTCAACTGGAAATGTACTCAAGATTTCTTAAGTAAGGTAAGAAAGTCCATGCCTTTTACGGGATACTACACAAGACTGCAGAGGTCTGTTAGAAAATTAACCCTTTGAAAAATTCTTTGCCTGATGCATATCATTTAAGTGTTTTGTATTTACAATAATTTACTACTCGTATTTTGATATTTTTATCTAATTTTTTTGATGTATCCATTTAAGTTAAACTGTTGCCGTCAATTGGAAGCGTACTCAAGATCTTTTAAGGAAGGTAAAATAGACTATGCCTTTTATGGAATAGAACACAAGGTTGCATAGGTTTATTGGGCATTAACCCATTTTGTAATCAAAAGTTCAAAAAACTTAGAATGTGCTAGCTTTAGTACTGAAGTAAAAAAAAACTCAAAAACAGATTTAAAATATATACAACAAATTGAGAAGAACTTTGCGAGGGTAATACTCTAAAAACATCTGATTTTTACAAAACTTATTACAAATTTTAAAAATCTACTGGATGTGCTGGTTGGAAGTGATTGAAAGTGGTCGTGGTGGTCGGAGGTGGTGATGGTCACGGCCGGTCGTGGGAGGAGGCCATGGCCTTGGGGTCCCTCCCAATTCTAATAATATTAGGGCCCTTTTTATACTATTAAAATCTTTTACTTTTTTTATATTTGTCAAAAATATCACAACGTAGGTATATAATTTTTTCTATTTTTTTATTTATTATGGTATCATTTTATAAATTTTATATCTACTGAAATATATTTATTCAATTATTTTATATTTTATATTTTATATAGAAAAAAATTATGATAAAAAACTGGTAAATATTTATATTTTTTTATGTTATTTGTAATTTTTTTGAGAGATCCATTTCTTAAAGTTTGGTTTAGGTCTCTACAATGTCAGGCTCGACCCTAGTGATTGTGACGAAAAGTGGTGGATTGATTTCAAAAGCAAAGATAAGAAATATTACATCATATTATATAATATTAAAAAAAATACAATATTAAAACTATGAAAATTATAATTTCAATTTGAGAATATTACCCAAGAGGTCTTGAAGACACTACCCCAAGACCCAACAAAACCGGGTGAATTAACTGTTCTTACTAAAGACCGCAAACCAGAATTAACACAATGGGCCAAAAATCCAATTACCTTTTTACCCCTTCTTGTTTTTTATTTCCTATATATACTAGTTTTATTCAGAAATTTTTTTAAAACCCTAAATGACATTCTCTCTCCTTTCTTCTCTTTCCTCTCTCTTGCCTGCTCTCTCTTTCTCCCTCATGTAACAAATATCTATTTCTCTCTTTCTCTTGCGCGGCGGACATGGTGAAGAAGATGAAGACCACTGCTGGAACCAAGCATAGTTTCCGTTCATAAAGCTCAGGCGTCCATACTTGAGGCAGATCCGTGAAGAAGTCATGGCCACCACATCAAATCTGTGAAGAAGTCATGCCATCGTAGAAGATTCGTGAAGAAAATAGCTTCATGAAGATTTGACGGTGTGAAGAAGATGAGCGTTCAAGATCTTAAATCCAGAGTCAATGGAGTTGCTGAACTTGACCATGAAGATGCTCAGATCCGCCGATTTTGCGCTCAGAAGTTTTGCGCTCAGAAGTTTTGCGCTCAGAAGTTTTGCGCTCAGAAGTTTTGCGCTCAGAGGTTTCTGGAAGGCTGCGCTCAGAAGTTTTGCGCTCATAAGTTTTGCGCTCAAAAGTTTTACGCTTAGAAGTTTTGCGCTCAGAAGTCTCCACATCGTAAAACTAGATTAGATCACTTTTTTTTCCAAAAATGTAATATATTTGTGTTAGATTAGATTACTTTTATTTTCCAGAAAAGTTGTGAAATGTCGGATTTGTGTTTTGCTCAGAATTTTTGTTAAATGTTCAGAAGTTTTGTGAAATGCTCAGAACTTTTTTTTGTATGTAATTGGTGCAATTAATTTTGTGTATGTAAAGTTTCTGAGTAAACGAGTATGCTTAGTAAAACGACTCAACAAAAAAATTCGAATGCTCAGCACGTTGTTTTGATGCTCAGAACTTTTTTCATGCTTTGTACTTTATGCTCAGAATTTTTTCCAGCGGTGGTCAGAGGTGGTCGGAGCTGAAAATTATTGATAGTTAATGAAGGAGGAGAGAGAAAAAATGATGAAGGAGGAGAGAGATTAATGTTAATGGAGGAGTGAGAATAATCTTTTTTTTTGTCTTATATGCACTAGGAGGGTAGTAATGACATTTTTCAATTTTGAGACCTCTAAATAGGAGAGAGAAATCACATGGTTCCTCTATGGCACTAAGATGTTTTTCAAGACCTCTTGGGTAATTGACCCTTTAAATATAATCTTTTATACTAAATTAGAAAAAATTCACTTAACTTGTAATTTAATAGGAATAGAAAGTATTGTCTAACTATAAATATGAATATATAATTAATTGGTCATTTACATTTTAAATCTACAAATACAAATTTATTCTTTTATATTAAATTAGAAATGTTTCACTTCAATTGTAATTTAGTAGGAATTGAAAATATCGTCTAACCAGTTGAGGTTACCTTCATTGCTAAAGTCTTGGTTATCCTTCTAGGCGGTACAGGGTTGAACCGTGTCAATGACACCGAGTCCAAAAGTGGTTCTTCCATATAACCAAAAAAAATCGTCTGAATATAAATATACTTAATATATTTTTTTCTCTAAAATTTAAGGGTGATTGACAGATAGGGTCTTGAAGACTAGTTTTTTGCCCTAAAGAAACTAGTGAGAATCTTGCTTCTTTAAAGGGACCTCAAAACTGACCAAATACTAAGATACCCTTATTAACACCAAAAGACAAAAAAAGTGACGTCACTATTCATCTTCTCTCTCCACTACCCACCTACATCCTACTTCCGATCTCCGACCTCCGACCACCGACCTCCGACCACAGACCTCCGACCACCGACCTCCGACCACAGACCTCCGACCACCGACCACCGACCACCGATCTCCGACCTCTGGTCACCGGAAAAAATGATGAGTTTTCTACAAAAATTTAATGAATTAAAAAATGATGAGTTTCCTATAAAAAATGATGAGTTTCTACATAAAATGATGAGTATTATTAAAAAATGATGAGTATTCGATAAAAAAATGATGAGTATACTTAGAAAATGATGAGTATTACTTTTACAATACATTTACTACAACTAACTAATAAGAATAGGTCTTGAACAAAAGAAAAAGAAAAAAGCCAAATTAGAAAAAAAACTGACTTAAAAATTTGGTTTGACCAGATCTTACGATACAAAAAAACACGCTGTAACACAGCACATGGAGCGAGCTGCTGGCGCCGTGACTTGCTCCGACGAGCTCGAACAAGATGTCACCACCACTGAACCTCCGTCTCCTTGCTTCGAGCCATCACGAACCACCATGAGCTTCGAGCCATCACGGACCACCAGGAGCTTCGAGCAATCACGAACCACCAGGATCTTTGAGCCATCACGAACCACCAGGAGCTTCGATCCATCACGAACCACCAAGAGCTTCGAGCCATAGTGAACCACCGTGAGATCTGTTGCACTTCCGCCACTGGTTTGTCTTGTTCGTTTGTGGAGCTGTTGACGTTCACCATCATCTTCGAGGACCTACACGCCATGGCCGGAGTTCAAGGTCCAGCTCCTTCTCCTTCTAAGCAGCGAGCCTCTTTCCGGTGATCCAATGAAGATCTCAAAGCTCAACTGCACGGTGTTCGTTGTTTTTCCGCCATTCCAGCCTTCTTTGTTAGCAGACATGGAAGCACTGCTCAAGGTTCGTGAAATACTCCGGCGATGTGAAATAACTCTGGTGGTGGATCTCTGTGATAGAGCTCTGCCTGGATCTCGATCAGTGCTCGTGGTGGTGGTGCTCGGCAGTTTTGCCGGAAAAATTAAGGGCCGTGGGTGGGAGATGCTAACATGAGATAGAGGAGAAAGATGAGAGTATTAGGGTTTGATAAAATGATTTCTGAAATAAAAAACAATATATAAATAGGAAATGAATAACAAAATGGGGTAATTTTATAAATGGGGATTTAGCCTATAGTGTTAAAATCTTATTGAGGTCCCTAATAAAAATAGCAAAAGGAGGGGGTTGGGTTAGGATTAGAGGGTGGGTGTTCAAAACCCTTGGTCATAATCTCAAAATTTAATCTATGTTACTAAAAATAGTTGTTTCCAAATATTATTTATTTAAAAAAATTAAGATATGTTTTTACCTTTTTATATCTACTTTACCTTTATTAAAATATTAAACTATATAATTTTAATAAATATTTAAAATATTTAAAAATAAATATTAGAGATATTATAGTAAAAATGATGTTGATTAATAAGTTTTTTTTGAAATATAAAAGATAAATGAACTAAAATTTAAGTACATAGAGAGAAATTAATTGGTTAATTTACATTTTTTTTTATTATATAGAAATGTCATAGTTTCAGAGTTATTGACTCGATTCGAACCTACACCACTAGATTGGATGACCAAGACTCTGGCTAGTGAGGTAATACCAACTGGTTGTTAATTTACACTTTGAATATACACATTTTTTTTTTTGGATGAGTATATACAAAGATGTTGTAAATTTAATTTTTTTTACTTAAATTAGTGAAATAAGGTCTATGCGAAACAAAATAAGAAACTAGCCTTTAAACTTGATTAAAATTAATGGTATGCAGGATGATTCAAGGTTTCGAAAGACTCGCCAAACTAAGAAAGCCATATATTATATGTCAAATTGTCAATTCTATATACGTCTTCTTCTTTTTTTTTCCATAGAAAAGTCATTTTAAATTTAAAGTCAGTTCAAACTTACAATTAAATGACCAAGGTATGAACTAATCTCAACGGTTTATATACGTTTCTTTTAGCAAACGTGTACCGAGAGATATTAAAAATCCTTCATATTTGATATTTACCTTCATGATAATCCATCCTTTGTTTAAAGTTTTTTATTTCAAATGTTAATAAAAAAAATTGGAAAATAATAAACCAAGCAAAAATAAATTTTAAAAAATTAAATATGCCAAACGTCTTAAAAGTAAGGGTGTAGGCAACCGCTTTTAAGGCGGGTGCCAAACGTCTAGTTTTTTACGATAGACAGGGCGACGACTAGTGTCCGGTGTTTAGTAATCTCAACTTAAGTGGGAGCTTCTACTGCTTAGGCATTATGTGAGAGATTCAGCCATGTGGCGAGTATTATTGCTAAGATTGTCTTTCCTAGTGACTCGGAGAGAAAGTACACTAATCCACTCTTATATATTTTTAATGTGTTATTGGCATTACCAAACCGAAGTTTAATTCTCAACGATAAGACAGTGCAACTCTGGTTGGGTTTCGTACTTTAAATATTATTGACATGCTGATCTAAGACAGACTGGCATTGATCATCCAATGACCCCAACAGAGTTTAATTAACACGAAGAGAATCCATCCATGAGGCGGCTAACTGAATTAGAAAACATGCATAAGGTGGCTAATGCATAAAATACTCGCATATGTTCTGGATCTCGCAGTACTTGAAATAAAAACTAAAATTCTTTGATTCTTTACACTTTGCAGAGATCTTCTAGGATAATCTAATCATGATTTTAGTTGAGGAATATTTATAACAATTTATTGTAAAGAATAATTAATTTGATGAGAAAAAAATAATATTATTGTGAAATGAAAAATTATAATCTGATTGTATGTATCTGAACAGTCTTCTTTATTCTGGAAGATTTATATCTTTGAAATGAGTAAAAGGATGTTCGACTATCGTCGCCCTTCTACACACATCTATCTGGCCACCTTTAAACACAACTTTGAAATCAAATGTGGACTATTCCGAAAGATTTTTTTTTCTTTTCTTTTGTTCCACTATTGCGAAAGATCAGTACAAATGAAATGACCAAAGTCATTGGAATATTGCAGAAGGATTTACAGTCTCGTTGATTATTTTATATTGCTAATTATGCTTTATTATACTATTACAAATGAATACGTACAAATGTTGTCATATCACGGGTTTTAGCACAAATTCACTATTTAAATGTATGGCCAACCTAGTCTTAAGAAGCAATGACCAATCGGTTTATCGTATTTTGTCAATTCATCATTCAAATTATAAAAATTTAAACTATTACAGTTATTTTTTAGAGCAATTTCTTTTTTACGCCATTACTTGTGACTTAAAAAAGTATTTTTAGGCTAAATGTTTCAAAAATCCTATTTTTAGACCAAAGGTATTAAAAAAAAGAGATTATTGCCTAATAAACACCTCAAGTTAGAGTTAATTCATTCTCACCCCAACTATCATTTTTTTGCCCATAAAAGACCACATATATTTTGCTTTTTCCTTTTCTTTTCTATTATAAGAGTCGTTTGAGTTTTGGGAAGCTTCTCATTATTCATTGTTCTTTAAAAAAGACGGTGTCTTTTATGGGCAAGGGTGTAAGGTGTCAGGTGCCTATTAGACATTAACCCTTAAAAAAACCCATTTTTAGGCCACGAGTATTAGAATTGAGAAGAGAAAGAATTGTATTGATTTATTATTGTGTTTTACAATCTATTTGTTCATGTATATATAGAGTTTCCAACATCAATCTATACATACAATTACATACACAAGACTTGTATCTAATCTGTATCTATTCTTCTGATTGTTTTGATTCTCTTGTAACCAACTCGACAGCTGTTTTATCTTCTTGTTGAGTTGTCTTTGTAGTGTGAGCTGTATATAGCTTATCATCCCCCCTCAAGCTGAGCACGGATATGAGTGGAAACTTGGAGACAATTGAGGAAAAGGATGGAGCAGCTAAGCCTTTTGTAAGAATATCAGCAAGTTGGTTTTGAGAAGAAACATGATAAAGAGACAATAATTTAGACTTTACTTGTTCTCTTACAGAATGAAAGTTGACATCAATATGACGAGTACGCGTATGAAATACAGGATTCGAAGCAAGAGCTATAACAGATAGATTGTCACAAGCAATAGTTGGAGTGTGAAGAGGAATGTTCAAGTCTTTGAGAAGAAATGTAAACCACTTCAACTCAGCAGCAACATAGGCTAATGCTCGATATTCAGCCTCTGTTGATGAGCGTGAGACTGTTGACTGCTTCTTTGAACCCCATGAGACTAAGTTATTACCCAAAAATATACAGTAACCAGTAACTGAGCGTCGATCAATCGAGCAACTCGCCCAATCAGAATCCGAAAACGCATGAAGATGTGGTTGAGAAGATGTGTAATAAAGACCATATTGAGCTGTACCTTTAATATAGTGAAGTAAACGTTTGAGAGAATCATAATCAGCATTAGTTGGCTTATGCATTGATTGACAAAGTTGATTAACTAAAAATGCGATATCTGGTCTTGAAATTGTTAAGTATTGAAAGGCACCAATAATACTGCGAAAATGAGATGGATCATCATATGGAAGCAATCCATGTTCAGAAATAACTGAATACTTGTTTAAAGTAGGTGTAGGTGAAGCCTTGCAATCACTTAAGCCAGCTTTATGTAGAATTGATAATGCATAGTTAGATTGAGTAATAATAGTGCGATCATTAGTTTTGAATACTTCTAGACCAAGAAAGTAAGATAGAACACCCAAGTCTTTCATGTCAAATCTATGTTTAAGATCATCAATAATAGATGAAACTGATGAAGAATCAGCTCCTGTGATGAGTATATCATCCACGTAAATATGAACAATAGTAAGTGAGGTATCGACACCTCTAACGAACATAGAATTATCAGCAGAACTCATAGTAAAACCATGTGAAACTAGAAAATTTGCTAATAGCTGGTACCATGCTCTTGGTGCTTGTTTAAGACCATAGAGTGAACATTTAAGCTTACAAACATGATTAGGAAAACGAGGATCAACAAAACCAGCTGGTTGAATCATATAAACTTCTTCATCTAATAATCCATGTAAGAAAGCATTAGAAACATCCAATTGACGAATAGTCCAATGAAAAGAAGCTGCTAAAGATAATACAACACGTATAGTTTGGTGTTTAATAACTGGACTAAATGTCTCAGTTTAATTAATGCCAAACTCTTGTAAGAAAGCTCGAGCAACTAATCGAGCCTTATAACGAGCAATTTCGCCATTAGCCTGTCGTTTAATTTTGTAAATCCATTTACATGTAATAGAGTTTCTCCCAAGTGGAGGTGGAACCAATTCCCATGTTTGTTGATGTATCAGCGCATTATATTCTTCAACCATGGCTTTATGCCAACATTGGTATTTAGAAGCCTCCTTGTATGAGGTAGGTTCAACTAAGGTAGGTTGAAGAATGAGCAACTGACACTTGTAAGGTGGACGCAGAGATCCAGTTTTTCTACGAGTAAGCATTAGATGGATAGAATTTGAGTTTGAATTTGAAGTTGAAGGTTGAGAAGAAGAAGATGGTGGATTAGATGAAGACTGAGAACTGTTATTTGTTTGTAAAGGAACTGACATAGGTGAGAGATGAAAGGGATGAGATATAGAGTGTAAATTGATAGAAGAATGTAAGTCTACAAATGCAGTAGGGAGTGATTCTAACTCAGATGAACATGAAGATATAGATGATTGATAAGGGAAAACATTCTCATCAAATCTAACATGTCTAGATATATATAGCTTTTGAGATTGTAAGGAAAAACAATTGTAACCTTTTGAATGAGAGCAATAACCTAATAATATACAAGCTTCTGATTTAGGTGAAAGCTTGTGAGAAGTGTAAGGTTTGAGCCAAGGGTAACACAAACACCCAAAGACTATGAGATGAGTATAAGTAGGAGATTATTGTATAAGAGTTGATAAGGAGAGTTGTTAGACAAATTTGGAGTAGGGAGTAGATTGATTAGATAGACAACTACTGTAAGAGCCAAAAAGTAGATGGAAATTGACTATGAGAAAGAAGTGAAAGAGTGATATCAATAAGATGTCTGTATTTTCTCTCAGAAAAACCATTTTGCTCAGGTTTGTGAGGGCAGGATGTTTGATGAATGACACCATGTTCTTGAAGAAAGAGTTTAAGATTTGTGTTGACAAATTCACCCCCATTATTTGACCTTAAAGTCTTAAGTTTAGTGTTAAATTGTGTAGAAACCATGTGATAAAATGATTTAAACACATCAAACACCTGAGATTTTAGAGTTTAAGGATACACCCAAGAATATCTAGTAAAATCATCAATGAAGACAATATAATATCGAAAGGAAGAAGAAAAAGATTCAACAGGAGAAGGTCCCCAAACATCTGTGTGAACTAAATCAAAGGCATTACAAGAACGAGTTTGAGAAAGTTGAAAAGGTAATTTGTGTGCCTTAGATACAGAACAATCTTTACAATGTAAACCATGAAAATTTAGCTTAGTATCTAATACACTGTACAAAGGAATGGAAGCTTGAGTAGATGGATGACCAAGCCTATAATGCCACACTTGAGTAGTAGAGGAGATTGAAGAAGACACAACAGTAGATGACAAGCAAAGAGGTGATGATGGTTGTGAAACATGATGCACAGAAGGAGAACCAAAATGAAGTGGATAAAGGCCATCTTTACAAGGGCCCTGAAAGAGAACTTGTTTAGATAAGGAATCAACAATAGACACAGATTGAGCAGTGAAAATAATGGAACAATTATTATCTTGAGTAAGTTTAGAGATGGAAAGGAGATTAGACTTGATACAAGGCACATGAAGAATTGAATTGAGAAATAAAGAAGAGTGAGAGTTTGAGAGCTTACTCTTCTTTAATGAATAAGTGCAATAAAACACCCTAGGCTAGCACAGTTCTGCAAGTATACATGACGTATGCAAGTTTTAATGAATAAGTAGAATTCGTTCCTCAGAGACTACGAAGGTTAAGAAGAACTTATGCAAATATTCAAGTGCAGGTATTAAAAAGCTAGAACAAATATTACGCAAGAAAATAAAAGAAAATAGATTGTGATTGCTTTAAAACTCAAAATTAAACTACTAAAATTAAAAGACAGGAAATTAAATAAAAGAGAGAAGTAAGTAGTATGAGAGTTTAGCTCGAGATATTAGCAAGTAATCCCCACTAATTTTGGTTATTCTATCGTCTAAGGGTGAATTATGTATTATGAAATAATCAGGATTCTAAATTCCCATACCTTAGACCTTGAGAGCGACTAAGGGAGCTACGGACACATCATGAGGCAGCCTAAACCTAGGGTTATCAAACGCCACTAAGGCCCTAAGCAATTCAATTCCAAACATGATGATAGTGGTGAAAACATACCCTAATGATTATCTAGTTAGGTTGATTTGTCAGGTTTAAACCTTATTCTAGATGTTATGTGGTGTTTTAATAATTAGACACCCAGCTAAGGTGATCATCTAACTACTATTAAGGTAATCCTATACGTTGCGCATCGCAAGGAAAACAGACAATACATCAAAACACATAAACAAAACATAAAACATAAATTCCAATTAAATACCGTAGTATCCCAAATCAAATAGAAGAACTAGGGTTCATACATAAATGCTAAATCTCAATCTAAAAGTAAATTAGTTCATACTAGAGAAAGAAAAGAAAGAAATTACAAATTGAAAGGTAGAAGAAGACATGATATGGTGTTTAGCTCCTTCCAGACTTCTTCTCTTGTGTTGCAGCTTTTTATTGGCTTAAGGTTTTGCCAAGGATAATTTTTCTAATGATAATAGGTTGTATTTATAGTGTATAGGTTGACCTAATCGTTTTCTTGAAGGAGAAGGTAAGTGCTGGACTCCAAGCCCAACTCAAATTCGTAGCCCAAAAATATGGAATCAGCCCCGTTTTTGTATTGGTCCTAACAGCTTCAATACTTATCCATTTGATGCGTATGAGTAGTCGAAATTCATCTTCTCGGAAAGATATTTAACTTTTCTCTTGACTGTTGTTCCAGATTCCTCATCGATTTTGAGATATGATCTGATTTGTGGTCGTGGGTGGTGAAATTCAGATTTAAGGCAAATTTTCCTTTTCCATATTTTTAGCATTTACTTCCTTATCTTCAATATCCATGTTTATCTTCTTTCCTTTAGCTCTTGGAACCAACTTGGACTCTAATTAATTACCATATATCTCTAAAGCTTCACACTAAATAGATAATTAAACCCAATATACTCTAAAAATAACAAATAATCAATTCAAGACACAAAAAAAGAAAGTGTACTAAATCATGTGAAAATCGACCTAAAACTAATAAATACAACTAAAATGATGTCTCCAAGTAGGATTATTTCATGACAAATAGGGAGACATCACTTATTGTTACCAATGTGGGCAATATCCAATGGTTGTCCATTACCTGCAGCCACTGAATTTGATCCATGATAAGGTGTAGGAGACTGAATAAGAGATGCATCATGAGTAACATGAGAATTAGCTCCAGAGTCCAAATACCACAATTCAGGATTATATGAGTTAGAGTACGAAGTTTGAGTTGTTAAAGCTGTACTTCTTTGAGCTTTAGGAGAAGGATAAGTAGTGTAGTCTGATCTATACCAACAATCAATAGCAAGATGTCCAAATCGAAGGCAAATTTGACATGTAGGAGATGAGTTCATACCATAAGATGAAGATGATTGAGAAGGAGGTGCACCTAAAATAGATGAAGAACCTCCACGACCTCTTCCTCTATTATTATAACCTCTTGAATTTCCTCTGCCTTGATTAGTATAACCTCTGCCTTGAGTAGAAGTCCCACGTCCTTGATATGTATTTGTTGGAGATACAGAGTGATTTGAAGATGTGAATAATGCAGAGTGAGGAGTCGAATTATCTGCATTGTCACTCATCTTCATATGATGTTCTTCAGAGACTAATAAACTACCTAACGAGTGAAAGCTTAAAGTAGATGTTTGTGCATTAGTAATGCGTATACTCGATTTAAATTGATTATACTCAGTAGGTAATCCTCGAAGTGTATACATAATAACATCCTCAAGTGGAACAGCAGAATCTGCAGTTGCTAAACCACCACAAATATCTTGAATCTCATTTAGATAACTATTCATGGACTTATCATTCTTCTTAATGTTGCATAATCTCATTTTTAGACCATGAACATGAGTGCGACATTGTGTAATGAAAATTTCTTCCAATTTTGCCCATACATCATGAGCATGAGATAAACGAACAACTTGTGAAAGTATAGACGGAATCATAGAAGAGATTAGAGAAACCTTGAGCTGTTGATCAACAATCAACCATGTCAAGTAAGCTGCAGAAGATGAATCCGGAGCTGGAGTTGAACCATTGACATGAGAGAGATAACCATGAGCTTTAAGGACTGACTCGATTTGATCTCTCCACAGAACATAATTTGTGGAATCCAAATTGATTTGGATTAATGAAGTCCAATTTTGTCGAAGAAGAAGTAAACCAGCAGGAATTTCCGAGCTGGATTGAATAGTCGGCGTAGGAGAGGTATTTGAAGAAGACGCCATTAATGAGAAGAGCGGAAGCTGTGAAGCTTTGAATCGGAGATCTGATTAGCTAACTAGAACGTCATTAATGGCGAAAAAAATTTAGCTATGAATCTCATAAGCTCTGATACCATATTAGAATAGAGAAGAGAAAGAATTGTATTGATTTATTATTGTGTTTTACAATCTATTTGTTCATGTATATATAGAGTTTCCAACAGCAATCTATACATACAATTACATACACAAGACTTGTATCTAATCTATATCTATTCTTCTAACTGTTTTGATTCTCTTGTAACCAACTCGACATTTGTTTTATCTTCTTGTTGAGTTGTCTTTGTAGTGTGGGCTGTATATAGCTTATCAACGCGACTAACATCATCCAATAAGTAACGGATTTATATTGATGGCTAGTTAACATTTTTAGGTCAAACGTTTAAAAATCCTTTACTTTTTCGGAGAGTTAGTCACATAGCCTAAAAATGGATATATTAAATACGTTTGGCTTAAGAATGGATACTTTAAAACGTTTGGCCTAAAAATGTTTTTAAGCTATAGGTAATGGCCAAAAAATAGGAATTGCTCTGTTTTTTATATGGATATCTATGGATACTTTTGGTATTTTATAATTCGTAACGAGATGGGCCAAAGCCCTAAGGTAACTTGTTCCTCAACCCCTTTACAAAAATTGTCAAGAAAATTATCTATTAGAGCAAGATCTGTCTGGAAAATGGTTTATTCAATTTTGTTCGTTTTCGCTTTGATTCGATTATTTTTAGTTTTTTAAATAGTGTTGGTTCGGTTTCGAGATCAGTTGGTTCACCTAACAGTTCAATTCGATTAGGTTTTATGTTGAAAAATATCAAAACCTTACCTAGGTTCGGCTTGTCCCGGGTTAGGTTCGGCCATGTTTGTTTTTGTTACCGATGCGATTCGGGTTAGGTTTGCTTTTCCCGGTATAAGTAAGGTTTCGTTTTTTTTACCTTTTTGAAGTGTTTATTAAGCAAGAATACTTAGAATATAAAAAATATTCTTATATTAATTATTAAGTAGATTAGTATAAGATATAGGATGATTGACATCTAGGGTCTTGGAGACTACCATCATATAAAATACAAATAAATATTGACAAAAAAGATGTGACAATAAGTATGGGTAACCAAGTTAGTGAGTCACAGAGTATCAATTCATTGAGTATTGGTACTGTTTGAATCCGACCACCGCCCACCGCCGGCACCACCACCAAGGGTGTACTCAGCGATGTTACTGAGTACTCACAGGAGAAAAACACTAAGTATCGGAGGACCTGCTCTTAGTATCATAAACTTTCTCGGAGTACTCATAAAAAAACACCGAGTACTCTAAGAAAAACTAAATAAACACAATAAATCCATAAAAAACAATTCTATTAGCACAAATATAATATTACACATAAAAATATAAATATAAATTAAAATATATATTTTATAAATTCAAAATTAATACAAAAAGAGAAAAAGAAAAAGATGAGGAGATATATGTAACGATAAAAAAATCGACGCTGCTTTTGTATAGCACGCAGAAGCCACAAATCAAATCCTTTTTATCCAAGCTTCATCTCGAAATCAAACTGCTGTCGAGAAGCCTTGGAAGCCACAAATATGTGAAGCCTTTTAGATTTAAGCTTCATCTCGAGCATGATCTGTTCTTCTCTGTTGTTATTCGAAGGAGCATCCACGGTAGCTGTTGTTCACGTCTATGGCTTTGAACTCGTCTAAAAAAAGCTTCACTTCTCCGAAGTCGCCTAAAAAATGGATGAATCTACGAGATCTGTTCAAACCATGGTCTCTTGTTGTTAAAGACCGAGCTTCCATGGCCGCCTGAAGAGAAGGTGCCATTAAGTCCATGTATTAGGGATCTTGAAACACTATTCGAAATAACGCTTTGCCTTTCAGAACTTGCTTGTTCTTTGTCGGAGTGTTCTTCTTTGTCGGAGTGTTCTTCTTCGCTGGAGTCAAAATTGTACACAACAAAACTGTTCTTTGAAGAATTTGCTCACGCCGTACTATTTTTTGACAGATATGTTCCTCGCTAGTGAAGCTTCCGTTACGAGGAAGGCTTATTATTTCACGAGGGAGGCTTCTCCAACTGTTCCTTGCTAGTGAAGCTTCGTTCATGAGGAAGGCTTCTTCTTTGACAAAGCTTTTTTCCACAGGAGATCTGTTCACGATCTCCATGGATTTGATAAAGGATTCTTCTTCTCGCGGAAGAGGAATCCAAATATGATAGAGAGAGATGATGTGTGGATCTTTGAAATTATACATGTGAGAGGTGAGAAAGAAAAAACAAAAAAGGGTATAGTGGGTAGGGGAATTTTGAGAAAATTTGGGATATAGTGTTATAATTATATCTTATTTATGGTATTTTATTTATGGTCTTTAGTAAGAAGAGTGGATTTGGTAGGGGTGCTTGGGTATATAAGGGGATTCTCCAAGACCCGTTGGGTAAAAATCTCTAAGATATACTATTACATAATTAAATTAAAATAATTAGTGGATGTCCTAAAGAGTCATGAGTTACGAACCTTTACCCTTTTATCATGGATAAAACAATATGATATGAATATCAACCTATATATAGAAAAAAGTAAGTAGTTGCATAATTACTAGCATATGCATGCTTCATCATAAGTTGATGCAAGTCGTTTCGATACGTTATGAATTCATCAGGGAATATCCAACGAAATAAGTATTTCATAACACTATTCCTTGCATATTCGATGAATGATATGTCTCATTAATACCTCATCAAGAATACATATTGGGAAAAAACTTGATGAATGAATAAGAGTACAACATTCCTTGGGGTATGACACATATTCAATCTGACTCGTTAAAATATTACCGAAAAAACCCAATGGGATAAAATATAGTGAAGTAAAAAGAGTACAAAATTTTAATATATACATCTTCTCATAACGACAGTACGTATTTCCTTTTACATTAGATACTTGTGGACTTGTACCTTGAGTTTGTCATTAGTATATCTTTTATTAGTAAATATTCTGAATTTTCACTTGAGGGTATTGAGTGTTAGTAAAATCATTTGCTTGATCAAGAAAAGGAGTATATAATTCTATTGATAATGGATAGTTGACATGTCTCATTAAAACCTTACTAGGAAAACCCAGTGAAAACAAACCTCAGTGTAGGAAAAAGAGTACAATACACAAATATTGCATCCTCCTCATTATGACATGAATTATGACAATAATTATTTTGAGTATACTTTCATAATTTATATTTTTGTCTCTCGTGCTTTAAATAAATTATATTCTTCAAGACCGTTTATGCTCCAAACACTTCTCGATCTTTGAGAAATTAATATATAGACGCTCTAAGCACTTTAGGCACCTATCCTGCTTTAGTCACTTGTTGTAGCACCAATTGTGTTCATCAAGAACTTTAATATCCATCTATTCATCACTACACTTATCAATAACATAAAAATGATGACGTGTCCCCATAATTAATTCTAGGTTCTTGCAGAAACCTCCGTGATACAAGTGGAATTATAGATTTCAAAATTCACTTTATCACTATCGACATATTTCACCACTTTGTGATTTAGGATCCTTATTATTTATTTCTAGCACTATAATAAATGATAATATATTAATCCCCTAAACCGTCTTACGATTTCATGTAGTTTCAGTAGATAATTAATTTGCATGACTTTCCTTTATACAAGTACATTTTTCTCTTCAATGATCATTATTTCCTTTAGCAATAATGCATGTGCCAAAACATTAGTCGGGTCAATAAAATTTGTCATATTACGTGGATGTGCATATTCAACAAATTTTACCTATTTTTCATATACTCACGAGATTTCTTTCTTCGGGGCTGGTATATTCTTTAACCGAGAGGCTTACCACGCTTCATGTGTTGGTTATATGCATTAAAACTTCACCACACTATATGTATTGGTTAAATGAATTATATATTTCCCCTTCTTCATGTTTTGGTTAGATGCATTACAGATTTACTGCGCTACATGTGTTGATTAAATGTATTGCAGGTCCACCACGCTTCATGCGTTGGTTGGATGCATTCGTTGAAATATTTTTTATATGTCCTTCTAGGATAATATTATATATATATAGGTGCGTTTACAACAAATTTATGGGATTTCACAATATTCTTTATGTCCACGATTGCATTTGATATATTATTTTTAATACTTTTCGAATGAATCTTTTTTTGAACTTCAAGTTTTGATTCTTTTAGGTTTGTTGATTGAGATGAGGTAATAATATTATCATCCACGATACATCACGTAGCACTTCAGGTTGTGGTGTGTCTCTCCCTAATAAGGGGTAAATTATCTCACCAAATTGATACTTTGGAAAAGGTTCTTTTAGAATATCAACTCTCAAGGGTTCAAGATATCGAATAATATAAGGAGAATAAACCCAACATAAATCCCAAATTGTTAGTTTGGGGTAGTCAAATAATTTTACTAGAGAACCTAAAATATATGGGTAGTCACATGGTAAAATAATAAGCTGGACCTTTTAAGTATAGTCCAATTGAGTTCTCTAATATTCGATGTACCATTAATCTCCCTGGTGACCAAGTCGAGCATGTCATAATACAAGGTTATTTAGATCATGATATATTTTATTATGCACATTGTGCGTTTCAACTGCTCGTGATTCTGTATGATACTACCCCAAAAAAAGAGCATGAATACACATTTCAAGTGCGACTTTTAAGAATTAATGCAAAGATATACATTGTTACGGACACTTGTGGTTTATACAAAATATTGCTTTTGGAAAATATCCTTTAAATTTTTTAGATTTCTTCACGCTTTATATAAAATATAATCCGCCAATTATGTCAATATTGTACCACAAGATAACATAACTTTTGGGCATCCAAAAAGATTAATTGGATCGATAACATTTATGGTTACCATTTTGTGATGACATATATTTCGTAGATTTTTAATTTTATAATATCACTCATATGATTCATCTAATGTGGTAATAAATTTATTAGCAATATTAATATCACTAATGAGCTAAGGGTTAGTCCTACCATGATCACCACCATGTTAATTCCAATATACGTTAGAAGATGTAGCATTTTCTTTGAAAAATGTAGTTTTATTCAATCAAAAAAGTAATTTTAGTCAGATAGTATTATAATTAATCATCTTTAGCCCTACCATGTTCAATTCCATATCAATTTCTGGATAGATTGAAAAATACAACCATCAGTACTAGAAATGCAATTCCATACACTATATAGGGTGGTGTTGACATAGAATGTGATATTAAGAAATCAAATTTTGTCACCACATATTAATTTTAATACAATAATTGCATTCATTTTGGGAATGTAATTCAAATCACTTCTTGGAATGGTATTGCGTCAACTGAATGCGAATTATGATATTTACATCAACAATTTATTATTTTGCTTGCTTACGAGACAAATAATCTCATAATATTTAGTAAAACCTTTATTTACGATATACCAACTTCGGGAGTATAGTCGTGATATGATACAAGGAGATGAATATATGTTTCACTTGTTATATTATCTTTACTCGTTCGAAATCCTCGATTAAGTTAGTAGTACCTGAACTTGTACTAACAATTTGTTTTTTTTTTCAATATTGTAATAAATGATTGGTTGGTCTAAATGGTAAAGACCTTAGATATTTACAAAAGAGGTTACAGGTTCAAACCTTTATAATGCAAATTTTGCAGAAATTATTCAAATAAAAATGTTATGCACTTCATACAATTATTTTATTTCCAATTTATTTTCCCATAATTTTATGCTATTTTTTATGAATAAAATTATATTTGCATTTAGGCAGGGTATAAAATGCTAATTTTTTTTTTTTGAATTCATGTTTATATGAATTGTTTATCGTATAAATTTTAAGGTGTTAGCCTTTATGGAGAAAATGATAAAAAAAAAAGTTATCACAATCCCCGAGAATGTATTATTTACTTATTTAATGATTTCTCCAACATTCAAGAAATATTTATTTAAAAATATAAAAAAATTATCAATGAACTTCTGCTTCATAATATTACTTTAAAAAAATATATACATGAACAAACTATTAGTTCATGAAAATTATCTCCATTAATATGTACACTAACGAATCTAGGATTCATGAAAATATATAAGCACATCGTCAAGTCCTTACAATTATAGTGATGAAATAATACTAAAATTTTAGTATAGTCCTTTAAGGACATATTAATTAATTGTGTACACAATGCACATAAAAAATTCTTGTGTCATTTAGCCTTTAACCTACATGTATATATTGGTCACTTTAGTGTGATATTTTAAAAATACGTGATTCTTTTTATTTAACAAAATACCGTTCTTAAACATCCATGAAATTCATATGAGTTCTTCATTATCAAATTTTTTTCCTTCAAAATTACAAATTTGAATTAAGGCTTCGAGTATTTGTAATTCTTTTAAAGTTTTGGGTCACTAAATTTAATCTGGGTTTCAATCCTTTAAAAATCCATATAGGTTTTGAGCTTTTTAACTTTGGACAATACGTTGGGCATATAAATTGTGTTATATACTTCAGGCCTATAAAAATATATGTATGCTTCCGGCATACAAAATTCGATGTAGACTTCGGACAAATAAAGCTTAGCTTATGTTTCCGGTATATAAAATTTGTTGTAAGTTTTGGGTCTATAAAATTTGGTATATGCTTCAGGCATATAAATTTTGTGTTCGGTTTCGACCCTATAAAATTTGTTATATGCTTTCAGAATATAAAATTTGTTCGGGCCTGTAAAATTTTTCTAAGGTACTTACAACATATATATCAAACCATATGAACAATTTTATGTAATTTATATTAACAAAATTATTGTTTCATACTCTCCAAAAAATATTAGTATAAAATATACAAATATAACATAACAAAAGAATAATAATTACATAAATCTTACCAAATTACTTACTTTTATCAAAAGATCAAAAAAAAAAAACTCGTGATGATAACGAGTTATATAACAATATAATTTACAATTCTACATATTGTTCACAACAGATATAACTGAATGAATTATTACAGTTTTTTATAAAGTAGTGATATACAAAATAAACTAACATAGACACACACACACACACACACACACACACACACACACACACACACACACACACACACACACATATATATATATATATATATATATATATATGTCTGAATTTGGTGATTGTAATTGTTGATTTTTGGTTGCATGCGTACCTTTATATGGGTAGCATATAATGCATACCCAAAAAGGATCAAGTCATCATGTAGTTATCTAATTGGGAATATCATTAGTAAGTTAATAAAAAAAATATTGTTAAATTTGAAACATAAAGGGTTAAAAGGATAGCTTCCCACTCATTGTTTAGGTTAAAAATTAAATATAGATGGTGGTTGAAGGTTCCTCTTCACTTGAACTCGTAATATTAAATTATCCCTTCTCATCTATTGCAATTCTATAAGTATGAGGTTCGGTTTGGTACCTTGACACAGTCTTACAATTGGACCACCCCATCTCACGTTTCACCAATCATGCTAGCCTTTGACTTTAGAATTTTTTCTTGCCCTCATTGAATACAAAATATGATGGAACAAAAGAGGCGGGAATGGTAAACAAATCTCAAGTCATATGTGATAGAACTGTTCCACTTGTGTACTGTTTCCACGACTATAATATGTTGAAGCTCTTGATGTATGGCTCCCAATCTATCCTGGGGTAGTAATCGAGGTTGTTGGATTCATATGACTTAGCAGTGTAGTCATCCACTATTTTATCGGGCCTTGATCAACGAGTACCTACAAACCCAGATGGAAGGGACCAAGGGAGTCTACCATTCAAACATAGTTTATTCATGTAACTTGTGTATAATTCAATTATTAAATACCTAAGATCTTTCATGCACACTGATGTCTCCCTAATTGTTCTTATTTTCGACCCTTAGGAGACATCATTTTTTATGTTTATTTCAATATTTTGATAGACTTTTGAGTTAAAAATGCAATAATCCGGAATTCCTATTTTATTTCTAGTATTTTTTATTTATTAAACTTTTGCGCGTAATCTTGTGTATTTTAGTGAAAAGTTTGTAGGTTTTGAATATTAGCTAGGAAAGGAATCCGAGAAGAGAGTCAAAGATCGTGATATGAAGTCAAAGCTTGAAGATAAATCCCGAAAGAATTTCATTTTGAGCTGCAAATCTGGAAAACAGGCCAAAGATTGCTGATTTCGAGGCACTTACGAGTTGATTGAGCCGCTGACCTTTGAAGAGAAAACATTCCTTATCGAGTTACAGAAATTTAGCAAGTGATTTCAGGTCAATCGGAGTTATAACGAATCGGCTAGAGCTTTTTAGTGGAGGTGGTGCAGCAGTTACGGAATTTTTGGCTTAGAAGATGGACTTGGGCTTTTAATTAGTGATTTAATTTTAAGCCCAATGCCTAATCCGAATTTGAGCTTATAAAAGGAGCTCTTGACTTCTATTTTTCACACAATTCACTTTTTCAAAATAAAACATCAAGAGAGAAGAAGCAGAAGAAAGAAGAAGAAAGCTGTAGAGCTGGAGAGAGTCTATATCTCCATTCTCAGCCAAATCCAATTCCGGAAATTAGGTCTTTCTTATTTTTAATTCTGTAAAACAATATAAATTCCATTTCTTTTAATTTAGTTTTCTTTTTAATTAGTATGAGCTAATTTCTCCATATTTTATTGAATTTCATATGTTTGAATTTGGGTTTTTCTAAATTAAATTAAATTGGGGCTTTTACATTATTCGGTAATTTAAGATTATTTACTGTTTTTGGATTGATCAATTATGAACAGGTGTTCGTACTTAGGCTATTCCACATATGTGATGTGTGGATCATCCTGGCGGATGGTTTAGGTATGGAATTAATTACTCAATATGAAATCAAAACTATTGACTCTGACGAGCTTAGTTAATTTTAGGGCCAATGTGGTAAAATTACTTAATCATCCAAAAGTGGATCATATTTACCCTGACGGGACTAGTGACACTCTAGGATAGCCTTATAGTCCACCCTGATGGGGGTATAAGGAATTTAGAATCCCGACCAGTGTATTTGACCAATTTAACCCTTAAACAACGTATGTTATGAAATAGAATTAGGAGGATCCCTTGCGTCTCTCGAATACTGTCTTCTCATATTTACGTTTCACCGTCATTTACTTGCGTCTTAGTATTTACTTGCATTTTATATTTAGTCTTTTCATACTTAGGATTAATACAAAACAACCAATCAAACATTATATCCTTTACTTGCTTTCATAAGTGCAACCATTCATTATTTGATAAGCATTGTAATTAACCAACCGTCCCTGCGAACGATCCTAGAATCATTATTACTACTTAGGACAACCGTACACTTGCGGTTGTGGTTCAATTACTTTTTGCATTTATTTTAGAACACACAAAGGACCACCAGAACCTCGCTATGTTAGCTGGCCAAGCATGGAGAATTATTAACAATAAAGATCTGCTAGTGCATAAAGTGCTGAAAGGAATATACTCACCTAACGAGAACTTGTGGGACACGAAACTAAAAAATAAAAGGTCATGGAGTTGGGAGAGCATATATAAAGGTTTACAAATGCTGAAAAAACATGCAATTTGGCAAATTGGAGATGGTAAAAAAGTGAACATTTGGAAACATAAATGGTTGACTGGAAGTTACAAACTTCAAAATACTCAATCTCTGAATCTTAAATGGGTTAATGAACTAATGGATGGAGAAGTTAGAGGTTGGAACATCAACCTTATAAAAAGAATCTTTGACCCAATTATGGCCAATGAGATCTTTAAAATACCCATAACAAAAGTATCTAATGAGGATAAACTGATATGGCCGTTTACAAAGGATGGAGTGTACTCAACTAAGTCGGGGTATCATACACTAGATAATCAAGAAAACGTAATCAAAGCACAACCATCATTTAAAGGAGAAAAAGAAAATGATACATCCCTCTTGAATCAAATATGGAAGGCCAATGTACCATCAAAAATAAGAAATTTTGCGTGGAGAATATGTAACGATCTGCTCCCGTCAAAGCTTAATTTGAAGAAGAGAAAATTCAAGGAGGAAGGGATTTGTGAATGGTGTGAAAAGGAAACGGAAACTACGGAGCATATAGTTTTGAGATGTCCTTTTAGTATGCAAGCATGGGCTGATTCAGCTCTTCAAATTAAAAATTAACAAAGAGGATAAGGACACTTTTGAAATTTGGTTCCAAAACATCGTCACTAATTACTCAAATAATGGTTGGGATAAGCGGAAAGTGATTGCAATTGTACTCACGACAGCATGGAACATATGGAAAGAAAAAATGAAAGGCTTCTTTGAGAAAAAAAGGTGGGTGGTGGAAAATATTACAACAAACACAAATGGAATTATTGACAAACTTTTTGAAGAAAAAAGAAGGAGTAAACAGGGACTAAAGAAAGAAGAATGTAGCAAAAGGAATCCAAACGAAGGAAATCCGATGACAGAGGACACAACAGAGATGATTTGGTGCAGTGATGCATCCTTTACAAAAGAATGGGAACCGGCAGCCATAGCAGTTATTGGTATAAATAATCAAGGGATCATCGCTCGTAGGAAAGCTACAAGATGTAGGATCAAATCTTGTATTGAAGGAGAAGCTTGTGCACTCCTTTTAGCCCTTAGAACAGCAGGAGCTAATAAAAACCAGAGTAGCTCGTTCTACTCTGATAACCTTGAACTAGTTCAAGGTATCAACAAACAGGGAGGACTTCATTGGAGTCTTAACCCGATCATTGAAGAAATTAAGGGATGGATGAATGAATTTCCACTTTGGAAAATATCTTATACTAGGAGAGAGCATAACGTCATAGCCGACGCGCTTGCAAAATGCGTAAGAAGAAATATCAGCCTCGTGGGATGGAAGGACTTTTCGATCAATAGATCAACCAACTACTTATTAAATATTTTGCCTTCTATGTAATTTTTCTTTTGTCTTTGTGTCAAATATATATATATATATATATATATATATATATATATATTATATTTCAGAGTTTTTTCTACGGTCCAGATTTGCCCGTATAAGTGGTGGCCAGGATTAAATCTGGCCAAACATAAGTGGTGGCAGGATTTAATCTGGCTAAACATAAGTGGGGACCAGGAATGATTCTGGTCCCTTCACCCAGGGAATCTAGGTTCGATTCCCATCAACAGAATTAATTTTTGCTTTAGTATGTTCAGACACGGGTTTTACCTAGTATATATTATATTACAAGGTTTTTTTATAAGTGGTGGCCATGATTGATTCCGACCAAAAATAAGCGGTGGGTAGGATCGTTTCTGGCCCTACCTATCATTAATATCATTAATTAATAATTTAATAAAATAAATAAATAATAATAACATATAAAAACAGCCAATTAATCAATACATTAAATAAATAAATAAATAAAAGTTTACTTTTTTATTTCAGTGTACAATGTAACTTACTATTATGTAATTGATTTTAAATAAAAGTTAACCCTTAAATCACTCCCTTACCATATAAATTAAATATAACCCAATATATATAATTACAATTCCAATATAAACTCAATAACTCTAAAATTTCCATTTACAAATCGTGTAACAATCCATATTTACGTATTTTAGAAATAATCAATAATATTTGTGTGTATATATCCTTTTGTCCCAATTTCAAAACATAAATAAAAAACAAAAGCCCTAGAAATTAATTGCAAAAGGCCTATTCGAAATTGCCAGACGTTAAATACCTAAAATCATTGGAGAAATTTAAAGGATTAACATAAGAGGGATTGAGAATTAATCCCTTAAATCTCTCATCAGTTTTTAACATAACATAATTGAAGAGCCCAAATTAAGATAAAAAATTTATATAATTTTTAACGTAATAAATCCCTTAAACTGTCAAAACTTAAATACCTAAAATAAGACATTAATTGCAAAAGGCCTATTCGAAATGGTAGAGTTGTAAGAATCAATTTTTATAAGAGTAATGATATATGTCACCCTTTTTCATGTCACCCTTTTATCACCCTTCTATATATATGTTTTGATTTCCTTGAATAGAAGATAGAGAAAAATTAAATAGGATAGAGAAATCCATTCATTGGTACATGTAGGCATACACGTAAGAGGTGATAAAAGGGTGATACAAAAAGGGTGACAAATATCATTACTCTTTTTATAAACAATCTCATCCATCATTATAAATTTTATCCTTTAAATTCCTCCAATGATGTTCTCAATCCCTCATATAATTATTTATAGTATAGAACCTTTGGAGTAATATTCTAACTAATATTTAAGAAAGTGAGTTGATTTTTACAAAATACACTAAAAATCTCAGTGCCAATTCAACATAATTCACAGGGAGGGCACATCTAACAACATTAACAACTACAATTAACATTTTGTTATGCAACAGGCTCTCCTTTGAGATTCGGCTAATAATCAGGGCAGTCAAGCGAATGTAAATCAAAGGAAGAGATTAACTATTAAGGTAAGCGAGCATTCGCTTCCGAAATGGTGGATTGAACAAAACAAATAGATGTCCATTTCGATAGGTTTTTCTCGATATCCCATTTCAATTGGTTGTACAAAAACATTTTCTTAGTATTGCTGATTTTCATCAATTTTTTTCATATCAAACACTCTCTTCATAGTGTTGCACATGAACATACCTTCTGATGAGATTCTAATATTGAATGTATGCATATATTGAAATATATTTTGTTTTCTTCCTTTTATATTCCACTACTTCAATCAATGAATTGCAAAAACATCCTTAATTACATGTGAGGTTGGTAACACGTTAACCTCTATGCGCTTCAGATATCAAGTATATGGCTGAATTTTGAAGAAACGAATATCAAATAACTTAGTAAAGTCACATGTTGACCTCTTCCATCTGAAGAAGTTGTGCATATATAATCCTTCATATAAATTCGTTGTAGATTACAAATTTCATTACTTTTATGATTTGTGTATTCTGTAGATTGCTTGGCTTAAATCAGTAATCCCGTCCGATGGATATTATATGAAGAGTGCTTGGCAGGTTGTAAAGCAAAAAATGTAACATTCCTCAGGCTACGCAAACTTTTCTGGCCCTGTATGTATATACAAATATTTACTTTACATTTTCTATTGCTCAAAGAAGGTATAATCTTAAATATAATTTTTTTCTACTGCAGTGCAGTGTAAAGCCATAAATTTAAAATTTTAGATAAAAGTTTGAAAATGTAATGAGGATAATTTTACATACAAGACGACTTATAGAGATCCCCTTCATATAAATGTGTTCAAGAATACTAATAAAGAGGGTCATTGTTGTTCACCCTTATTACCATATTATTACTACGGTTTGTGTACCGTTTAGGGCGCTTGGTGGGTTCAATTTATGCTAAGAGAGAAGTTGATAATCGAGAGATTCAGTCCACAACGTCAAGAAAATGAATATGCATATTCATTTTCGTTAATGGACTCTGACAAGGATTCATGTTAAATCATACACATTGATCTTTGCTTCAACAAACACACATAATTATTACAAATAATCTTTCATGGAATTTGATAGAATTTAAATGTATTTATCGATTTATTCAGAGAGTTTATTAAAAATTAGGAGGTAAAGTGAATTTTCTGTTTCTCAAGATGGAAACATTTATCAAATTATTACAAGGTGTTTTAAAATATTTTTTAGATAACTACTAATTTAAAGTTTACTTTACCAATCGTGGTGAGCTAACAAGTAGAGTCACTTAAGAAATATTCCCAAATTAGTCTTAAGTTGTATCATGGTTGATACGAGTTCAGTCTGAATTTGTTTCTCATACAAGTTTGAGGAAAACAAAAATTGTTTCTTAACTTAAGTCTTTTATCAAAACATGAAAAATACATAAACATAGTGTTGAGTTTACTAGCATGTGTGAGACAATTGTACGTATCTTCACATTCAGGGGCGGATCCAGAAGTTAAATCGAGGGTGGCTTGAAATATACAAAAATTTAAAGGTTAACGCTTTTCAAAAAAATTCAAGGTAAAAAAAGGATAATTAAACATATAATTGATAGTGTCAAAATACAAATATTAAAATTTAATATTTTAATTGAAAATCGCTTTTAGCTCTAAAATAATCAATCGACACTTATTTCCGAATCATTATATGTATATTTGTGAAAAATAATAAGGGGCAACGCCCAATTAATTACGCGGAGAAGATAATTATTCCATATTAATTACAACTTCAACTTAATTCCCAATTAAGCACAAAATATTACCCAATTACCAAAATATCCTTCTACCTATTATTAATTACTTTAATTATATATTTTATTAATTATAGTTTAATATTTATTTATTTTTTTCAGATTTTTTTTTAAATATTTTTTTTTCAAAAAATATTTTTTTTTCGAAATTTTTTTTTTTTTTCGAAATATTTTTTTTTCAAAAAATATTTTTTTTTCAAAAATATTTTTTTTTCAAAAATATTTTTTTTTTCGAAAAATATTATTTTTTCGAAATGTTTTTTTCCCGATTTTTTTTTTTTCCGAATTTTTTTTTTCCCCCGGAATTTTTTTTCTATGATAACATGATGTAAGATTAGTACATATGATAATTGTGTGTTAAAGTAACACAAAATCATATGTGTTGTGTGTTGCATGAACACCCAATATGTATAATATTGAGTTGCTTAAACACACATAAATAACAAATTGTGTGATACATGAACACAAAATCAGACAGAATATTTGTACACAAAGGTATAGAATAATGTATATGTAGGCTGATTATGTGTTCATGCAACACGCAATTGCTGAAAGTATGTGTTACAGTAACACACAACAGTATGGGTTTTGTGTTGGTAAGACACACAATGCGTTTATCATTTACAGTTTTGCGTTGCTTAAACACACACAAATAACAATTGTGTGTTGCAGGAACACAGAATAAGATATACATAATATTTGTACACTGATAGATAATAGTGTACAGATAGTCTGAACATCTGATTGTGTGTTGATGTAACACACAATTGCTTGATGTGTGAGTTACAGTAACACAAAACAGTATGGACTTGTGTGTCATTTACAGTTTGTTGTTGCTTAAACACACAACAAATAACAATTGTGTGTTGCAGGAACACAGAATAAGATATACAGAAATAGATAATAGTGTACAGATAGTCTGAAAATCTGATTGTGTGTTAATGTAACACACAATCGCTTGATGTATGAGTTACAGTAACACAAAACAGTATGGACTTGTGTGTTAATGAAAAAATCTTCGAAAATATTTTTCGAAAAAAAAAAATTTCCAAAAAATAAAAAAATTTCGAAAAAAAAAAATATATATTTTTCGGAAAAAAAAAATCGAAAAAAAAATATTTTTCAAAAAAAAAAATTCAGAAAAAAAAAATTCAAAAAAAATTAATATATTTTCGGAAAAAAAAAATTCGAAAAAAAAAATTAAAAAAAAAAAATTGAAAAAAAAAATATTTAAAAAAATGAAAAAATAAATTCAGATATTAAATATAGAAATATAATATAAATATATAATAAAATAAAAAAACATATAAGGGCAATAATGGAAGGTAAATATGACCATGTGCTTATTTGAGAATTAAGTTGAAAATTTGTGAGTAAGTAGGAAGTAATTTCCTCCTTCCTTTTTTTTGAGAATGAAAAGTGAGGAAGTGTAATTAATTGGGAATTATCTCAAATAATAAAGCAAAAGTTAGGATTCGAACACGTGACCTCTAAGATAAATTTTAATATATAAAGATAATAAACCACTAAGCTACAATGACTTGTATGCTTTTTATTGCATACACGTGTCATATAATTTTTCAATGAGAAGTTAATTATTTTTCGAGTCAAAATTACGTTGACGTATTTTAAAATTTACGAGTTCAGGGGGGGCTTGAGCCCCCCTAGGCCTAAGGTGGGTCCGGAATCACATTGACCTCTCTTATATATTCACCAAGTGAAGATTAGAGTTACCTATGATATAATATTTATAAGATGTGGAATTGTTTCAACTTAATATTTTCTTTGTTTTCGTTTTATATAGATTATGTTAGATGTTAAAGTTTTTGAAAATTTTATTTATAAAATAGATAACTATATTTTAAGCAAAGATCTATTAAATAGAATGACATAAAAAAATCAATGAAGTTAAATTTGCATTCTCTTAGACAAGACACGTGAATTTTTTCGTTACAACTCGCATTGATCTCACAGTATGAGGTATTGTGGTAGATTGAGTATCCTATTATAGATCAATTTTTCGTAGTACCTTATGGGCACGGGCAATACCTAGTATATATATAGAAAAGGGGATTGGCCCAAATAGTTTATTCAACAAATAATTTGTCCAATAAG
The DNA here is from genome assembly GCA_029959085.1 of Nemophila menziesii. Taxonomy (NCBI): domain Eukaryota; kingdom Viridiplantae; phylum Streptophyta; class Magnoliopsida; order Boraginales; family Hydrophyllaceae; genus Nemophila; species Nemophila menziesii. The sequence continues at coordinate 130,964 of JARWIR010000162.1, forward strand.
ATCCACATTAATTTTAGAGAAGACATACATACGCTACCCATTAAAAAAACTAGCGTAACCTATTGTAAAAAAATGATTGACTTGAAGACTTCACAACTAATATTACTTTCTATGACACGTCCACTCTATCTTTACATCAAAATAGAACCAATTTAATCTTTTACACCATAAACAAAATCTACTCATACATAGTTTAATCGAATAAACAAGGTAACAAATTCAATCCATAATTAACCTAATCGGATAAATAAGGTAACAAAATCATAACCCATTCTAGAAAACAATAGCAACAATTCACATGTCATTGTGATTAGCTAATATTCATGGTTGTAATTCATGAACATAGAAAATCAATTCATTGGGTTGTTTTAAAAAACAAAGGGTCGTCTTCAAAAAAATGATATGTTGACTTCAAAAAAAGATGGGTTGTCTTCAATCATGATGGGTTGCACAATAATCCTAGCACCACCAGAGCTTATAATAATCCGAGCTTACAAAGATTCTCACCATCTGTGACAGCATTAACCAAACTTCGAGCACGTCTTTAACAGATCTTAGATCTGAACTTCTAAGCATGGAACTAAGTTTCGAGTAACACCAAACTCTAAGCATCGTTGTCATGCGCCTACAGATTCAAGCACCAACGTCTTCCTTGCCTACACGAGATTGACCTCTGACCAAACTCGAACCATGAACCAATCTCGAACCCTGACCAGAAAAATCAAGCTTCCAACCATGGAACCAAGTTTCGAGCATCATCCACCCATAGCAGACACGATGGGGTGGTCTTTTTTTATATACTTTCTTGGATAAGAGCTATGGTGGTGTTGAATTGATTGAGTCGTATCAAGTAAGAGAAAAAACGATTATGACTTTAGTGATAAATTGATTGAGTGTGATTTGATTATAATATATTTGTGTATATAAAATATATTTGGTACGATCATATTATATTTGTTATGTGCTGATAGACTTGTTAGAGAACGATTGTTGGGGTTATAACTCTTTAGGTAGGGACGAATCTTGACACTAAACTGAGAGGGGGTTTGAAATATATAGGAGTTCGGGGTTAATTTATTGAAAATTTTAAGGTAAAAATATGATACATAAATATATAACTACCAACGTCAAAATTCAAATATGAGAATCTAACACAATCACGTTGCTCGTCTCTTTAGTTGATGAACCTAGCAGTTAGTGTTTTTCCAAAAATATACAAATCAACACCATTACACTTAATTTATATAGTATTGTTAATAATAGTAATATATTAATATACTATATGTTATATTAATATACTATATGTTATATTAATATTCTGATTTGTAAAATATGATGAATAAATTATCTACAAAAATTAAACAAGTAATGCAAATAATAAATTACTAAGCATTATTATCCTCAAATTCAAAATAGAGACACGTATTCGTATACAAAAATTGCAATACTAAATAAGTCGATCTTATGAAAATTGACAAATTTATAACTTTAATCTAGTATATTAAAAAAAATATTTTTTTCCCGTTAAATATTAAAATATAAGAATAAAGTTGAAATTGTATTCATATTTTACATTGAACTTATTATCGAATCATATCATGTTTAAATTTAGTTTCGAAATGATTTTCTATTATGTGCATATTTGGAAAAAAGATAAAACAAATATTAAACATATAAGAATAAAGTTGAAATCTTATTCATATTTTACACTGAACTTATTATCGAATCAAAGAATCAAACCATGTTTAAATTTAGTTTCGAAATGATTTTCTATTATGTGTGTATTATGAAAACAAATGCTAAGATTCGAACACCTAACCTCCGTTCTACAATCTAATATGTAAAGACATTAAGCCACAATAACTTATATTTTTTTAGAACATGCATGTTTTACATGAGCGTTCAGAAGAAACTAGTTATTTTTTGGGGACAAAATTACATTTACATATCATAAAATTTACGAGTTCAGGAGAACTTGAGCCCCCCTTGGTCCCACTAAGGATCTGCCACTGTCTTTAGGTTATTATCTTTTATGAAAACAGATACTAGACATTAAAAATTGTGCATCTCTTAAACAAACTCAAAATTCATTAATAACGAGAACTTTTAAAAAGAAAACATTGACTGAATTTTTAAGAAATTATTTTTGAGTAGTAAATATTATAAACAATCATAATTATATAAATACCTAACATTTGTATCTTATTTTTTCAAATATATAAATATAAAAACGTGACTCAATTAAAGATGATAAACCATGAAATAGATTGTATTATGAAATACTAGTAACATCTATAAGAGCAAAATCCATATTTAGGCTATTGCGTATGACCTAAAAATATTTTTAGACAAAACATTTAAAAATATCAGTTTTAGGTTAAACGTATTCAAAAATATCATTTTTAGGCCAATTTACTAATTTTTTAAAATAATTCATAATTTTTAAGATAATTTGGTCATTTCAAAAAAACTATATCTTTATTTGACCATATCAAACACTAGTAACTATATTTGAAATGTTCAAATTATCTTAAAAATTTATGAAATATCTAACAAAATTTGTAAATAATCTAAAAAATATACTTTTAATATGTTCGACTTAAAATTAGTATTAAATACTCTATCATAATAATTCTAAATGATAAATGATAATATTTCTTATTGTTCTTCCTCGAGGAGTGATACATCTTCCTCAAAAATAGTTAATAATGGACGTGTGAGCAGCATCCCATATTTGACCATATATCATTAGCACCGGCAGAAGAGGCCAAACTTGCTTCCATATAAAGTGAATACGCGCAAAATAAGTTGAAGCACTTGACTACTTTTTTTTTTTTTTTTTGGGGTCATTTAGTATCAATAACAAAATACTCTATCCCATTTCTTAATTTTTATAAAGCCTATTAAGGTAATTGAAGTTATCTAATATCGAACTATATTTTCAACCAGATACGTAAATGGAAGTGTTTTTTCTTTGAAAAAATACTTAAAAATGCTTCTAGTATTTTAAAAAAAGAATTATCCTGAAAAGCATTTTTATGAAAAGTACTAAATTAATGTTTCTTAAATAAACACTTAAAATAATGTTGAATTTCAAAATTATTTTTAATAATTTTTTTAAATTTTAAAGTTTATTTTAAAAACGTTTTTTTAGTCTAAAATAAGCACTTCCAAACGAGCCCAAGTCTCATAAATTTAGATGCACGATTCGCAATACGATTTCTCATTTTATATATTACATTTTTTTCATCTTGGGAACTCATTTATCCATTTCCACGTCTCCTTGCTGATTAGTTGAATTTTCAACTTGTTTTTTTCTTTTTAAATATCTTGAATAATTTTAATATTATATGAGTAGAAATAACTACTCATGAGATTAAGGTTGCATGTGGATCTTATTGCGAGCAGGATGACCCAAGGTTTATCTTTTGTGCATGATTTTACTCAGCCTTTCTTCATAACCTTATGTATTATATTACCTTTCTAGTTATTACGATCGAATCTATCCCGACTAGTTCTCAAACTTTAGTGAAAAAGAGTCATTTAATCAAGTAAAATCCACCTCATCAACACATACCGACTTTTTTCTTTTCGAATCATAAAATTAAATTACGAGTAAATACCTGTATTACATCGTGATTGTCAATTTTACTCCTTAAATATTATAAAAAATTTAATTATTCCTTGTATTTTAATTTTTCGATTCGTTACTCTTTATTAACGGGTTTCATCTAAATCCGCTGTTAAGTGAGATTATAATAGGGGGTAACTAATAAACCAAAATAATTTATCGATAATAGATTAATCACAGAAAGGCTGAGAAGGTCGTGGCCGAAGTTAAAGGCCAAAAGGACAAAGGTAAGTTATCTCAGTCGAGGGTAGCTAAGTGTCGAACTCACCTGAAAACAAACATGGAGACGGTAAAAGATTGCATACACGACCGACATTCGAAGATAACACCTCGATACGTTATGAGGACCAGATACAGTTCAAACCCTACAACGACCTAAATTGTGCACTCATGACAACCTAATCTTTGCACTCGAACAGGCTCATGCACGCACTTAAAACATCTATAAAACATCTATAAATTTTAGAACTTTATAGGTTAGGAGTTCAATTGCATACGTTTTTTGTTTTTTTGTTTCACTTTTTCCTTTCTTGCCCCTTTATCTTAGTCTTTTTCGTCTTGATTTTGAATTATTTTTTATGTTTAGTTTCTTATTTTTATTATTATTTTGGATTCTATTTTTTTTTTAATTTTGGTTAAGTTTGATTATATTATATAACTAAAAAAACCACATTATCCAAATATAATTGCAATATAAACTTCTATATGTTTAAAAGTTTCAAAACAATGATTATTTTTATATAATACTAATCTAAGTTTTTAATATCAAGTTTTATTTATTTATTTATATAAGTATTGCAATACCATATAAGAAAATAATATTTTGTTTTGAATTCCTATACAGAAAATTAAGAAATAAATTATTTTTATATTTTTAATTATCTTCATTATAATATGTATGGAAACAAAAAAATTATAAGTTATAAATTATAACTAATAAAATTGGTTCAACTTTTTTGTTTAAAATTTATTTTATTATTTATGTTTAAAAATATTTTTTAGTTTATGACTATTATGTTTAGCTATTTACATATATTTTATTGTATAATATGTATATCAATCTTACGGAATTCTTCTAAATCTGTAGATTACCTTTGAAGTATATATTAATATATAGTTTAATTTTTAATATAGTGATTTTATTTAAATTCTGTTTAAGATTAAATTTCACTGATGTAAGAGTACATTTATGACCAAATTCAGAAGGATTTATAGGCGTTGCAACCTCTATCGACCCAGAGTTGTAGTTCAATTTTTTCATCCATTAAGAATAATGTTATCTAGTTCATAAATATTAAAAACACAATATATGCAATATTATAATAAAATGATAAGTAAATATAATGTATGTTCGTTTATTTCTCGTATAACAATAAATCATAATGAAATTACGAATGCGTCATTTTTTCGTAAATAATTTATCGCCTTAAAAAACCCTTGATGTGGACCCAATTTAAAATTTTTTCCAGGGTCCCAAAATTGATAGGAACAGCTCTAAAAGTAGCTCCAGCTTTACCGATAGAAGCATTGCGACATCGATTAATTTCAATGTACGCATTTAGCCTCGGGATTCAGTCTATTCTCTCTCAACCTTTGTAGCACTTCTCTTATACAAGACCTATTTTGGTCACGAATCGATCAGACGGGTTGATAGACCAGTAAAAGGATATTTTATGATCTATCAATTGGCGTCATCTGTGTGAAAGGAGTTATGATTCCCATTGATATCATACATGGTTTTGACACGATCGACGATAAATTTATCAAGTCAAGTGGTTGATGAGGTGATGAATAATGCTTCGGTGGCTGGGGGAAGATCTCCCTCAATAGTAAAAAATAATCAATTGCAAGAGACTAATGTTACACCACAACCTAATACTGTGAAATTAGCCCGATGTAGTGCAACCTTATATTACGACAATGCTAGTGGCCATTGAGGTAGTTGAGTCGTATACTCCAGTTATGCCAGTAGTGGCTGAGGTAGTGAGCTGTATGTTCCTTCTATGCCAGTGCCGACTAATGAAAATGAACCTCTGTCGAGGTTATCACGATATCTAGATTAGTTTTTACAATGAATTACAAGTCAACTGAGACATCCGGCGATGGAAGCGCACAAAGAGTCTTATGTTATTCATATACCAGTTAATTCTGAGGGTCATGACGAGAGCGCGTATCCTCAACAAGCTAGAATATATATAACTCATTGTGGGGATAAGCACTTCCAAACGAGCCCAAGTCTCATAAATTTAGATGCACGATTCGCAATACGATTTCTCATTTTATATATTACATTTTTTTCATCTTGGGAACTCATTTATCCATTTCCACGTCTCCTTGCTGATTAGTTGAATTTTCAACTTGTTTTTTTCTTTTTAAATATCTTGAATAATTTTAATATTATATGAGTAGAAATAACTACTCATGAGATTAAGGTTGCATGTGGATCTTATTGCGAGCAGGATGACCCAAGGTTTATCTTTTGTGCATGATTTTACTCAGCCTTTCTTCATAACCTTATGTATTATATTACCTTTCTAGTTATTACGATCGAATCTATCCCGACTAGTTCTCAAACTTTAGTGAAAAAGAGTCATTTAATCAAGTAAAATCCACCTCATCAACACATACCGACTTTTTTCTTTTCGAATCATAAAATTAAATTACGAGTAAATACCTGTATTACATCGTGATTGTCAATTTTACTCCTTAAATATTATAAAAAATTTAATTATTCCTTGTATTTTAATTTTTCGATTCGTTACTCTTTATTAACGGGTTTCATCTAAATCCGCTGTTAAGTGAGATTATAATAGGGGGTAACTAATAAACCAAAATAATTTATCGATAATAGATTAATCACAGAAAGGCTGAGAAGGTCGTGGCCGAAGTTAAAGGCCAAAAGGACAAAGGTAAGTTATCTCAGTCGAGGGTAGCTAAGTGTCGAACTCACCTGAAAACAAACATGGAGACGGTAAAAGATTGCATACACGACCGACATTCGAAGATAACACCTCGATACGTTATGAGGACCAGATACAGTTCAAACCCTACAACGACCTAAATTGTGCACTCATGACAACCTAATCTTTGCACTCGAACAGGCTCATGCACGCACTTAAAACATCTATAAAACATCTATAAATTTTAGAACTTTATAGGTTAGGAGTTCAATTGCATACGTTTTTTGTTTTTTTGTTTCACTTTTTCCTTTCTTGCCCCTTTATCTTAGTCTTTTTCGTCTTGATTTTGAATTATTTTTTATGTTTAGTTTCTTATTTTTATTATTATTTTGGATTCTATTTTTTTTTTAATTTTGGTTAAGTTTGATTATATTATATAACTAAAAAAACCACATTATCCAAATATAATTGCAATATAAACTTCTATATGTTTAAAAGTTTCAAAACAATGATTATTTTTATATAATACTAATCTAAGTTTTTAATATCAAGTTTTATTTATTTATTTATATAAGTATTGCAATACCATATAAGAAAATAATATTTTGTTTTGAATTCCTATACAGAAAATTAAGAAATAAATTATTTTTATATTTTTAATTATCTTCATTATAATATGTATGGAAACAAAAAAATTATAAGTTATAAATTATAACTAATAAAATTGGTTCAACTTTTTTGTTTAAAATTTATTTTATTATTTATGTTTAAAAATATTTTTTAGTTTATGACTATTATGTTTAGCTATTTACATATATTTTATTGTATAATATGTATATCAATCTTACGGAATTCTTCTAAATCTGTAGATTACCTTTGAAGTATATATTAATATATAGTTTAATTTTTAATATAGTGATTTTATTTAAATTCTGTTTAAGATTAAATTTCACTGATGTAAGAGTACATTTATGACCAAATTCAGAAGGATTTATAGGCGTTGCAACCTCTATCGACCCAGAGTTGTAGTTCAATTTTTTCATCCATTAAGAATAATGTTATCTAGTTCATAAATATTAAAAACACAATATATGCAATATTATAATAAAATGATAAGTAAATATAATGTATGTTCGTTTATTTCTCGTATAACAATAAATCATAATGAAATTACGAATGCGTCATTTTTTCGTAAATAATTTATCGCCTTAAAAAACCCTTGATGTGGACCCAATTTAAAATTTTTTCCAGGGTCCCAAAATTGATAGGAACAGCTCTAAAAGTAGCTCCAGCTTTACCGATAGAAGCATTGCGACATCGATTAATTTCAATGTACGCATTTAGCCTCGGGATTCAGTCTATTCTCTCTCAACCTTTGTAGCACTTCTCTTATACAAGACCTATTTTGGTCACGAATCGATCAGACGGGTTGATAGACCAGTAAAAGGATATTTTATGATCTATCAATTGGCGTCATCTGTGTGAAAGGAGTTATGATTCCCATTGATATCATACATGGTTTTGACACGATCGACGATAAATTTATCAAGTCAAGTGGTTGATGAGGTGATGAATAATGCTTCGGTGGCTGGGGGAAGATCTCCCTCAATAGTAAAAAATAATCAATTGCAAGAGACTAATGTTACACCACAACCTAATACTGTGAAATTAGCCCGATGTAGTGCAACCTTATATTACGACAATGCTAGTGGCCATTGAGGTAGTTGAGTCGTATACTCCAGTTATGCCAGTAGTGGCTGAGGTAGTGAGCTGTATGTTCCTTCTATGCCAGTGCCGACTAATGAAAATGAACCTCTGTCGAGGTTATCACGATATCTAGATTAGTTTTTACAATGAATTACAAGTCAACTGAGACATCCGGCGATGGAAGCGCACAAAGAGTCTTATGTTATTCATATACCAGTTAATTCTGAGGGTCATGACGAGAGCGCGTATCCTCAACAAGCTAGAATATATATAACTCATTGTGGGGATAAGCACTTCCAAACGAGCCCAAGTCTCATAAATTTAGATGCACGATTCGCAATACGATTTCTCATTTTATATATTACATTTTTTTCATCTTGGGAACTCATTTATCCATTTCCACGTCTCCTTGCTGATTAGTTGAATTTTCAACTTGTTTTTTTCTTTTTAAATATCTTGAATAATTTTAATATTATATGAGTAGAAATAACTACTCATGAGATTAAGGTTGCATGTGGATCTTATTGCGAGCAGGATGACCCAAGGTTTATCTTTTGTGCATGATTTTACTCAGCCTTTCTTCATAACCTTATGTATTATATTACCTTTCTAGTTATTACGATCGAATCTATCCCGACTAGTTCTCAAACTTTAGTGAAAAAGAGTCATTTAATCAAGTAAAATCCACCTCATCAACACATACCGACTTTTTTCTTTTCGAATCATAAAATTAAATTACGAGTAAATACCTGTATTACATCGTGATTGTCAATTTTACTCCTTAAATATTATAAAAAATTTAATTATTCCTTGTATTTTAATTTTTCGATTCGTTACTCTTTATTAACGGGTTTCATCTAAATCCGCTGTTAAGTGAGATTATAATAGGGGGTAACTAATAAACCAAAATAATTTATCGATAATAGATTAATCACAGAAAGGCTGAGAAGGTCGTGGCCGAAGTTAAAGGCCAAAAGGACAAAGGTAAGTTATCTCAGTCGAGGGTAGCTAAGTGTCGAACTCACCTGAAAACAAACATGGAGACGGTAAAAGATTGCATACACGACCGACATTCGAAGATAACACCTCGATACGTTATGAGGACCAGATACAGTTCAAACCCTACAACGACCTAAATTGTGCACTCATGACAACCTAATCTTTGCACTCGAACAGGCTCATGCACGCACTTAAAACATCTATAAAACATCTATAAATTTTAGAACTTTATAGGTTAGGAGTTCAATTGCATACGTTTTTTGTTTTTTTGTTTCACTTTTTCCTTTCTTGCCCCTTTATCTTAGTCTTTTTCGTCTTGATTTTGAATTATTTTTTATGTTTAGTTTCTTATTTTTATTATTATTTTGGATTCTATTTTTTTTTTAATTTTGGTTAAGTTTGATTATATTATATAACTAAAAAAACCACATTATCCAAATATAATTGCAATATAAACTTCTATATGTTTAAAAGTTTCAAAACAATGATTATTTTTATATAATACTAATCTAAGTTTTTAATATCAAGTTTTATTTATTTATTTATATAAGTATTGCAATACCATATAAGAAAATAATATTTTGTTTTGAATTCTTATACAGAAAATTAAGAAATAAATTATTTTTATATTTTTAATTATCTTCATTATAATATGTATGGAAACAAAAAAATTATAAGTTATAAATTATAACTAATAAAATTGGTTCAACTTTTTTGTTTAAAATTTATTTTATTATTTATGTTTAAAAATATTTTTTAGTTTATGACTATTATGTTTAGCTATTTACATATATTTTATTGTATAATATGTATATCAATCTTACGGAATTCTTCTAAATCTGTAGATTACCTTTGAAGTATATATTAATATATAGTTTAATTTTTAATATAGTGATTTTATTTAAATTCTGTTTAAGATTAATTTTCACTGATGTAAGAGTACATTTATGACCAAATTCAGAAGGATTTATAGGCGTTGCAACCTCTATCGACCCAGAGTTGTAGTTCAATTTTTTCATCCATTAAGAATAATGTTATCTAGTTCATAAATATTAAAAACACAATATATGCAATATTATAATAAAATGATAAGTAAATATAATGTATGTTCGTTTATTTCTCGTATAACAATAAATCATAATGAAATTACGAATGCGTCATTTTTTCGTAAATAATTTATCGCCTTAAAAAACTCTTGATGTGGACCCAATTTAAATTTTTTTCCAGGGTCCCAAAATTGATAGGAACAGCTCTAAAAGTAGCTCCAGCTTTACCGATAGAAGCATTGCGACATCGATTAATTTCAATGTACGCATTTAGCCTCGGGATTCAGTCTATTCTCTCTCAACCTTTGTAGCACTTCTCTTATACAAGACCTATTTTGGTCACGAATCGATCAGACGGGTTGATAGACCAGTAAAAGGATATTTTATGATCTATCAATTGGTGTCATCTGTGTGAAAGGAGTTATGATTCCCATTGATATCATACATGGTTTTGACACGATCGACGATAAATTTATCAAGTCAAGTGGTTGATGAGGTGATGAATAATGCTTCGGTGGCTGGGGGAAGATCTCCCTCAATAGTAAAAAATAATCAATTGCAAGAGACTAATGTTACACCACAACCTAATACTGTGAAATTAGCCCGATGTAGTGCAACCTTATATTACGACAATGCTAGTGGCCATTGAGGTAGTTGAGTCGTATACTCCAGTTATGCCAGTAGTGGCTGAGGTAGTGAGCTGTATGTTCCTTCTATGCCAGTGCCGACTAATGAAAATGAACCTCTGTCGAGGTTATCACGATATCTAGATTAGTTTTTACAATGAATTACAAGTCAACTGAGACATCCGGTGATGGAAGCGCACAAAGAGTCTTATGTTATTCATATACCAGTTAATTCTGAGGGTCATGACGAGAGCGCGTATCCTCAACAAGCTAGAATATATATAACTCATTGTGGGGAAGCAAAAGAAATAAAATAATAGATTTCGAGCAAAATATGATAAAGCTTACGGAGCCTGAACAAGTTAATAGAAATACATCAAGCATACCGAGCATTGATGGTCGATCAAAGAAATCCTCTCTCGTGGAGATACCAGACACTCCGAGGTTGAATATATTTAAACCTTCGTCTATGCCAACAGTTAATTGAACTACTGATCGAGATACACATGTGCATGCATATCAAAGGCATATAGAGTTCATTGATCTAACTGGTGATGACTATTGCATAGCGTTCCCTGCAAAACGGGAAAGAAGTGAACATAAATGGTTCTCCAAGCTAGACCAAAATCTATTAATAATTTTGCACAACTAGTCGATGGTTTGCGAGCCAAATTTTCAAATACAAAGAATTCACAAACAAATTCGTTATTGGTAGATATATGTCAGCAAGAGGATGAAAGCCTCTAATCCTATGTAGATCGGTTTACTGAAATTGCGTATAACTTCTCCATGAAGCTCGCATTAAGGCTTCTATAATACATATCTAGCTACATTTCAATATTATACCTGTAAAATGGGAACTTCATCAAATTTGTTTAGAACCTCGTACAAGTCGCACCTAAAGACACACCTTGTTGTTGTCTGAAGGTAGTCAGATCCCTTTGAGCTTCACCCTCACGCTATGAGGACAGTGCTTGTCAGAGAATGCAGTTTAAACTTTATCCCACGTCATTATTGATTCTGATAGTTGTAGGTCTATCCACTTGCGTGCAACTCCAATCAAGAAATAAGGAAGCATCATGAGATACATGCATTATTGTTCCTTGGTAACACCTTGAGTGTCATATGTGTCACAAATTTACATGAAATTTTGAACCTCTTGTAATGGATCTTCATGCGCAGCCCCACTATAGTTCGCGTAACTCGTGAATTGGTTCAACATACCCACATCAAGCTTGAACCTTTTGGAATGAATAGATGGTAGGGGAATCCTAAGCAGTTGTAAACGGAATTGGAAATCTTGTTCCGATGGTTGCATATAATATTGATTTTGTCCTGGTCGGACTTGAGCTCCAACTTGATTACCTTGAGGATCACTGTTATTTCCATCAACACCCCCATGTTGCATGTTATCTCAAGTAGTTGTTGAAATCTCGGGGGTCCTTGTGCTTAACCAATCATCAGATTCATTTGAAAGACACCCTTATGATTATAATTGAGTTCTCCACCGTGATCAAGTGGATTTTCCATAGCTTCGACCCGTAGTTGGATGATAGGGTTGGCACTAGCATCCAAGTTATGTTTCATATATATCTCTCTAGTTGTTTCTTGTTTCTTTTTCTCTCTTTCTCATTTAATTTTATGTCGAATCAACCTCTATCATTTGAGAGCATGCACTAATTTTAGCACATGCAAAGAACAAATCCAAGTACAACCATAAAATTTCACAAAAAATATCCAAAAGAAAACTAAGAATACAATGAACAATATATTCCTCGGTAATAGCGCCAAAAATTTGTGTCCCCCAAAGTGTGATATACAAATCAACACTCCGTATAATATTTCTCGCAAGTGTACGAGTTGTTCCAAGTCATAAAGTATAACTGGTAATATGTTGTTAGGATGTTCGTTGCGCTAAAACAATATCTCAACTATATAATTATTTTGTTGAACTATATAATTAAAATAGTACAAGAAGATAAAAACTTATAAAATTATGGTTTTTAGCGTAAATAAATGTGAAATACAAGGACTAAAACTAAAAATAAATAGAGAAGATAGCATGAGATGCTTGCAATTATCACTAGCTATGGCTTCAGATTTCTTGACTTATGGTTGAATGAGATGAAATCCCCAGGTGCCATATAATCCATAAGGGAAAGTAAAAAAAATCAAACAACTACTTTACCTGGCCAGCCATCCTAAAGTCACTCAAGATAAGGGACTTGCAGCCATCCTAAAGTCACTCAAGATAAGGGACTTGCAGCCATCCTAAAGTCACTCAAGATCAAGCACATGCAGCCAAGAATAAACAAGAGCCAGCTAATCCAAAATGCAAACAGTGTCTTCATCTTTTGGAGTATGAATTGTATCCAAACAGTCGAATCAAAGACACACAACAACAAAAGGAAACACAGAAGCAAAACTCGAAACAAGAAGAGCAAACAATCATAGAAATCAAACAGAAGAATCAAATTTTGACTCTTGAAACTGAATGTTGACTTTAGAGAGAAGTTTTATTTTCTTATCTCCTCTTTTAGTACATAAGAGAGCCACTTTGGACTCGAAATTATTTTGATTCCAATAAGATTAAATCCCATAACCTCTTGGTTTTTTAGGTTTAGTCTAACCACTAGACCAACTATCGATCTTTTTTTCTCCTTTTTTGATACGCAACTCCTTGTTCACGTTCACATGATTGAATTTTTGTTCGATGGTTAAATTTACATGTTCAATTTCTCATGTCAAGTTATTCCAAAAACAAAAAGGTCTATACACGTACTTCACCACCTCAACGTGTTGACCCCGCCGAATTAAATAATGGGATAATCTATATAATGTATAAAAGGAAGATTAATAATTGATCTTGTCATGTGTTATTTGACTTTTGTCATGTGTTATTTTACCTTTTTTGGACATGTGTATTTCATTATTTCTATAATTATGTCATGTCTTTTATTATCTATTTTCTCAAAGATTTTTTTACTTTAAATTCTTTAAAATGGTTTTTTATTAAAGTATCATAATAAATTTAATTTTTTTCTTCATTGTTATAAACCCATCTTAGTGGATATTCATTCCAGCCCATGGGCTAGTAGTCAAGCCCATGAACACTAGGGTTTAGGGTCTCCTATCACCTATAAATAGGAGTTCCCACTATGTAATCTATACACACTCTGATAATAAACAGAACGCTCCTCTCTCTATTCTATTTGTTCATAACACGTTATCAGCACGATAGTCTCTGTCATATAATATTCAGGTATTTTTTTTTTAAATCTTATAATATATTACATTATATTATTTTACATCTTATAAAAGATTATAATTAAGATCCTTTGATCTATTCGAAACAAAAGAAACAAAAGAGAAGAAAACTCTTTTTATCAAATCTCTTTTGCAATTCATTCATAAATTTCACCATCGATCATGAGGTGTCATAAAAAAAATGGTCAAATAAATTTCTTTATGAAATTCAATAAACTTCACTATTGTGAAGCTCATATTTCACCATTGTGAAGTATTCAGAAAAAAAAAACAAGTCAAACGTATTTGTTTATAATATTAAAAAAAAAACGCTTCACCACAGTGAAGTAGTTATGGAAAAGGTGTGCTTTGAAATGAAAAGAATAAAAACAAAAAAATTATTGAATAATTGCAAGCACATAAAAGGCATTATATTAATTGCTAATATTGATAATATATGGATGAATTCAAGCATTCACATATTTCTTTGATTTATAATTGATAGCTTTGCTTTCAATGTATATTACCTTATGAAAGGTTTTACCCTTTTGTGGAAAAAAAATCAAAGCAAAATTACTTTTTTTTCTCAAAGAAACATTCACTACTGTGATATAAAGAAAAAAGAAAAATTAAGTGGACAGTTGTTTAATTTATTTTACAACTTTGAAAAAAAAATCATATATGCGAAATCATTTTGTTTATTTGCCTTCACTTCACCGTTGTGATGTGCTTAGAAAAAAAAAGTCGAAGCTATTATGAAATAATGTTAATTTTTATTATCACGGCTGTGAAATAGAGAAAAAAAAAGATTGACCAATTGTCAATATGTTGAACAATTATACCATGTGATGTATGGTGTACTTCATTTCGTGCGTTACTTTTTCACCATTCATTACTAAAGAAAAGAAACTAGTATGAAAAAGTAAAACAAAGAAAAAAAAAGTTGTTCCGTTCTGAACAAGAGAAACAAAAAGTCATATCTTTAATATGATATGATGATATTATGGATCTTTAATAAAATGACAACTGTATCGTTCAAAAAAAATGACAATTGTTTATATTTTTTTTGTTTTATTTTAAGTGTATTCTTTTATTTCTATTTTATTTACTCTATTTTCAAGTAATTTTACTAATTTATTTAACTTATGTTATATATAAGTATATTGCATATGTAATTTTATTAATAGAAAAATACACCAATTTTAATGGTATATTTTATATGGAATATACGCTATATGGTTATATCTCCTAATATAACATAACATATAAGGTAAAAGAGATACACAAGTTGTATATATATCTTATGCATATCCGCAGATATAGCATAACTTATACTGGAAATGATCAATTTTCTGCGAATTAATGGACTGATATCCCATGAGGTTATGATACAAGATAATTTTTTTTTGGTAACTTTGATAAACTAATCAATATCAGATATACGATAAAACTGAAATGTTTTATTGATTCTGTATTTTATGATATTTCTCACCTAATTGGTGATAGATCTATTCATCGAAAATGATATTCTATGAATAAATGTATGATGATGCGAATTATATATGAAATTCTCGAGAAATCAAAATTACATTTTCTAGAAACATTGAGTTCAATAAGAGATGTTTTGACTCTAGCAAAATAAATCTACTAAATTTGAAAAGTGGATTATTTTGTGACCCTATCACTTATATTTGGAAAATATCGATATAGGTTATTTTTTGCCAACATGATCATATGTATATTTGGCTGTAAATTCTACTAAAATATTATCGAGTGATAATATTAAAGATCGAGATTATTAAATATTAGCAAATTAGCTATGCACAAACAAAGATCTTTATCCTAAATAATTTTGATATTGAATCGTCTATTTTTCTAAGACAAAATCAAGGGTTAAATACGAGTCTAGCACATTTATTTATTGAATCGTCTATGACGAATTATGACTGTTGCTCATTATATACTCCCTATTTGGTAAAAGACCAAAAATTATATCCATAAAGATATTTTAATTGTGCAATTTCTATTACAATTGCTCCACCACCGTGCACAAAGATGGATTATGAGAACATGTTATACATGATATTCTCAAGAATAAGGGAAGAAATAAAAATATAACTGTAATTAAGAACACACCATTATACTGATCCTCGTATACTCATTCAAATGATTAAAATATTGTAAAGGTGTAGTGACTAAGTCACAATAACCAGTTATCAGTGCTCCTATTTAAATTTATGTCTCAAAAGAGTTATCTTATAAAATTAGACTTTTGTTACACTTAAAGTAATATAGATCTATTTGGTTCCAAAGATAGCATAAAGGAGCAATAACATGAGCAAATTATTAAATATGAGACTTTTGACATATTATAAATGTCAAAGTAGTGTATATAACTAAGAATTAAAATACTCCTACTGAGTATCAGGTACCTGATTATATATTGAGATCTCAATCAGTTATTTTACTACTTTAAATTATTGAAACGTAACTAAAAATTGATCATGATCGAATATTTATATATGCGCGCAATAACTATTAATATACAAATGAAATCGAGGATAAGAAATTTATACACAAGATTAGCATGCTAAGAGTCTGACAAGAGGGGGAGACAAATACGCACTACACTCTTTTCCTTTATCAAGGTTTTGTCCTAATAGGTTTTCCTGATAAAGGTTTTTAATGAGGTAGTTTTAGTTAGCTTATAAAGAAATGTACTCTTTTTCCTTCACTAGATTTTTTTCCTACTAGGTTTTTCTAGGAAGGTTTTAACGAGGCATATTCTTAGGGACTGAATATCCAAGGAGGAGTGTTATAAACCCATCTTAGTGGATATTCATTCCAGCCCATGGGCTAGTAGTCAAACCCATGAACACTAGGGTTTAGGGTCTCCTATCACCTATAAATAGAAGTTCCCACTATGTAATCTATACACACTCTGATAATAAACAGAACGCTACTCTCTCTATTCTTTCTGTTCATAACATTCATAACTTTTTTATATTTTTCACTTAATACGTAATCTTGTGCATCGTACGGGATTAGAAGCTAAATCTGTAAAAAAAATTAGGGCCGACTTTAACATTAATATTGCAAAAATATTCTTTATGATCATCAAATTATGTGTGATTATTGTTTTCAATTTCCATTGAAAAATCATCTTGTTTAAGTGAAGTTTAATTTATTAACAAAAAAAATTTGACCAGTTAGCTTGAGATTGTTTTTTCAAAATAATCATTTAAAATGATTTTAAATTTTTAAAAATATTTTAAATTTTTAAAATTACTTTTAAAAAAAACACTACATATGTAATTTTAGATGTCGAAATATTATTTACAAATATATAAATTTTAGGGAAAATGACCCAAAAAATCAAACAATAAAAATTTTAAGTCCAATTACCTCAATAAGAAAAATTCTGCTCAATAACATCATCAACTAAATTATTTAATGAATTATTTGACTAAATTATCCCTACTTATTCTATATATTACAAACTATTTAAAATACCTCATTTCATTTCTCTCACTCTCTTATTTTCTCCACCGAATCTCACTCTATTTCTCTTTCTCTCTCTCTTCTTCCTTCTTATTTGCTTCTCCAATCTTCCTTCTTCAATTTTATATATTCATATAATATTCATATCATCCTATTTCTCGACATCTTCAATCTTCACCAGCTTCTTTTCTTCAATTTGCTCTCAAAATGAAAGCTTAAAAACAATTTAATCTCAAAAAATTATTAATTGAAGACTCGTTATTCGATTGAACGAGGATTTTTTGTGATTAATTTGAGGATTTTGAAAAACCCTAAGTAGCGTGAGATCTATTTTGAGATCTTTGCTCTTATTGTTTATACTGGTGTCTGATTTGAATAATTATTATAACAAATAATAAAACTTATTTATTTGAAGTAATCGAGGGCAAAAAACCTTAGGATCTAAGATGGAAGAAGAATGTACAACGGCGTCGTTTTCGGAACCACTGCAAGGGGTGGAAGTTCACGAGGTTGATGTAGAGGAAGGAGATGAGGTTGATGTAGAAGAAGGAGAGATCTCTTCCGATTCAGCATCGGTTGAAGAAATTACTGAAGAAGATTTCAAAAGGCAAGAGCAAAATACGACGCCGTCTGGTGCTAATAATAATATGATTATGTCCACTATTAATAACAATATTAATGGACTTAATAATAATAATAATAATTTTAATCAGAGTAGTTCTGCGGGCTCTAGGGTTTGGACTATGCAGGATTTGTACAAGTATCAGGTTTCGACCAAGTATTCTCCTGGATTGTACAATTTAGCGTGGGCACAAGCTGTTCAGAATAAGCCATTGAACGAGGCTTTAAACATGGACTATTCAAAATCATCTGATTAGAGTAATAACAATAATGGGAGTAATGGTGATGATGTAAGGGTTGTAATTGACGTGGATGATGACGTAAAAGAAGATGGTGAATTGGAGGAAGGTGAGATTGATTTGGATTCAGAAGTTGATATGGATATTAGTGTATTGGTGGGGTTTTATTTAGTTGATGGGATTTATTTTTGTTATGGGATTATATACGTTAGTTGATGGGATATAGTTTGTATTGGTGGGATTTTTTTTTTTGTCAAAATATTGGTGGAATTCAATACAACTTTGATGGAATTTATATGCGTCATGGGATTTTATACGTTAGTTGATGAGATATAGTTGTATTGGTGGGATTTTTTTTTGTCAAAATATTGGTGGAATTCAATACAACTAGTGATGGGATTTATATGCGTAATGACGGGATTCGTTGGTGACGGGAATCGTCCGTGACGGGAATCGTGCTTGACGGGAATCGTCCTTGACAGGAATCGTCCTTGACGGGAATCGTCCTTGACGGGAATCGTCCTTGACGGGAATCGTCCTTGACGGGAATCGTCCGTGACGGTAATCGTGCTTGACGGGAATCGTCCGTGACGGGAATCGTGCTTGACGGGAATCGTCCGTGACGGGAATCGTCCGTGACGGGAATCGTCCTTGACGGGAATCGTCCTTGACGGGAATAGTTCTTATGGTGTAAGGGTAAACATGTAATCTTATAATAGTAAGTTAATGGATGATTCTTTGGGGCAAGTATAATATTATTTTGATTTTTTTGGTCATTGACCTTAAATTTTAACTGAAAAATATTTTTTAATTTTAAAATAATCAATCTATATGGATTTTAATTTTAAAAAAATAAAATTTGATTTCAACCAGGTAAATAATTCAAGATTTTGAAATGTTCAATAAACCTCGTTTTCTTATTATGCCATACATTTTTTCTTTTTCCAAAATCATGCCATACATAAGGAACTTGAAATATTCAACAAACTTGGTTTGCGACGTGTGGTTCTGGAAGAATAAATTTTGACATAGTTCTTTACGCACTTTTTCTTTTATCTTCTCTTCGCACCTGTCTCACCATTAAAAAGGAAAAATTGACAGGAAAAAAAAAAGTATCACCATTAAAAAGCCACTAAAATTTAACTTTAAACATCACTAGCAAAATAAAAAAGTATCTATGAACCTAATTTTGACTTCAGTTTCTAGCAAAAAGTAAAACCTTGACTTCAGTAATTAATTAAAAATTGATCATGCTTTTAGCCCCGTAAAGTAAAACTATAATAGTATGAACTAAAACATATTCATATAAATTGATACTAGACTTTGGTCTCCAATCCATTACATTTTAAAACATGGGATTCAATTTGTAGGTAGAAAGCATTACAGTTTATCATCATGAAAAGCCTAAATTTCAAAGACTAGGGGGTTAAATGAAAATCAAATTGGAGATTAGATAGGAACCTTTATGATCATCTTATCAATTGCTTAAAGGAAAGGTCCGTGACGATAATAAATATTTATACTATATGGAGTTAGTTAGACGAAAACGATGTTGTCAAAATAAGACTGTGTGAGTTTTTTTTTTTCAAAATATTTAATAGATAAATAAGAGTTATTACAACACTTACGGTTCATTTAAAAGTGCTTATTTTAGAGAAAAAAAAATACTTTTAGAATAAAATTCAAAATTTAAAAAAAATATTAAAAATAATTTTAAAATCTAAAATTATTCTAAATCCTTTTTTCAAGAAAAAGTACTTTTCAAGGTAAATTTTTTTTTTTTAAAAATAGTAAAAACACTTTTAAATGCTTCTCCAAAAAAATCACTTCCAAACAGGCACTTAGCCTTTCTTAATTAAAATATATAATTGGGCTTATGCTTAGTGACACAATTGCCTATTATATATCTACATTTACTAGTCCATACAAAGATAGATGAACAAAACTCTGCTACAAAATAAATGCTATTAATAATACTACAAAGTGCGGGATTAAGAACTTGCAAATTATTCTTTAATGGTTGTATAACTTGAAAACAGTCGCTATCTACTAATTGTTGTGTCCTTTAACTCTCGAGCAAGTAGACATACTTTAAGAATATGCCCAAAACATCTGCTTCCATACAAGAATCTGCTGCAACATCCCACGCTTCGCAATTAATTATCTTCCCTACATGATCTCTGGAGACACGGGCAACAGAAGCACAATTATTCTTTTACGCTACATCGTAATTAATTTTAATCATATTTAGTGGGGGTGGGGTCCACTTATTATTAACTTTACTAACCCCAGTTTCGTTTTTTTGTTTCATTACTCTCTATACTCCAAGAGTTCGAGGTATGATCAGACTTATCCTTCAGCTTATTATTCGCATCCTTAGGATAGATTATATTTTTATATTTTGCCCATTCGTTGCCAGCTTTCTTAAACGTGTATATAGGTTAAGGGGTTTTCCTTTAAACTCTTTTGCATTTCTATCCTTCCGAATTTGCCACATCATTGTACATATCTGTTCAATTATAAAGCCATCTTTAGGAGATTCTTTTTTACTTTCTTCCATTATGTATGTCATCCAAGTATCCACACAGGTGGTGTATTTGTTGCATCTATACAAACTGAATTGTGAAGAGAACCAAGTAGCTATGTCCCAACTACACTCAAAGACTAGGTGTTCAGTGATTTATAATTTTATATTACGAATATCACATATTAAGGACTCTATCACTTTCCTTTTACACACATTTTTATTAGTTGGTAAAAGGTTCTTTACTATTTTCCATACAATTTAAAAAAAAAAATTAGAGGCAACTTTTAAATTCCAAATCATCTTTCAGATTTCTGGAGAAATAGTGTGTGATGACGTGGCTTTATTATCACCTTTCCCTATCTCCTTTCTATCACTTTCTTATTTAAGTAGTTGATGAGTTTTTTTAACTGAGTATATATCATCTTTACTCGTGTTCCATCCAATTCTATCTCTCCCCTTTGAGAGTGGTAAGAATATCATCAGTATATTTTGTGCAATCTCAGCGGATAAATTTTCTCTAACTACTTCAATATTACGTTTTCTATCATTAGTAACCATCAAATCATTTACTTTTCTAAGACTCGCATTGTTTGGTCTTATAATGTCATTACATTTAGTGATCCTAATATCAATATGTAGGTTTATACTATATCCATTCCTAATCTTCCATCTAATATTCTTACTCATAACATCTCTACCATCCATTAGGCTTCTCCAACCCCAAGAGGGTGAGTCCCCAGTTGTTCTTCCAAGCATGAACATAGAAGTACAAGGCTCGAACCCCTCGCTAAACATGGGTAGCCTAGTTCTAATTTACCTGGGAATATGCATAGGGAGGCGTGTATATCCATGTGGGATTAGTCGTGGTGCGTGCAAGCAATCCCAGATCACACATGTACCAAAAAAAATGAACATAGAGGGAAGTACCTATTACTACTTCATATACTAAATAATCTGGTTTATTAAGAATGTTCCATGCTTGTTTCCCAAATAGGGCTTAGTTCATAATGTTAAGATCCCTAAAATCGAGCCCTCCTGAATACTTACTTTTTGTTAAGCTTGGCCAGTTTCCCCAATAAACTTTAATATATCCTTTGCTTCCCCACTAGAAGTTAGAAATTTGTAATGAAATTAGATCACACACTTTTTTAGGTATAATATAAGAAGACATAAAGTAGTTAGGAAGACTCTATAATACAACATTGACTAAAATTTCTTTCCCTGCCCCAAAGAGAAATAAATTCTTCCAATAATCCATTCTTTTGATAATTCTTTCCATTAATAGGTTAAGATCCCTTACTTTAGATCTTCGCCATTCAGTGGGGAGGCCTAAGTAATTTCATAAGTTATTGGTAATTTGCATATTAAGCCTTCCTTCCATTATATGTTTTATATGAATAGGGGTATTGGGCTAAATTTGACCCTATATTTGTTAAGATTAAGTTTCATACCATTTGCATAGCTACACTTATTAATAATATCATTAAAATTTTCTATTTCTTGATAATTTACCCTCATAAAGAAAATACTATCATCAACAAATAATAAGCACGTTATACTAGGTGCCAGTTTAGAGATTTCAATACCTGACATCATCTCATTCTCAGTTTTTTCCTTAATAAGAGTAGAAAGCATCTGAGTGACAATACAAAACAAAAAAGGTGAAAGGGGATCCTGATGTCTCTCTATTTGAAAAGAATAAATCTGTTCACGAGACATTATTTTGTGATTTTATTGGGCCTAAGTGAAGAATTTTCCCCATTATTTGCTATATTGCACTTTTACCCCTACTTTTGGACTTATTACTATTTATATAGATTTTTGTGCTTTAATCATGTGTTTAGTGTGTAGCTTTTAGGCACATGCGTAATGAAAAGGTCCAAGATCAAGAAGATAAGTCAAAGAACAAAGATAACAAATCGGACTCTTAATTTTACCAAAGATCGAAATAACAAATCAATAGTTATAGTTTGTGTTGTATAATGGGTTATTGTAGGACACTGATTAAGGGTAAGCTTCATCTGACCATTACACCATTAGCAATGCAAATATGAGACATTAAGAGCAAAATTTGTAAATAACAAAATACAAGCACATTTTGACTTAATTGCATTATTAATCCATATCTTATGTGAAACGGTTTTATGTACCACTTTGTTTCCAGAAGTAGAAAATATACCTATATATATTTGCTTTGCTTATTCTTTAAACACATAGGTATCTTTAGCTATTTCACTAACACAAGAGCCAATAGTGTAATTATACCAATATATCAACATTAATAATTTAAACAATTATATGAAGAATTAATAACACAGGAGTCGATGATGCAATTATATATGTGAAGAAGTGTTTAATGTGAACGGGTTTAACTGATACATTATCAAGATGATAACATTTAGATAAAGAAAAGAAAAAGAAAAGAAAAAGGAAAGAACTAGTAATTGATCACAAACTAACTATTTGATTCTCTGAGCTTTTGGTGTTTGACGGTTGAGACATTACAATGGAACGATCTTTAGTAAAATTTGGAATCAGATTGTTGGTCAAGAAATACAATTTTTTTAAAGTAAAGGTGCTTTCTGAGGAGCGCCTCAGTTTTATAACTAACGGACTAAGTTAATGGGCCTTTTGAATTATGAATTAAGTCATAGGTGCTCTTCGGAAGAACGCATATTCATTACTTTTACAATTATTTTTTCAAATGCATTTTTCATATGTTTATTTATATTAAATAAGTTAGAAATAAAAAAAAATCCACCTTTAAAATGTCTACACAGATGCTTAACTATTAGAGAACCTCATTTGACATTCGTGATAGTTGTTCATCTTCTTTAGTGACGGAACCACGTGAAGAGTAGGGGGGCCATGGCCCCTGTTTATTTTTTTAAAAAAAAATTCTTCATAGAAAAAATTTGTTATATATTATTTTATCCTTGAATTTTTAAAAAAAATTGTTTGGTCCCTCTAAAATTTTTAAATCATTCATTTAGATCTTTTAAATTTTCAGAATTTTCATTTAATTCTACGATTTTTAAAATTTATTTTATTAGACTTATAATTATATTATTTTTTCAATAAAATATATGTTATTTTATATTAAATAAAAAATAATTAATTAAAAAAATTATATTAAAACTTATAATGCAGTTTCATATAATATAAAATTTTATTTTATATTTTTTTTATTATATATAGACCTAGTGTAAATAAGTCTAAAAAAAATTTCAAAGATCTTACCTCCAAATCATCTTGTCCCCTTAACCATTAAATACACATCAATCTAGAAGACTGGGACAAGACATATATAGCTTGAAGGATCCGCCAAAATCAAATTATGAACTCGAGAGAAAGCATAGCAGTATGTAATTGACCAGCCAGACCTCTCATTGATCAACTTCATCACGACACAAGATTAAGCACTGGCTGGACTGGATTGAACTCTATTACACACTTCTTTTTCATAATTTCTATTTTATTGTTTGCATAAGCAACTTGTATTTGATCGGTCCACATACTTCACATGTAGAAATAATTAGAGCCTGTAGAAATAATTAGAGCCATGTACTTCGAGTTTAAAGTGGCTCTTATATTTTAAAAAAAAAAAATTAGAGCCCTGTTCAGAAGGCTTATTTTAAGAAAAGAAAAACTTTTAGAAAGATATTTAAATTTGAAAAATAAATATTAAAATTTAAAATTACTTTAAATGTTCTTTTTAATTAGCAAATATATGGTGTTTTTCGTAAAACAAAATTCAAGATATAAAATAATTTTAAACATTTAAAAATATTTTTAAGTGTTTTTCAATAAAAAAAACATTTCAAAACACACACCTATTCTCTATGAAATTGTACCTCTCATATTGGTATTGTTGTTGTGGTTTATTTAAATATAAAAAATAAAAACTTAACAAAATATAAAGTTATTTTTCTAGACACTAGATCTATAAAAAAAATATAATATTTAAATCAAATTGGATATTTTTAAAATATTTAATTCATGTATTATATCTTAAATTTGTTAATTCTAATCTATAAAAAACAAGACAAATCTATGAAAAAAAAATATATTAATTTTTTAAAATTTCAACAAATTTAAGATTACTATTTCTCTATTCTATCTTATAACTTTTAATATTTAAAGTTTTGGAAAACACAAGGAGTAAAATTAATTAGATGGTCATTTATGTATAAAAAAATGACAAATTAAGTCAATGATTTTGAGTTTAAAATGATTTTTTTATGTAAAAAAAAAAAAAGAAGACAACTTCAACTATTCGGGGAAATTTGTGATTTTTTAGATGATATGGTTCATTTTAAATTTGGAGAAACTTAACACAAACAAACGCATTAGCCAATTGGTTCACACGACCCACTTCCAAATAATACGAAACCTATGTTTGAATTTTGTTGTGTGGTGTAACGCTTATTTTTTTAATATAAACTTTTTCTTATTTATAT
The DNA here is from genome assembly GCA_029959085.1 of Nemophila menziesii. NCBI lineage: Eukaryota > Viridiplantae > Streptophyta > Magnoliopsida > Boraginales > Hydrophyllaceae > Nemophila > Nemophila menziesii. Next base: position 156,467 of record JARWIR010000162.1, read on the forward strand.
TTTTTTCAAAATTTATCACTCAATATTTTATTCAATGCTAAATAATTTTGATATGATAGTAGTTTTTAAATTTCTAATGAGTTACAATTTTTATTTACATTCTGAATTAGAAAAATTAATTCCATTATTGACAAATCTACTTGTGAATTTGAATATGTGGAGTCTAATATCCAGTTTGCATAGTTTTATCTCAGGGTGGCTATTGCTTCGTTTGGGACCGGTTCAGACCGGTCCTTATCGGATCTGAGTCTTACCGGTCCGGTTCAGCTTATCGGTTCCATTCTTACCGGACCGGTTCGGTCCGGTTCTTGGTTATCTAAATGGTGGTTACGAACCGATAAGGAGAACCGGTTCCGGTTCTAACCTTTTTTTTTTTTTTAAAATTTTGATGACTTATTTTGATAAAAGCATGTAGCAGTTATGAAAACTCATATATCAATTATATTATGGGGTTACTAAACTATTTTCTAAGATTTACATTTAGAATCAGAAATTATACAATATGCTAGTAACTTGCCTATCTATATTTGGGTATTGTTTCTACCTAACCATGTTCTATAATTTATACACTTTACACTTGCATAATTTAACTATATATAACATATTTGCATCTATTTATTCCCAAATTTATACTAGTTAAGAGACCAAAAGCCATGAAAGCCTAAAGGAAAATTCAAAGATCTTGGAACTTCAACTCTTGCGACAAGTGAATTCTTCTTTCCAATAAGTCTTACATCCAAAACTACAAGATAACATCTTTGCATTGAAACTGCATACTGTAATTAAGCAAATATACTCCATTAGCTATAATACAGGGACCAATAATGCAATTTTACAAAGAGTTGTTAAAAAACTCACATCTACTAGATTATATTTAAAATTAAGTTTTTGAATTTAGAATAACCCAAATCACTTTTAGTTTTCTGAAATTGTACAAAAGAACCCCTTAATTATTTTACAAATCAGAAACTTAGCCCCAAATTATTTTTTCAGAAAATTAAAATGTAACACCTTGGCAATTAAATGAAACTTTGCAAATATTAAACACTTAAAATTTAAAATTTAAAATACTTATGCAATGTAATCATAAAACCGCCCAAGGACAATTTGGACCACAAAAAACATCTCTAAATAGTTTAAGGACTATTTTGTAAATTTTCAAAAATATAATCATCATTTCAAACACTTAAAGAAGACATTTTAAAGGGATTTTTGGTCCAATTGAACCAATTTAGAAAAATTTGGGTTAAATTCATAAAGATAGATATCTTCTATAAAGGGTTTTTCATCATTTTTGTATAAAATAGGGGTTGATTTGCATTTTCCAAAACTTTAAACCCGTCAATTCTAAAATCCTGTAATTCAAAACACATTTTAACTACTTGATCTTACCAACTTTAATTTGCAAATTAATAAAACATAGGGACATCAATTCACAATTTTCAATACTTTCAATTACAACCTGTAATTCACACATTTTAGCCAAGATATGGAGCAATTACTCACAACAAAAGGACTTTCCTTAACAATTCACACAAAAAAGGAGTTTCCATATCAATTTAGAAATAATTCTTTAATTCCCACAATCAAATCACACATTTTAGCCAAGATATGAAACAATTACTTACAACAAAAAGCTTTTCCACATTGCCAAATTGTAATATATACATTCTCCACTATCTATTACAACCTCTAAGTCACAAAATGTTCTCAAATCATCTAAATCAGGCACCATTTATAACAATTTTACCCAAAATATGGTATGTCCATATATTTTTCAAGAAACACAAGGCCTAAAGTTGCAATTTTCGAAAAACAGTTTTACAAATGTAAACAACTTCCCCCAAAATAGGACCAATTTAGCACAAAACTGTCATTTTCGCATAATTTAAGGGACTTAAACAACAAAATTTAACAAAAACCAGTGAATTTTTTTCCAAAATCGAGTGTAACAGATTGCTAAAAATCCAAAAACACTTTAAACGGATCAATTAAACCAGGTTTCAAAGCCTTCTACTTACCACAGTAGTCAATACATAAACTATCAACAATATAACCAATCTTCATCAACAGAACACCATTAGAACATGCCAACATGAAAAACCAAAGAAATCATTAGAAAAAATAGATAAAAACATAAAAGACGTAAAATATAAACCTTTAATTAATAACTTACAATATCATTTTTGAATTGAAGATTAAAAAAAGATCAATTCCATAAACCCTCACAAAAACATAAAATCAAAGCTCACCAAGATGCCATAAGTAAGTGATAATTGAAGATTAGAGAATTAAACAAACCACCATAGGGAAGAATTAGACAAACCACCCTCCACCACCACCATAGTCATGCGTAATACGAACTCAAACCACCACCAAAGCCATTGATTAATCAAGCCGTCAACAATAAATCAAACCACCATTGTTTAATCTCTACAGAGTGAAGATAACGCTACTATTTCAGATGGGAATTGAATAGGGGAGGTGGGTTTGGTGAGAGGAATTAACGTGGTGCAGAGAAGTGATAGGGTGTATTGAATGGGGTCGGTGGGTTTGGGTTCGCAAGAAATGACTGAAAGGGGTGTGTTGAATGGTCTCGGTGGTCAGCCTGGCTAACGTGCGGGCTGGTCCGGTTCGGCCCGGTTATTATCGGACCCGGGCCTTACCAGTCCGGTCCGGCTTACCGGTCCCCCACTACCGGTCCGGTCTGCGTTCTTGGAATTGATTGTAACAAACCGGTAAAGGAACCCCTAACAGGTTGATCGTATCACCAATGTTTTTAGTAAGATGCACACTTACATCAACTATGTCTTGGTGATATTTGTGTCACCATTATTAAACTTGTTTAATACTTTCTCAATATAGTATATATGTTGTTGGGCTCCCATGTGTGATAACAAATCGGCATCAAAAGAACACTAACTTCCCACAAACGTATAATTTGATAAGCTTAAGGGTTATCGTTTTCTCATGGACTATCAAGGTTGTGATTATTTATTTAGAATATAGTGTAAAGTTGCGATATAAATCACAATAATATAAATGATGAATGTTTGGTTTTTCAATTAAAGGACTAATTTGCAATAAAGTAAAGATTAACTAAAAGATAAATGATTAAAATGATAAAGATGCTAAAAAATGAGAAATATTTCTTGATTCTTGCGAGTAATTTTCCTAATCAACTATTACCTTGTTAATAGATATAAGGGAAAATTGGGTGATTCACATTAGCCAGGATTAAAAAGTCTCTCTAACTTCTGTCAGGGTAAACTTAGAAGGCGGCCTACACGCCAATTGGTTTTTGAGTAAATTAATCTCCCACCTTCTTTACTACCTAATGGGAAAGAACTTTTGGTGCAATACCTCACACTAGGCATTTATATACTATTAATGAAATTCAACCCCCTATTGGATGATAGCTGAAAGTCTCAAACTACCCAATATGTTATCAAGGAATAGATAGGAAACAAGCATAAATATATGAATCAAAGGAATAAAAAAACCTTAATTTATTTCAATACTAACATATCTCAAATAGTCAATACAAATATAATAATTAATTAGGATTCATACCCATGGTCATGGAAAGTATCAAACAAAAGATGTTCAACTCATACTAAATAAATGGAAATATAGTAATGCTAAAATAATGTTTAAAATCTAAAACATAAATGAAATTAACCTAAATAACGACAAAAATCTGATGCCGAATGGTGGAATTGGGTGAAAACCCTCTTCATGTTCTTCTCTCCTTCTCCAGAATGACTTTGTTCCTTACCCTATTGAAATATCTGATTCCTTATGATGGATAATGGATAAAGAGTCTTATATAATGACCTAAATTCGTATTGTGTCCAAATAGGCTCATGTAAGCGGGTTACCAATGGCCCAACTCGTTTTAGGTAGTGTTGTCCAGGTTTGAGTCATAATGGAAGCAACTGGCATAACTTTCTTGTCTCAACTTCGAATTGACTTCCGTCACCTCTCACACGACACTGACTTCAATTTTTTTCAAATTAAAAGGATCTAGCTCCAAATATATTACCAATAATTCTTGTTGACTGAAACAATATAACGTTGAGAATTCTCCAGCATACGCTCTAACTTCCCAAAGTGACTTTTAGCACTTACGTTTTGGCTTGAGGTTTATTTTGAATTTTGACTTCTCCTCATTATCTTGACACCTTGTGTCAACCATGTATCTAAAATCTACACACTTAACACACAATTAAGGCACGAAATCGCTATAAACAGTAATATGCCCAAAATAGAAGGCAAAAGTGCAATATGTCGAATAATAGGGAAAAATCTGTCGCTTAGGCCCAAAAAACTTCCAAAATAATATCTTTTGCATTGATTAATATATCACAAAAACAGAGACATCATATATACATATATACATATATATGCTCTGACTATAACCTTCCCTTTGACTATAACCTTTTACAACAAGGTAAGTCTTGTACTTTTTGATGAAGTCATCGATTTTCAATTTCTTCTTGAATATCTATTTGCAATACATGGCTTTGTTCCCATGAGAGAGCTTCACTAGTTACCATATATGGTTTTGCATCATGGGATATATCTTGTTATCTACCACTTATTTTCAGTAGGGGTGTTAGGGTTTGACATAGCCTATTTTATTGATCACGACGTGTCATCTAGCTTGTAAGCTAAGAAGTCAAAACCAAAAGATGTAGAGTTCTCACTCTCTTACGTCTTCTTAGTTTGTCCTTGTTTGGTAATTAACCCTGGACTTTCTCTTCGGCTGGAAAGTATTCTCAGTCTTTATCTTCTTAAATTGCATCATGTGTTCGTTTTAATGAACCAAATCCTAATGCAGTCTTCTATGAGAAATTTGTTTCAAGAAAATATGAAATTCTTGATTTATTCACCGTATTGACGTGAATTCTAGTGTGACAAGGCTTGCACTCCACGAACCTATATGCAACATTGTTGTGAGCATATCTAATAAAGATGAAAACAATTTATTTGGTCCTATCTTGACTCGAATTTGGGAATTGGGATTTCTACCTTTTTCAATTATCCACAAAAATATTTAAAGAACGGTGGGTTTCCTTTCCATAATTCATAAGTATTGTTATTCCAATTTGATGAGGTGACTAGGAAATCATGGTTCGGTGGATGATTCCATGTTTGAGATAAAATTCCTCACAAGGAGACACATGTGCTCCCCCTCAATCTGTTCTAAGATGCTTGATCTTTTTATTTAGTTGATTGTCAGCTTTAGTTGTGTATTGTTTAAATACTTCTAACTCCTCATCTGTGTTTCAAATAAAATATATTTGACAATACATCGTGCATAATCAAAGTTAAGAAGTACCTTTTCTCAATTCTAGTTTGCACAAACTTCAAGTCCCAAAGGTACCAAAGTCCTCAGAATAGATTTAGACAAGGTTTGGTTAGTTTTGACTCAACACATACTTCACAATCTTTTTTTAGAATTGAAATTCACATTAGGTAGTAAGCCAATGTTTACTAACTTATTTATTTAAAATTTCTTAATTTATTGTGCCATAAATTAGGCAAGTCAAACAAATACACAAATTTTTTAATTCTCATTCATTTCTTTCCAGTCATATATTTGGTTGGTACCACAGTCATGACAATCATCTTGAATAGACTATCGTAGGGGTATCTCTTTACTACATACATTATATTCATATTTAACACAAACTTACCACCTACAAACAAACATTTGAAATCGACCTTGCTATGTAAAGACCCAGAAAGTAAGTTGTGGAGGAAGTCTGGAACATGCATGACATTGTTTAAGGCCCTCTCTTTCCCAAAGGTCGTCTTTAACAAAATTTACCCAACACCTTGAACCTTTGATGTGTCATAGTTTCCCATGTATAATGTTTCTCCGTTTGTATGTTTTGAACATATATTGGCCCAAACACACATGTCGGGTTGCTTCTTTGTCTACCTGTCATTGTCTTGGGTGCTTTACTAGATTAATTTCTAAGACCGATGGTGCTAGGTTCAAATCGTAGATACCATTAAATATCTCAGTCACATACTACTGACCACTCTTACCACTCTTTTGCTTTCCTTGTAATTTCCTATTGTGATAGTCCTTCGCACTATGTCCATGATTTTTGCAATCAAATCCTATTGAAACTTAACTTCTTAATGTTGTCATTGTTTGACTGTTCTTTCCTTTTGCGCTTGTTTTTTTGTTGTACCTTCCTTATTCTACAACATTTTCTTTGACTTCATATGATCGAGGGTTAGTTGTCTTTTCAGCCATTTGATTGTCTTAATCGATTATCAACCTTAAAGGAAAATCTTCAAGACTTATTTGTTTATACTTGTGCTTAAGGTAGAACTTAGAATCTTTGTACAATGGGAAGTTTTCTCACGAGCGCACCAACTTAGAAAGACTATACCAAATTCATACCTTTAGCTCTCAACTCTTGCAGAATCAACTGGTACCATTGTACTTTATGACATTAAGGGCATTGAATCCACCATCTTGAAGCAAACAAACATAATGGTTATTTTGAGATAAAATATGTAATTTTCATGGGTCAAAACCTATTTTTCCAACATATACATCTTGCATACACTTGTTTTTTTAATTAAACTATGAATATTGTCATTTCTAATGTTCACCATAGCTCCTAAATCTGGATGTTCCTAATTTTAATTAAAGATAATTTTTTATCATCTAAAACACTTCATATCAACCATCAAGAGAAATATCCATAAAACTTACAAATTATCTAATGACAATACGAGTAAGTACTCCCTAAAGAAGAAAGAAAGAATATTACACATACAACACCAAAGCCAAATCTTTGTCTTGGAGGGACAAAGACATATTTTTCTCAATATAAGAGATGACATGGTTATTTTTTAAGAGTAAAATAAGAAATTCAAAGACTTTAAGGGATAAATTATTTTTTCCACAATCGGGAAAACCTGTAGGATACCTTTGGCTCCGCTTCAATCATAGGTAAGTTCTCCACACTTTAGGGCTACTGTATACCTAGTACAAATAAATAATAAGTTGGTGGCTATGTTATATGGGGAGGAGGGATATGGTAAAAACACCACTTACCATAGATAGGTGTGATACTTTCCCAAAATAGGACTTAAAAGATACTACTCGATTTGATAAATATCTCTATTTGTTAGAATTATCGTTTCAATATAATTGTCCATTAAAATATCAAGATATTTTTTAATTTTTCTTTATTACATGTATTCAAATTTTGGAATTTTTTTTAATAATTATTTAAGATATTAGGTAAATCTATGACGAACATTTTAGTAATGTATATTTTGACCCAAAAGGTTCACAACGACTTTAGAGAAGACACGCGAAACCCATTAAAGAACACACATGACCCATTAAAGATACACACAACTTTTTAAACAAACAAGCACAACCTATTAAAGAAACATACAACCACTAAAAAAAATACATCAACCGATTAACAATGAGACTTTTTCGAGTAAAAAAAACAATTGGAGCTTATGGAGAAACTATTTTTTGGAGTTGTGAACCTTTTAGTTCAATATCACTTTATAATCTATAATTCAATAATGATATTTCTTAACAATGTAAAAAGTAAACTGAATAAATATTATAAAATAATAACATTTTTATTTCCATTAAAAGAAAAGTGAATAAGGATGCAATATCAAGTACAACTTAAAGCAATACAACCGCGTGTTCGATATTCCTTTCATACTAAATGAGAAATAATAAAAGATAGAGAAATTTATACTCCCATTGTTATGTTTGTTTGTATTTTTTCACATATATTAAGAAAGTGTTGTAAACCCGTTTAGTGGATATTCATTCCAACTCATGGGCTAATAGTCAAGTCCATAAACACTAGGGTTTAGGGTCACCTATTACATAGAAATAGGAGCTCCCACTATGTAATCTACACACTCTCTAATAATAAACAGAAGACTACTCTTTCTTTCTCTACCGTTCATAACACGTTATCAACACGATAGTCTTTACCTCCCAAACATAAGCATCCTTCATGCTTTCGAATAATAATAAGTATAGTACATAGTAAAATTCTTTACATTTTCCTTTTTTTTCAAAGATCTAATATAATATTGAAAAGAAATTATGCTTACCTATCTTCACCAGCGGTGAAACATATAAGAAAAGGCAAAAAGTGATTTTCTTATTTTCAAGAGTAATGATATTTGTCACCCTTTTTGTATCACCCTTTTATCACCTCCTACGTGTATGCCTACATGGACCAATGAATTGATTTCTCTATCCTATTTAATTTTTCTGTATCTTATATTCAAGGAAATCAATACATATATATAGAAGGGTGATAAAAGGGTGACATGAAAAGGGGTGACATATATCATTACTCTATTTTCAATAACCTTCACCACTGTGAAGTATTTAGAAAAAGGCCAAAAGAAGTTTCTTTTTCGATGACCTTCACCACACGTGAAATAAAAGTCAAAACCTCAGATTTGACCAATACATAATCAAAAAGAAATTCACTTACGTTTGAAAAAAACTGGTATCCTTTATATCTTTTTTGGACGAACGCTGGATTTTTAATAATTACTAGTTTTTTCTCCTTTTCAACAAATGATTTATAAAAATAGAAAACGATTTTTTTTACAATATTGGAGAAATATGTCTAGCGGACAGTGCAACAATGCATACAATATTGAGAAATAAAATATATTTCTCTAATCTTCAAACTTTTAAAGTAAATGTCAATACCATATATGGTACATCCAACCTAATAGAAGGGTTTAGAAAAGCTTGTATTGTGCTTCCTGGTGGTACAAATATTTTAATAAGCGATGCCCTATATTCTAGTAGATCAAACAGAAATCTACTAAATTTTAAGAATATTCAGGAAAATGGTTATCACATTGAAATCATGAATGAAGATAGTAGAGAATACCTCTATATTACATCGCTTATTTCTGGCAAAAAGAAAACATGGAAAAATACCATCTTCAGAATTATATTACACAAATATAAATCCAATTGAATCCAATAATATGGTCACTCATAAATTCTCTGACCCAAGGATTTTTATTTTATGGCATGATCGTTTAGGTCATCAAGGTGCCACAATGATGAGAAAAATTATTAAAAATTCTCATGGACACCCTTAAATAAACAAAAATATATCCTACCAAGCGAATCATCATGTGCTGCTTGTGCGCAAGGAAAACTAATTATTAGGCCATCCCTTACTAAAATCATAAATGAAACTTCCTCTTTCTTGGAGAGAATTCAAGGGGATATTTGTGGACATATTTTTCCATCTTGTGGACCATATCGATATTTTATGGTTTAATTGATGCTTCAACACGTTGGTCACATGTGGGTCTGTTATCAACTCGTAATACTGCATTTTCAAAACTTCTTGCACATATGATTCAATTACGTGCACAATTTCCAAATTATACAATCAAGAAAATACGTATGCAGGTGAATTTACAGCCCAAACTTTTAATGACTATTGTGTATCTATTAGGATAACAGTTGAGCATCCTGTGGCACATGTACATACACAAAATGGTTTAGCGGAATCTTTAATAAAAAGACTGCAGTTAATTGCTAGACCATTACTTATGAGAACTAAGTTGCCTAGTTCTGCTTGGGGACATGCCATATTACATGTTGCAGCTCTGGTTTGAGTTAGACCAACATCTTATCATAAATACTCCCCATCCCAACTTGTGCTTGGGCATGAACCAAGTTTGTCCCATTTAAATTTTTTTGGTTGCGCGGTATATGTACCTATCGCTCCACCCAATGAACAAAAATAAGACCACAAAGAAGATTAGGAATTTATATTGGCTTTGAATCTGCATCAATTATAAAATATGTCGAACCATTAACTGGAGACCTATTTATAGCACGTTTTGCTGACTGCCAATTTGATGAAACTCAATTCCCAATCTTAGGGAGAGAAAAGAAAAAGCTGGAAAAATCTCAAATTTCATGGAAATGTATCATCCTTATCTCATTTTGATCCTCGCACAAAGAAATCTGAACAAGAAGTTTAGAAAATTATACATTTGCAGAATATTGCTAATCAACATCTAGATGCATTTACTGATACAAAGAGAGTGACAAAGTCACATATACCAGCTGAAAATGCTCATTCTCGAATTGATATTTCAAAAGAGCAATTTATTAGCGGATTAGCAAATGAGTCGAATGCACGCTTAAAGCGTGGAAGACCTATTGGTTCCAAAGATAAAAATTCGCGAAAGAAAAAAGAACAAAATCAGAGAGATGGCAACCCTAAGATCGTTAACAATCCTGTAAATAAAGCGACTTGTGAAATAGCTGAAACCATAACTTCAGCCGAGACTCAAACACTTGAAAATTAAATATTGATAACGAGGAGATCTCGATGAACTATGTCACTACAAGAACAAGATGGAACCGAAACAAAATCCATATTGATCAAGTATTCTCATATAAAGTTGCTATCGATTTAATGAATGAAATCGAGAACCTTGAACTGAAATCGGTTCAAGAATGTTAACGTAGAAATGATTGGCAAGAATGGAAACAAGAAATTCAGGTTGAATTAGATTCACTTGCAAAACGTAAAGTTTTTGGACCTATAGTACAAACCCCTGAAAATGTATGCCCTGTAGGCTACAAGTGGGTATTCATACGAAAGCGTAATGAAAACAATGAGATTGTAAGATACAAGGTACGACTTGTAGCACAAGGTTTCTCACAAAGACATGGGATTGATTATGAAGAAACATATTCTTTTGTGGTGGATGCAATTACACTTAGATTTTTGCTTAATTTGGCAGTTGCTGAAGGACTTCATATGCATTTGATGGATGTGGTAACTGCTTATCTCTATGGATCACCCGATAGTGACATTTTCATGAAAATCCCACAAGGATTAAAAATGCTTGAAGCATATAGCACATACCCACGGGAAAATTAATCGATCAAATTATAAAGATCCGTGTATGGATTAAAACAATCTGGGCGAATGTGGTATAACCGTCTTAGTCCATACCTTGTCAAAGAAGGTTATATTAACAATCCCATTAGTCCACGTGTTTTCAATAAAAAGTCTGATTTTGAATTTGTTATTATTGCGGTCTACGTTGATGATCTATATCTAATAAGGATTCTTAAAGAGCTCACAATAGCAGCAACTTCTTTATGCAAGGAATTTGAGATGAAAGATCTTGGTAAAACAAAATTTTGTCGTGGCTTACAAATTGAACAGTTGACAGATGGAATTTTTGTTCACCAATCAGCTTATGTCGAAAAAAAATCCTTAAACGATTCAATATGGATATGTCTCATCCATTGAGTTCACCAATGGTTGTACGTTCACTCGATCCACAAAAGGACATTTTTCGTCCACGTGAAGATAACGAGGAAATTCTTGGCCTAGAAGTACTATATCTTAGTGTAATTGGTGCATTAATGTATCTTTCTAATAACACTCGTCCAGACATTTTTTTAAGTATAAATTTGGTATCAAGATATAGTTCAAAACCAACAATAAGACACTGGAATGACATTAAACATATACTTCGTTATATTCGTGGAACTAATGATATGGGATTGCTATATTCAAAACATCATAAATCTGAATTGATTGGTTATGCGGATACTGCATATTTATCTGACCCGCATAAAGGAAGATCACAAACCAGATATGTATTCACTTTTGGGGGCACTGCTATCTCATGACGCTCTACAAAACAAACTATTGCCGCTACATCTTCAAATCATGCTGAGATACTTGCACTTCATGAGGCAAGCCGAGAATGTGTTTGGTTAAGATCAATGACTCTACATACTCAAGGGGAATGCAATCATTCTACAAACAAACAAAATTCTACAATATTATACGAAGATAATGCTGCTTGTATCGTCCAAGTCAAAGGAGGCTTCGTCAAAGGTGACCGACTCAAGCACATTTTCCCAAAGTTCTTCTTTACACACAAACTTCAAAAGGAATGCGAAATAGATGTTCATCAAGTTCGCTCAAGTGACAATTTGACTGATTTATTCACAAAGTCACTACCTACATCAACATTGAAGAAATTGATACACAGGATTGACATGCGTCGACTTCAAGATCTATCCTGAGATGCTGCCAAGTGGGGGAGACAAATATGCGTTACACTCTTTTCCTTCATCACGGTTTTGTCCTAATAGGTTTTTCTGCTAAAGGTTTTTAATGAGGTAGTTTTAGTTAGCGTATAAAGAAATGTACTCTTTTTCCTTCACTCGTTTTTTTCCTACTAGATTTTTCTAGGAAGGTTTTAACAAGGCATATTTATAGGGAATGAATATCCAAGGGGGAGTGTATTTAACCCATTTAGTGGATATTCATTCCAACCCATGGGCTAATAGTCAAGCCCATGAAAATAGGGTTTAGGGTTACCTATTACCTGTAAATAGGAGTTCCCACTTTGTAATCTTCACACTCTGGTAATAAACAGAAGACTACTCTTTCTTTCTTTACAGTTCACAACAGAAAAATAATAATTACTCTTTCTATTACAAATATACTATTCATAAAATGTCATGATATATTAAACATGAGTAATGATATTTGTCACCCTTTTATCACCTCCTACGTGTATGCCTACATAGACCAATGAATTGATTTATCTATCCTATTTAATTTTTCTCTATCTTCTATTCAAGGAAATCAACACATATATATATAGACGGGTGATAAAAGAGTGACATGAAAAAGGGGTGACATATATCATTACTCATTAAATATTTATTGAAAATATAAATTATAGTTCTTTATATGTTTCATACAAATTAAGAAATCTAATAATTAGATTCTTCATTACTAAAATAATCTTCACAAAATATCTGAATATCTTAGACATTTAGTGAAAAATATTAATAGGATTAATAGTGAGAAAATGAAAAAACGGTGTATTGATATCTAAATAGATAATTCTTTTGAAACTATAATTTTAAAAGTATAAATCGATTTGTATTATTTTAATAAAGATAATAATGAAAAGAATATCTTAATATTTTTACTTTTTATTATTTTTTAGATAAATTTTAAATGGGTTAATTGTTTTTTTTTTAATGATTGGTTTATATAAAAGGCATTGTAAAATGATTTGAGGTGAATACATATTAATTTTTTAATAAATAGACAAATTTTGTAATTACTGAACATACTATAGTAATCAGGAAACCGTGTTATTTAATTTAATTTGAGTAAAGACTAATAATAGTAATTAGGTGTGACTCATGTACCCTCCATGACCCCAAAATCTGGCAAGACAGAAGGTTTGACTTGAAATAATCACACAAAAAACTCCCCGCCGGCATATCGGATTACGATTACGATAGAGAGAAAATTTATGAATAATAATAATAATACGAGTAAGCATCACTTTTTACTACTAACTATTTTCCCACCTCTATTTAATACACACGACTCTATATGTTAACTCAGAGCCTCACACGCTCTCCTATATTCTCTGCAACATTTATAACGTCTCTCTCCTACTATATATACATATTCACCATCCACAATAATTCATTAGCACACACCCATATACACAACAAATATCTCTTCACCAAGATAAACCAATAATGAGCAATTTGAAATCTAAATTCTTCCATGTTTATGATACTTTGAAATCTGAGCTTTTGAATGATCCTGCCTTTGACTATTCTGATGAATCTCGTCAATGGGTCGAAAGGGTATGAATCTCTTTGCATTCTTATCTTTTTATATGAAGAATTATGTATTCGAATCTTAATTGAAATGTTAGCTGTTTTGATTCGATTTTCGATTTGTTGAATTAGATAATGGTGTTATATATATACTTCATATTAGAATTAGAATAGATTGATTCATGGAAATGACTAAATTAAACATGAATTTAGTGGATCCATAATGTTGAAAGTTTTCATGATCTTGCTTACATATTGTTGACTTAGCTTGACTAGCTGATTCGATATATGTGAATTTGATTATACTCAATTAGATCTTTAGCTTAATACTTGTTTATGGCTACGAGAAGTAAACAGTGCAGGGAAGATTCACGACGAACTTGCATCGTTTAGATCAGCGAATCTAATTAAGTTATTATATTTTATTTTTTTAAAAAGGATTAATAGTGTTTGTGTGTGTTATATTGAATATAAATTAAACAACTTGCATATCTCAAACATGAAAGATCTGTATAGTTCTGATAAATAAAGTTAATTGTTTGACTTTTGCAACTCCTTTTAGATTATTATACTCATCTAAATGCGTTTGTTTTCCATTTCTACAGATGTTGGACTATACAGTACCTGGAGGTGGGTAATAATAAATTTGTAAATTCATATATCAAATTCAATTCGAGACTTTGTATTTTAATTACTTTATAATGATGTGAATTTACAGGAAAGTGTAATCGAGGACTCTCAGTTATCGAAAGCTACAAGTTGCTAAAAGAAGGAAAAGAGTTAACAGATGATGAAATTTTCCTCGGAAGTGCTCTTGGATGGTGTATCGAATGGGTATTTTAATTTAAATTTAAATTTAATCTTGAAAATTTCTAAATAATTTTCTTAAATTTGTTATGGTACAGCTTCAAGCTTATTTTCTGGTTCTAGATGATATAATGGACAATTCTCATACAAGGAGAGGTCAGCCTTGTTGGTTTAGACAACCAAAGGTAGGTCCCTACTTTCAAAAACTATTACGTATTTGCAATATGATCCTTTTTATGACCCTTTTTGCAAATTGTTGTACTAGGTTGGTATGATTGCTATTAATGATGGAATTGTACTTCGAAACCATGTTGGAAGAATACTAAAGAAACATTTCCGTTCAAAGCCTTATTTTGTGGATTTATTGGATCTTTTCAATGAGGTTGAATTTCAAACAGCTTGTGGACAAATGATTGATTTAATCACAACTTTCGAAGGTGAAAAAGATTTATCCAAATACTCCTTAGCTATGTAAGTCTGTTCTTATCTTAAAACTTAAAACTTAAAACTAACTTTTTCTCTGTTTTTACTTTTACTAAAATACCCTTCGTTTTTCTTGTGTGTAGTCACCGTCGTATTGTTGAATACAAAACTGCATATTACTCGTTTTACCTTCCGGTTAGTAGATAAATTCTAATTTTTTTTAATTTATGAAGAATAATATAATTAATTAACTGACAATATGTACAGGTGGCATGTGCACTTATCATGGCAGGGGAAAGTTTGGATAATCATGTTCAAGTGAAGGAAATACTCATTGAAATGGGTATTTATTTTCAAGTACAAGATGATTATTTGGATTGTTTTGGTGATCCAGAGGTGATTGGTAAGGTAATAATATTTCATAATCATTCATCTTAAAACAGTAAATTAAAAAAAATTAGAAAATAATAAATTTAGTGTTGAATAAATATCAGATCGGAACTGATATTGAAGACTTTAAATGTTCATGGTTGGTTGTTAAAGCTTTGGAATTTTGTAAGGCTGATCAAAGGGCTTTATTAGATGTAAGTTCATAATTTCATAATATATATCTATTTTTTTTTTACGGTGATACAATTCTTACTTGGGGTTTAATTAACAGGAGAATTACGGAAAAGAAGATCCAGCTTCTGTTGCTAAAGTAAAAGAGCTTTACAAAGAACTGAATATCGAGGTTTGTAATTTTTTACCTTTTCAATTAGTTTTTGGAAATATATTAAAATAGAATATTATGTAGGGTGCATATTTGGATTATGAGAGTCAAACATATGAGAAGTTAGTAACTGGAATTGAAGGTCATCCAAGTAAAGCAGTACAAGCAGTATTGAAATCTTTTTTGGCGAAAATATATAAGAGGCATAAGTGAGAGGTTTTGATAAAAAGAAATTAAGTGTATGTGTAAGATTTGATTGAATTTGTAGCAAAGTGGGAAGAAGAATGATTGTATTTTCTGGATTGTAGCTTGTTTTGTTATTGGCTTTTGAATGCTCTCCTTGGATATTTTAACATAGAGAAGAAGTGTGATCTTGCTTGCTATGTTATTAGCTTATAGGAAGCTCTTTGTATTAATCATTTCATGAGATTTTATAGGTTTCTGCTTTTGACTTTGGAGTTTATTAACGTTATTGAGTTGTTGATTTGTGATTTTATTGGTTTTTGCAATCTTTGTTACAATGTTGAGCATGATTATAGTATAGTTGTAGACCTTCATTTCATGCATTGCTTTAATCAAAGATAAGGTCTGAAAATCGATTCACGGGGCCAAATATTAATCGATCTACCTATCATTAGGGGTAAGTTGTGCAGATCCTATCCGATAGTTTCTTTTTAGATTTATCATTTTATTTTAACATAAAAATGTAAATGCAGTACTCCAAATAATTTTTTTCTTAATATATAAATGTAGATTCAATATCAAATTAAATCTTAATCACTCCATTATTTAGTTTTTTTTTTTTTTTGACGAAAATCCATTATTTAGTTAAAACTTGTAACAGACATATTTACTACTATGTTTTTATTTTTTTCAATTCAAACTTTATAAAATAACTAAAAGAAATTACAAGGATCCAACGTACAAAAAACAAATCATCAAACATAAATAACTCTATTTACAACGAAATAAGTGATTTCCGATCATTCATGCCTTTGTGCCACAAGAAAAATGATTGCTTTAACTGACCCCTTATTCCAGAGTCTGCGTTAAGTAGATTTTGTCTTAAACATTAAGATAAAACATCACCAAAGTGAATTAAATTCTTGCTGATAGTTAACTCTTTTCACTAGGGAAAGAATAATAAGGTAGTTCCACTACGGATTGCAGAAGAAGAAGGCGTTACGCTCGGGTTTCTAGAGATAGAGGTTTTTAAGGCTCGGGGTTACGCATTAAACCAAGGTTTTAAGAAGTTCGACAAGGCCCGAATAAGCATAACCAAAAGGCAGAGGTTCTTCAAATCCTTAGCCTAGAGATTGTTTCTCTTTGCGGCTTGTGAACTACCGATGGAAGAGTACGATGCTTCCCTACCTTCTTAATCCGATTGTCACTTTGCTATATGTGCAAAGTTCTAACAATTTGATGAATTGCACATCTGTTGTACTTTTGTTATGATTGGTTTGATACTCAATCGGATTGTAAAAGATTTTCGGAGGCCCTGAATATTTTCAAGGCAGTGAGAGTAAAATGTCATGCTTTATTTGCTATCTTCCATAGCGAGAGGGTACTCCTCTTGGAATGTCATGTTTTAATGATGTTATTAATAAGTACAGCTATGCAACAGGTAAGAAACTTAATTTAAACAAACGTAGAGTTAAATTTAGCCTAAATACTACTGGCTTTATTCAAAATGTGTTGGCTAGAAAACTTAATATGCCTATTACTAATAACCTTGGAAATTACTTAAGTTTACCTACAGAATAGCGTAGATAAAAAAATTAAAGACCTGAATTTACTTGTAGAAAGAACTCTAAAAAGAATAGAGAACTGGAAAAATTTATATCTTACTCTCGCAGGTAAAGAAGTATTGATTAAATCAGTTCTTCAAAGTATACCTAATTACTTTATGTCCTCTTATATTATTCCTAAAAGAAGTTGTGACTTGATCTCCTCTCAAATTGCAAATTTTTGGTGGGATAGTAATGGTAATAATAAGGTGCATTGGTGGGGTAGTTGGGACTCTATAACAAAAAGTAAAAGTCATAGTGGTCTTAGCTTTAGAGACTTATATCTCATGAATTTGGCCCTGTTGAGCAAACATACATGAAGTATTTGTAATAATAATAATAACTCCTTATTATATAAAGTGTTGAAAGGAAGGTACTTCCCTCTTGAATCTTTTATGGAAGTGAAAATGGAAAGTAAACCTTCCTGAGACTGGATGAGCCTCATCAGTGGTAGAAATATTATAAAAGAAGATATTAGATGAAAAATTGGACATGGATACACCATAAATATTCATCTTGATAAATGGATTAATAATTATAGTGAAATTATTAAACCTAACAGAGATGATATAGAAAAGGTAAATGATCTTATTATTAATAATGAGAGAAGATGGAATATTGAATTAGTGAAAAGTGCTAATTCTAAAGAGGTGGCTGCCTCCATACTAAATACCGTCTTGCCTATATTCATGATAAGGATGGTTTATTCCCGGTTAAGAAATGTTATCAAATCTTAAAAAATAAAAAAGAAGAAATAAAAAAAAGAATAGTAAGAATCAAGCTACTTCTTCCCATATAGTAGACCTTACGGTATGGAAACTGGGTTGGAATCTAAAAATGACTCCTAAGATAAAAAACTTTATGTGGAAAGTAATTAGGAATCTTCTTTCTACCAATGATAATGTGTATAAAAGAAAAGTAATTAAAAGTCCTATTTGTGACTTATGTAACAAAGAAATTGAAAATACAAAACATATGTTACTAACTTGCGATTGAGTTAAAGCTATATGGTTTGCTTCTTCCTTTTAATTTGTTAACTTGCAACCAATCCACTTCTAAAGTGGATTTGTGGATGGAAAGTTTAACTAAAAAAGGGAAGGAGACTAAACCTAATAACAAGTTTATGATGGAACAAGTTTGTACAATGCTTTGGCATATTTGGAAGAAAAGATGTGCTTATAAGTATAAAAACAAGAGCATTGACCCTATGAGAATATTACAAAACGCGAGAAAGGAATGGGAAGAATATCAAATTACAAATTACTCTAATGATGTAAAGATATTACTGAAGGATAACAACAATAACAACATTAACAATAAGAATAATACAGAGCTAAATAACACAGCTGCCAAGGAGATTAATTGCACCAATAGCGAGAGAGTATTAAATGAGAATAATAGTAAGAGTTGTATGAAATGGATTCCCCCACCTAGTAACTTTATTAAAATAAACTGCGATGCAGCAGTTGGAATTAATAAATGTGCTATTTCTTGTGTTTCTAGGGATTCTACAGGAAGGATTGTTGATTGCAAAGCATGGGATATTGCAGCTGAAAATTCAAAGGAAGCAGATGCATTGGGGATTCTTAAAACTTGTCTTTTAGCTCCTGGTCTTACTCCTCATCGTGTAATCATCGAGAGCGATTGTATCCAAGTTATTTTTCCTCTAGAAAATAGACAGTCAATTAATTCTCCCATTATTTGTAATATTTTTAAGATTATTTACCTAGTTTCTAAAATTTGTAATCCTATTTTTTGATGGGTTATTGTAATAGGAATAAGCTAGCTGACGGGGAAGCCAAGAATAAGCTAAGTGGCAATATGCTAGACTCGTATTTAGACACATACCCGAGTCGGTTAGTTAAGATAATCAAGGACGAAACAATTCCCTCAGGAATATGATGATTTTGTAATAACGTTTATTTGAATGAAGTAAGGTTTGGAACAAAAAAAAGTCCGCCTCTTGGAATGTAAGTGACTCACTTTTTAAGCTTGCTTTAGCCCAAACCTTCTTGACATAATCAAGGGCGGAGCTATGTTGTACTTAGGGGGGGGGGGGGGGGGGGGGGGTCCATGGCCCCCTATTTTTCCAAAAAAAATCTATCACTACCTTAAAAAAAATTATGAGTTATTAACCCTAATTTTTTTTAAATATTCAATTGGCCCCCTAACTTTTAAAATTTATTTTATTAGACTATAAATTATTTTATTTATAAGTTTTTTTTTAGTTTTTTACAAAAAATATATATTATTTTGTATAAAAAAATAAATAAATTTATAGATTTATTAATTAAAAAGTTATATCGGGACTTATATTGCAATATTTACACAATATAGGAACCTATAGTGCATTTTTGCATAATATAAGGACGTATTTTGCAATTTTTGCATAATATATAGACTTATTGTGTAAATATGGCAAAAAAAAGTGACCAACGTAACATTATAGTAAATGTTATAAAACTAAAGACGATAATTAAATATATAGAAAAATATAATTTTTAATATTTTTTTCTGAACTTTTTATTAATTACATTATGATATAATATTGAAGATATATGCAACTCGTAATATTAAAAGAAGAATCTACTAATTAGAGCCCAAATCCCACCAAACAGAATTTTTAAAGCCTAGTTAGAAAATAGTTCTAAATAAGGCCTAATTTCAATTTTTGGTTGGATTTTTTCCAATTTTGCCCTTTTCAATTTTTTTCTGTACACTAATTCGTTTTTTATTCTTTTTGTTCTTTTCTTTAAGCTAGTGGATATGTACCCATGGGTACGGACCTATATTTGGTTTAAAGTTTTAAGTTAAGTCAAATGTTTTTTTTATATAATTACAATTATACTTGTCCATGTCTTAACCGGATTTTGTCAATCTGATTGTCCTATTACCCGAGGGGCTATACCCAAGTTATTTTTTGTATAAGTCCAGAATACGGTTCTTATCAGGGTTTATCCATGTCAATGTTTAGTGGAGGTACCATATGGGTTGTACCCAAGACGATATACCATACAGAATCCATTTTACACTTGCATAGGAATAAGTAGCATAAAAAATTAAGATTAATAGGTTTTTTTTAGGTTTCTTTTAGATTAGTGTGAGTTAATATTGTCAGAATCAAAAATCACAATGCATTTAATCAGTAGCTGTCCATTTCTCATCTCAAGCTTATAAGGGCTAGACCCTAAAGGCTAAACCTTAAGGGGAAATACCTAAGGGGAAATACTAATGGACCTAATGGAATATGGATGTAAATTAATTAACTATGGTTGTACCTAATTGACCCATTCCCACTCATACTAATGGGCTGCTGGACATGGTTGTACCCAAAGCCATCGAGAGACGACAAGAAAAAAGAAACAGATCTGTATCTCGTTCGAACAAAGGAGAAGAAAACAACAAATGTTGGAACGATGGTAGGCGAAGGGTGGCGGCGCAGCAGAATTGGTGAGGCGGCGCTGGTCCAGTTCGGTGACAGTGGTGGGAGATTTGGTTGAGCGAGAATCTTGCGCTGACCGGAGGCGTTGGTTTTTCTGGTGTCGGAGGGTCCAATTCGCGAAGGTGGAAACGAGTCATAGTGGGAAACGAGTCATAGTGGGAAACGAGTCATAGTGGGAAATGATGACGACGGTCGTGATTTACTGAAGAGCGGCGTCTTTCTCGTGCAGGAGCGGCAGTGATCTCGGCGGTGGATCTCGACGGCTTTCTTCTACAGCAGCGACGGTTCTTTGCTTGCTGGAGATCTGGTCCATAGCTGGGAAGGTTAGATTTGTTGGTGGTGCGAGAAGAGAGTGAAGCGAGTGAAGGCTAGGGCGGTGATGATGGTGGTCCACCGTGAATGGAGAGGGAGTGAGTGTCGGTAGAGAGAAGCGAGTAGAGGTAGAGGGTTTGTGTTCTTGTGCACAATGAGAGCACATAGAGATGGAGGTTGGATCGATCAAACCCTATATGGGTATTTTGTTTTGGGTAAAATATTTTCATAGTTTATGAGAGGGTTAGGGGTGGGTTTTTGGTCTTTTCCTCTTCTTTAGTTAGGTTCCGATGGTATAATTAGAGGTTAGTTGGGTTTAGGCTTTAATTTGTTAAGAAGAAGGTTGTGGGGCTCGAATAAATAATTCCCCCTATTAAAAACTGAAAAGCGTGTCAAGATATGTGAAAGAGATTTCGTTGAACCAAGTACTAGAATAAAATAAAGCAGACGAATCAATGACAAGTCTACAAAGTTTGAGTTGAGGTCTTAATGTCTATAAAAAATAGTTGAAAATGTTTTCTATATTTTGTTTAACATTTCAATTGTCACTTATAAGATGAAAAAAGTATGAAATTGTTTGAAGTTGTTTCTTAACAAGACATATATTTATTATTTGAAATAAAAGTTAAATTTTTCTTAAATTTACAATTTACTAAAATTTATGTAAACCTAATAAAATACTATATAATTTTTAATGTCTTAAAGGGAGGAGGGGGGATGTATAGGATACTAATATAAATAATGTCTAATTAATATGTTTTGGACAATAATAAGTTGGAAGAAAAACTTCTAAGTCAATATATCAAACACTTAGGGATCATGCAAGGGTTGACTAGAAGTTTAATAGAAAAGCAATACTAGCAATCAAAATACGACAAGTAAATGTTATTAGAAATAACCACCAGTTGTACAAGAGAAAAATGGTTTCCGAAAAACAAATGCAAAGAAAAAAAGTTTTGAAATAGACTAACTGTTACAATATATCGAAATGCGATTACAACAACCGAATAACAATTACACGGAAACGGAATTAACAAATCACTTACACGGAAAAGAAAAAACAAATTGTCACCGTTGTTAAAAACATATTCCGGCGTGACCGGTATCTCTAACAGAGAACTACAACGTTTAGGAAAAATTTCAGAGAGGGTGGTGAGGCAGAGTGTTTTTCTTGTGTGTTATTTCGTAGCTGTAGAGAGTGGAATGGGAGCTCTATATATAGGGGTGAGGAGTGGAATACACAAGCCTTCAGAAACGTCCCTATTAAATCCCATGATTCTCTCCCGGATTTCACTTGATTGGGTTGACGTTTAGATTGCTATGTAACCCCCACGTTTATAATATTCTGTAACAGCTATGTTGACCTTTTGATTTCCCACGTGTTTGACTTGACTAAGTAACAGCTGCTGAATATCTATTCCCTTTCACGCGTGCGTGATTAGTGGAGGTTTGTCTCTACGTTTGAGTTGGAGTAGTCAACCACTACTATAAGAGCTGGTACAAAATCTACTCCATTTTTCATTTTTTGACTCCCCAAACGACCCACGACCCACGACCCACGCCCCACGCCCCACGCCGTCGCCGGTGCCGGTGCCGGTGCCAGGCCGGGCGGGTGGGTGGTGGTGGTGGTGGTGGTGGTGCCCGCGTGTGGGCTAAATCATTGCCTTGCCATGTGCATGATTATTGGATCTTTGGACTAAGTTTAGATCACAAAGTATAAAAATAGGAAAAAAGCTTTATCACCCACCGATGTGGGAAAAGTTTTAAAACTTTGTTTTGACATCAAAAGTCAAAAGTTCCAACAGTAAAGAGATAAGGGAAAGAAAGTACACAATCGCGTATAGTGGTTCGGTTTTCCTACTCCACTACCTAAGGTTGCCACCTTAGGATTTCCAACCTTCTTTAACTAAGCTCCGTATCTTCCTTAATTGGGCCGAGTATTTTACTAAGTACTCGCTGAATTTAATGCATCTGGAAAATCTCTGAGTATTGGTACTTTTCCACTCCACCCACCGCCAGCGCCTCCACCAGGGATGTACTTAAAAATTTACTGAGAACTCAGAGAATTTAATATATCAGAAAATCATAAAGTGTTGGAAAAAATTCATTGAGTTACGAAAAAATACTAAATATTAGAAAAACTTACTGAGTATTGTAAACAATTACTAAGTATTATGAAAAATTCATTAAGTATTTGGAAAAATCAATTAGTATGCTCAACAATTTTCCTATGTATGGTCCAAAACTCTAAGTACTCATTGTAAAAAGGGCTGAGTAGTCTTGATAAATTAAAAAAAAGGAAAAAATAAAGGAAATAATATCATTAACTTTTATTTTTTCACTTAAAAAAACCATATTACAAAAATTACATTAAATAATGATATTAAAAAATACAAAAAAAAAACAATTGCAATTGCTGACGTTAGTTTTGTTAACATCTTCTTCACACGACACAACTATGACTCTTATCCAAGCAAAACTCAAAGCCATTTTTCAAAGCACCATGGACCTGCTAAAACACAACTCAGAACCAAGAAACTTAGCTAATGAAATAGTTTATTATAATATGGAAAACAAAGATCCATAAATCACAAACAATACCCTAAGTACTACATGAAAACTCAAAGCAACCATATCAAACCTTGCCTAAAAAATTGTTATCAATTCAACAAAATTCGAAGCTCTAGAGTGCTTCAAAAATCTTCTTTGTCGAAAATCTTGTTTGCCAAATTCATGCTCGAACTTGCGAATGGATCTGATCATTGAATGGAGCTCGAAACAAGCTCAAAACCATCACACTTTCTAAGCTCAATACTGCATAGATCTCTTAAACCCATGGTTGCTCGATAAGGAACAGAGCTCGAGCTCAAAACCTCTGATCTACAAATGGATATGCTTCAAACATTGTATTAGATTCAAAGCTTGCAAGGAAACGCCATGAACGAGCCACGAAAATGGAGGAAAAAGAGGAAATCATGACTGGAGCTTCCAAAGTTTGAAATATTTATCACATGACTGATTATATTTAGTATATATATTGGTTAAAAAAATAAGGGTATAATGAGTAGTGGGAAAATAGGCTTATAGTGGCTTATTGTCGTCTCTTAAGGTGTGATAAAATAATCAAAACCTCGAAATACAACTCCGCTAAAGTAATAGACCCTGATTTTTTTATTTCAGTGTATTACATTATTACACAAAACAGTTGGTTTGTGTGTGATACACAAAATCACAAAACAGAAAAAGACGTGACCAGATATGAATACGTGATTTTGTGTGTTTCTGTAATACACAAATTATTGTTTTGTGTATTACACCAACATAAAATTTAAAAGAAAGAGATTTGACAAGAAGAGAATACATCAAGATAGTTAAAAACATGTGAAAATAGGGTATACGCGGTTAATAAAGAGAAAACAATATTTTTATTAAAGAAAAAATGTTTTAGATTGATTTTATGATTTTGTGTATTATAGTAATACATCAACATATTTTTGTGTATTGTAGGAACACATAAAACTGAATATCAAAGTTTTAAAAAAAAATCGATTTTTTTTGCAGATGTAGATTTGAACTTGTCCTGTCCAAAAATGTAATTTTTTTTATTTTCCTAATTTTTATAGAATCAATTATGAATTTTTTTATAAAAAATGCCACGGACGCGCGTGTGTGGTGGAATTGACAAATATATTTATGTGTGTTATAGCAACACATAAAACAGAATATCAAAATTAAAATTTTAAAAAATATCCAAAAAGAATCATAGACATAAATATTGATTTGCCTCGTTCAAAAAAATGCAAATTCAAAATAAACGAAAATAATCACTGATGTGCTGAAGATGCTTTCCACTATTAACATCTTTCCCACGAGATCATCCATGAGCCCAACTTCCGATGGCATCTGTGATATCGTGTTATGAAATTAGTTTGTGGTGATTGGTGGTGACGGAGGTGGCAGAATTAATCGGTGGTGGTTATGGACGAAGGTGGTGGTGGTTGGAGGATACTAATAGAAATTATGGTGGTGGTGAATGTATGAAGTGTTATGGTTGTGGTGGTGGATACATGAGGTGGTGATTGTGGTAGTATTGGTGATGGTGGCGGTTGATGCATGAGGTGGTGGTGGTGTTTTGGATGCATAAGATGGTGGTTGTGGTGGTGGTGGATGCATGAGGTGGTGGTGATTGTGGTAGTCGATGGTGAATGCAGAAGACGGCAGGTAATGGTAGTGGACGGTAGAAAAGGTCGGATTAAAAATAAAAATAAAATAAAATAAAATAAATAAATATTATATTATTTTTATTATTATATAATTATAAAAATCAACTAAAATGACATAATAATTAATAGAAGATAAATATAATAAAATATTTAACTAAATTTTAATACTTTAAATTATAATTAAGTAAGAAAGATTTTTTTTTTGAAATTATTTCAAATAATAATATTTTAATAAATATAGTTAAACAAATTGAGAAAAAATATTTTGAGATTCTAAATTAATAAAAAAAATTAAGATATTATTTTTATTAAATAGGTATTATTGGATATTATTTGTGAAACTGACATTATATGTCAAGTTTTTTTTTTTAGTCGAAAGAAACATACATTACCAAATAAAATATTACAACTTATCCAATACCCGTTGGTTCCAAGTCTTTCCTAATCAAATTAGCTAATTGGGAGGGAGGGAAGGAACTCCAAATACCAAACAAACACCCACGAAGCATTTGTTTAGCAACCCAATTAGCAACTCTATTCTTGGACCTCTTAACAAAAGAGATTTTAATGTTATACAAGTTCTTTAAAGAGATAATACTAGAAACTAACACCTTAGTTCTACTCTCTACTTTACAAACAGAATTAATTTGATTGATAATACAAAGGTTATCATTCTCAATAGTGGTGGAGCCAAAAGGTAATTTAGAAGCAATTTGACAAGCCAAATGAATGCCCCTCCCTTCAGCTTCCATCACTGAGAAAGAAGAAGACTCCTTAGCCACACCATCAATCACAAAACTTGTAGAATCACGAACAACACAAGCAAACGCGGATTTAAAGGAGTTAATGTTCATAGAAGCATCACAATTAATCTTAAACTCCTCAACACATGGAGGGACCCACTTAAAGTTGTTATCTATCTCCACAACAGTTTCAAGAGATATATCATTGTTTAATTCTGAATTAGACCTTAGTCTATGAGAATTATTATTTAAATCATTATGAGAATGAATTATAACCAAATTAGCCTCAGGTACTTTAGCAAAGGCTATAATGAACTCATCATAGGCTTTAAGACAATTATTCACCGTTTTTAAAGGGTCAGGGACAAGACCTCGAAATAAGAATTCATTTCGACCTTTCCAAATAAACCATGCTATGAAACTGGCCATTTCACCTAAGTGATCAAAAATATCAATCTTATCAGAGGCGCATTTCCTCACAAAGGTAAACCATTTTCTTACATTGCTCGAAGGATCAATTTTCGAGATAGAATTAAGAGGACAAGCCATCCACACTTCCCTGGCCCATGGGCAAAAAAACAATAAATGTTCAGTTGTTTCCTCCTCAGTTTCACAAATAGAACATATAGGATTTTTGATGGATTTCCTACAGTATCTGTTGAAGTTAGTAGCAAGTCCATTTTCCAAACATTTCCAAAGAAAATTTCTAATCTTTGGATAGACTTTAAGTTGCCACAAAAATCTCCAATCAATAAGTTCCAATTGAAAGGATGTGCACCCCTTATCTTTATTTTTGTTTTTTGTATCTACAAGTTGAGCCCTCCACAACTTGTTATAGGTGTCCTTAACTGTAACTTCTCCACTCTTTGAATGAATCCAAAAAGAAGAGTCTTTACAGGTTAAAGAAGGGATAGCTAAACTAGTGATGGTTGCTACAACTTTAGGCACAAATAAATTATTCAACAAGTTAACATTCCAATTAGTATTACAACTACTAAAGAGTTCACATACTTTACTCACCAAACACCCTGAAGGTTTATTAATTTGAGAATCAGAGGGGATCCACTTATCTGACCACACATTAATATCCTTACCATCACCTATATTCCAAGCCAAGTCCTTTATAAAGCAATTTCTGCCCTCCATAAGGATTTTAAAACCCCATGAGCAGTTTGAATGAAGAGAAGCATCCAAAAATCCCTCATTAGGAAAATACTTTCCTTTAATAACCTTAAAGACCAAGGATTTATCATTTTTAGAGAATTTCCAGGCATTAGAAGCCAAAAGAGCAAGATTTTGGGTGTGAAAATCCTTGAATCCCAAACCACCATCATCTTTAGATGACATTAAAGTTTGCCATTTGATCCAATGGCATCTTTTTTTCCCTTTATTATCCCAATAAAAGTCTGAGACAAGAGAAGTAATGCGAGAGGTGAGTTTCTTTGGAATAAGAAAAACCGACATTATAAAGTTAGGTATAGCACCTATTATTGCCTTGATTAGGACTTCTTTCCCACTTTTACTTAGCATTTTAGTGTACCAATCATTAGTTCTTTTGAGAATCATTTCAACTAACCATTCCATAGACTTAACCTTAGAGATACCCCAAGAAGAAGGGATCCCAAGGTATTTACCCAAGTCCTTTAATTGATTCATCCTTAAAGTATTGCATAGATTATTTCTCAGAGCATGAGGAGTGTTAACACTGAACAGAGCACCACTTTTATTCAAGTTTAATTGTTGACCTGAGGCAAAACAGTACCAGTTCAAAGTTGTTATGAAATTCTCAATATTATATTGATTAGCCTCAAGAAAGAAGAGACTGTCATCTGCAAAAAGCAAATGAGTGATCTCAGGAGCTTGTTTTGCAATTTTAATGCCTTTCAATAATCCAATGTTAACATAATACTCAATAAGAGAAGTAAGAGCTTGAGTTACCAAACAAAAGAGATATGGGGACAAAGGGTCCCCTTGTCTAATCCCTTTTTGTGGATTCTCAATATCATATAAAGTTCCATTAATTTTAACTTTATAAGTTACTGTTGAAATGCAAAGCTGAATCCATCTTACCCATTTGCTATGAAAACCCATCCGAGTAAGAAGATCAACAAGGAAATCCCACTCAATATTCTCATAGGCCTTACTCATATCAGCTTTTATAGCTAAAAAACACTTAGAAGAGTTTCTTTTATTTTTCAGAAAATGTGATACTTCCTGAGCAATAAGAATGTTTTCAAAAATAGACCTTCCTGGGATAAAAGCAGTTTGAGTCTCTGAAATTACATCACCTATCCAATATTGAAGCCTATTAGATAATATTTTCGAGATGATTTTATAAATAAAATTAGCACAGCTAATTGGTCTAAAAGAACTGATCAAATCGGGATTAGAGCACTTAGGTATAAGGGCTATAATAGTCACATTTATTTCTTCCAAAGAAATGTTATTATTCATAAAATCCTCCACTAGAGATAACAAATCCAGCTTAAGAATATCCCAAAATTTTTTGAAGAAAAACCCACCAAAACCATCTGGCCCTGGGGCCTTATCACCCCCAAGAGCCCAGACAGCTTCTTTAACTTCCTCTATGGTAACTTTTCTTATGAGATCCAAGTTTATTTCTGTTGTAACAACTTTTTTTATCTTACTTAAAATAGGATCATAAAATCTATCTCCTTTAGATTTGAAGATATTATTATAGTACTTTTTCACCTCATCAATAATCTCAGAGTTTACAATGGTCCAATTACCATCATCTTTTTTGATTGAAGAAATGCGATTGATATTCCTTTTCAACCTAGTAAGAGCATGGTAGTATTTGGTATTTCTTTCCCCAAGTTTGAGCCAATAATTGCGAGATCTTAAGGCCCAATACGCCTCTTCTTTTTTCCACACCATCTCAAGTTTAGAGCTCAAACTTTCCATATCAGATTTATAAGTTTCAGTGTGAGGACCATTAAACATATTTTCCATTTGGGCTAAGTAAGATGTTATGAGTCTCCTATTGTTAAGGACTCTCTTCCTAGCCCAATAGGTTATATGTTTATTAATATAAGAAATTTTGTGACAGAACTTTCTAAGACCTGTACAATGATCAAAGATTTTAGTAATCCAATTCTCAACAATAATTTGACAAAATGATTCATCACTGATCCAATTTTTATCAATAATACTTCTATTATTCTTAGTGATCTTGGAAATACCATTTTGAAGAGAAATGGGAGAGTGATCAGAACCTACAGGAGGTAACACAAGGCACCAAGAGTTAGGAAACTTAGTCAACCAATGAGCATTGACTAATATCCTGTCAATCCTTTGCTTAATGAGCTGGTTGCCACTTCTTTTGTTTGACCAAGAGAAGTTACAT
This sequence comes from Nemophila menziesii, assembly GCA_029959085.1. Classification (NCBI taxonomy): domain Eukaryota; kingdom Viridiplantae; phylum Streptophyta; class Magnoliopsida; order Boraginales; family Hydrophyllaceae; genus Nemophila; species Nemophila menziesii. The sequence continues at coordinate 185,979 of JARWIR010000162.1, forward strand.
CCTTTATGGTCTAGCTCATTAAGATTATTCATATTGATAAAGTCATTAAAGAGACTCATGTTGTTCTTATGCATAGAGTTAATTTCACCTCCAAGTTTTTCAGAAGGGTACCTGATCAAATTGAAATCGCCCAAAATACATCTAGGAAGTACTGTATTAGGTAAAAGGTTCAATTTGTTAATAAAATTAGTCTTATCAATATCAATTGGAGGGCCATAAACACAAGCCAGTTCACAACATCCCACAGTTAAGAAATTGTAAGAACATAGAATCAAGTTCTCGTCTTTGCAAATTTCTTTAAAGGAATCTAAGTTTTTAACAAAAATAGCTAACCCACCAGAGAGGCCAAAAGGGTCAACATGAGCAGCCAGACTCATATTTATTTTGGAACAAAAATTAAAGACTGTATTGAAAGAGTTTTTGGTTTCAGAAAGAAAAATTACCTCAAAATGATGAGCCTTAGTTAAATCCTTCAGACTCATCTCTGTCAAGGGATTGCCAAGCCCTTGACAGTTCCAAGCTAGCATCATTGATCTGCTTGGGGTTGAAGAGGGTCAACCCCGCAAACCACATTCTTAACTTCTTCTGAATTACCATCTTCCTCCCATAGCTCATCTCCATCGGGATTATCATTATCTAAATCATTATTATCATTTCCCACAGCTTCTGCCATCTCATCATCTTCCCCAAGAGCTGGGTTAGCGAGAGTTGCAGGTACTTGGGATAATAGTTCATCTTCTGTAGCTAAACCAAGATCCAATCTAACCTTATGAGTTCGAAGTTTATTCTTCTCCAGAGAACCAAAGGTTATACTGTCAACAGAGTTTGAAGTAATGGTAGGGTTGATCTTCACATTTGGGGTTGATATGAAAATGGGCTCAGAGCTTGGCCCACCCAACTTATCAAGTTCACCTGGGCTCAAAGGCCTTATAGCATTTTTAAAGATCACTCCTTTCTGCTCAAATTGGCCCAAATTGACTTTTGGAAGCATTAAGGTAGATTGGACCACATTAGACTGGACGACACCAAGTGGCTTTTCTTTATTAATTTCTCTGGGATTCTGCACTTTATTCTTTTGCTTTAAAGGTTTCTTGGATCTTTTTCTAGCAGAGAATCCAACATTCTCTGCTTTAAAGACAAAATCATTGGGTTTCTTAACAATTTCAGAGTATCTAATCCAACTCCCAAGATTATTGATTAGTTTGTCAACATTATCACATTTACCCTCTTCATGAGATATAATTCCACAAACATAACAGAAGTCAAACAACTTTTCGAATTTGAAAGAAATCCAAACAGACTGACCATTAGACACTTTAAACATAATCCCAGCTGAGAGAGGCTTAGAAATCCCACAGTTAATTCTAACTCTAACAGTGGAGTCATCCTTATATTTATCAGGATTAGGAAGTTCCATATCCGTTACATTGCCAAGTTTAGAAGCAATTTTAGTGACATTACCGACTTTCAAGAAGAGAGGGGGAATACCCAAAATTCTAACCCAAAAGGTGGTTTCTTCAAGCAGATTAGGGTTTATTACACATTCTTCATATTTCTGAACTAGAACATGAAAGCCAAAAATATGATAAGGCCTATTGTTCCACACCGTTTCTAAATCCTTAGGGTTTTCGAAACTAGCCACACAAAGGTTCATACCACGCTTATCAATAGAAACTCTACCAACAATACCCCAATGTTGTATCATAATCTTTTTGAGGTAGTTAAGATTAATGTTACCTGAAGCTAAAACACGGACGAAAAGTTTTGGTTCCTCAAAGGCACCATAAATAGCTTCTCTATCAGGAGATAGTGTGATTTCCTCATCAGATCGATCAATCTCATCATCTTTAATGCTCGCCATAAAGGCTAAGAGAGAGAAGATACGGGTCTTAGAAGATAAGGGTTAATGTAAACTCAATAAAGCAATAAATCGTGATTTTTATATATCTAAAGCCAAAGAGAGATAAATATATGATATCGAGCTTCATACAAACCGAAAGAGAGAGACAGAGGTTTGTTAATCGGAGAGGACGGTGGTGGCTATTCAGATCGGGGAGGAGGAGGGTTTAGGTATTGGGAAGTGTGTCTGGGAGAGAAAGGGGTTTTCATTTTTTTTTAATTTATATGTCAAGTTGATAGTAGTATGTTAAACTAGATGTCAGCCTATCACATTTTATAAATCAAAGTTGTCAAAATCACTATGAAAAATAATATTATTAGGGACGAGGATATTGTGGCAAGACTAAAATAACCTTTAATGATATTTTTAAACATTAAAATGGCTTTTAATTATATTTTTAACGGCAATATTTGTTGCTAAAAATAAAAATTAATAGAGACAAAAACAAATAATTTACTATCAAAGATATTTTTAAAGACGAACTTATAAAGACAAACAAATAATGATTATTAGCGTTAAAATTAAAAAAATTTAGTGTTAAAATGTTTGCTGCTAAAAATACATTTTCTTACAGTGAATAATAATAAGTGCAAGTTGTTAAACTCTGTTAATGTTTTATTACAAAAAGTCGTTGTTAGCATATCTTTGGACCAATATGGACGTGGACCAACCATAAATATGTATATATTATATAATGTACAATGATATCAAATTCATACAGTCAAGTTGTTTATTAATGGCCCAAAGATTCAATTACGAATTTACGATAACTCTAATTTTTAGAAAAAGAAAATGTGATACCTCAATCACATATCCCTTCGCCACTTGACCACGTGACCACTTGATGGTGGTGGTTAAATATGTAAGTGCAACTAATTTACTCTGGCCCTAGTGTTGTCTTCCAAAGTATATTAAATCGCTATCGCAAGGTTGAGAAAGATTGCAGTGACTCTCTATTAAAGAAGCCCATAGTCATGATTCTAGTCGTGTGACTATTATTTGGTAAAAAAGGATAAGAAATCTAGAATGACTTCTTCCACGCAAGGCTGTTTCAAATACGGTAACCTATGACTAGTATTAATATGATAAGTTATGGAAAAGGGGTTTTTTCTTTTTCAAATAAAGGTTTGTGTGATTGAACCTTGTAACCTTGAATTTGAATATTTCTAATTCTGCTTATGTATTTGAATGTTTAGATATATGGAATGGTAGATTAGGCTATCTTTCTTTTTTCTTTTATTAAAAGACTAAATATTCCTTGAACTAATAAGGTCAATAACTTTATATATTATATGATATGTGTAGAGTCCAAACTCATGGGAAAACAATGCTTTAATATGAAACTACAAGAATTCTAAACTACCAAAATTAGTACATTCAGACCTAAATGCTTTTATAAATTCCACTAGTAAATGAGAAAACCTATACTACATAACCTTCATAGGTGACTAGTCTTGGTCTATGAAAGTATATAACCTAATACTAAAAGTTAAACGGAACGTTTGCTTATAAAATATGAGTAATGATATATGTCACCCCTTTTCATGTCACCCTTTTATCACCTGTCTATATATATGTGTTGATTTCCTTGAATAGAAGATAGAGAAAAATTAAATAGGATAGAGAAATCAATTCATTGGTCCATGTAGGCATACACGTAAGAGGTGATAAAAGGGTGATACAAAAAGGGTGACAAATATCATTACTCATAAAATATAAGTTTGAGATTGAAAATCATGTATTTTGTTGAATCAAAAGACTTGGGGCACGAATGTTGTTATAAAATCCTTGTAATGGCCTTGTGACCATTAACAGAATTATCAACGAACTTAGTGCCTTACACACCCTTACGTAATGACATAGCTAAAGGATATGATAATCGGTTTTGGCCCACTAACTCAAATGTGGGGGTGCTTAGCAAAGGTTACCTGAGTTCTAAGTACGGTCACTATTGGACTGAATACAATAGACTCAATAGTCATATGGGATATGACACGAATATATAAATTGTCTTAATGAATTCATAAGACACTCGTGGTGGTCCTATTGAGAAGGACTTGATGAATTCACTCATAAGGCGTATCATTCTAGAACGAAGACAAGGATGAGTGTTCAACTCATAATGCATTCATAGCCATTATGTGGTGGTCCCTTTTGAGAAGGACTTGATGAATTCAGGGTCAAAAGTGAGACTCAACATACATGATAGAAGTTAAGGAGACGTCCTTAACTATCTCATATGAATGAATTTACAAAGTTCATGGCCCGCAAGGGATGGTCCTTAGAGAAGGACTTGATGAACTAACTGAAGGGTGATGTTTGAGGGAACCATAACTTTCAGTAGGGTAGAGTATGTGCTGTGAGGGTCTCGATCGAAAACCGTTAAGTTTAAGAGTAAGTTCACTTAAACGGAATTCGGTGGTTGTCACTACATGTCAATTCAAATAGAAATATATTGCCACTTAAGTACAATTCACCTAAATGCTGGTATATATGAAAACCTGTTCACCTTCTCTCCAAAAGACCCTGCTGAGTGGGGGATTGTTGGATTTCATGATAAAGATTTATATTATTAGCTTAATAGAATCTTAAACACAAATCCGTTCATGTTTCTTTGGAGAATTGGAAAGGCTTAGATTAATATAGAGTATTAACTAAAACCTTTCATATTCTTTTGGAAAAGTAGAAAAGAGACTTTTTGTGAAGTAAATGTCCCACATAGGAGCGGAGATAGAAAAGCTAACAATATAAAATAGCTTACCTATATATTACTTTCAAAAGAACTAAAGGCTATGAAAGCCAAAAGGGAAATGGCAAAGCCCCACACGCGCGCACCACCACCCTCTCGGCCTGGCCCGACGTGGGCGTGGGCCGTGGGCTCGTGGGGGAGTTAGGGAGTTTGGCTAGTCAATAAATGAAAAATGAAATAACTTTTCTGAAGTGAATCCGGTGGAAGAAGGCTAGCTCTTATAGTTGTCGATGGCAAGTCAAACCCTGAAAACAAACGTCCACCAATTTCGCATCAGAAGACAAGCGTCCACCAATTACGCTCCAGTCAGCGGTTACGGAACTTGGTCAACACATGTTCAGGTTCATTGCTGGTAATTAAAACGTGGAGAATATGAGTCAAATCAAAACGTCAATCAATCATGGAGGCAATTAAGGACGCTAATTGTGGGACGTTTCTGAAGGCTTACTCCTCACCTACTCCCCTCCCCTATAAATACAGTAGCTCCTCACTTGTCTTAAGATACTAGACACACCATAAAAGAACAAAAATTCTACCTCTCTCTGAAAAACTATAGTCGTAGAACCTTTCTCTGATAGAGATACCGGTACGCCGAAATATCTTTTTAACGTCAAATTACCGTGTAATTGTGTTGTTTTTTTCCAATTCCATGTAAGTGGATAATTATTTGTAATTCGTCATTCCATTTTTTGTAAAAGTTAGATTACTTAAATTGGAACATTATTTTCTGGGACACCATTTCTTTTGTTTTAAAAACGGTGACTTCCATTTTTACTCACACTATTCTTGAACACCTTATAAATAAAGTTACCCCATACTTGTTGAGGGACACATCAAATCTTGCATTCTGCTACATATTCCCTCTCCATCCATTTGAACAAGGAGAACTTTGCATCTCCCTAAAAACAGTAACATGGACTTGTCATCAATTGTAATCTATGTCAGCTTACTCCTCCTTGCATCCGTTCTTGTCAAATCCATCTTCTTTGTAAAAAACCAAGTTTGTAGTCCACCGAGCCCTACAGGCTTACCGATTATTGGCCATTTTCATTTACTTGGCACCACGCTTCATCAGTCTCTTCACAAATTATCATGCCAATATAGTCCCTTATTTCAGTTCCGCCTCGGTTCCATGCCATGTTTTGTTGCCTCCACTACTGAGGTTGCGAGAGAATTCCTGACAACACATGAGCTAAATTTTTCATCTCGCAAACAATCATCAGCCATTAAAATTCTTACATACGATCGTTCTTTTGCTTTTGGACCCTATGGACACCACTGGACATTCATCAAGAAACTGTTCACCAATGAGCTATTGGGCACTCGTACTATTAATCGTTTCCGACCTGTAAGAGCTCTAGAGACACAACGGCTATTGAAACATCTATTGAATAGAGCTAAAACTGGCGACACTGTTAATCTTACTGCAGAGCTTTTAACGTTAGCAAATAATGTTATTTCACAAATGATGTTAGGCATCAGGTTTTCAGAGGATGAAGAGGCGGCCAAGTCAATGAGGACAGTTATTCGTGAGGTGACACAAATTTTCGGAGAATTTGATATTTCAGATGTTATATGGTTTTGGGATTTGCAGGGGATAAAGAAAAGGTCTCTGGACATACATAAAAGGTACGACGCATTGCTAGAGAAAATTATAACAGACAGGGAACTGCAAAGGAGGAAAAAAATGGAAACGAATCTTGAAGGTAGTAGTGCTGAGGCAGAAAGTTTGCTTGACATATTGCTTGATACGATGGAAAATGAGAACTCAGAAGTGAGATTAACTAGACATCGCGTAAAGGCCCTAATCTTGGTACGTAATTTCATTTTTCTGCCTTCATTCTAGGCATATATATTAAGCCAATAAAAGGATATGTTATTAACATTCCCATCTTCGAAGTTGTAAGTATTTTCCAACGAATACTAGATGAAATATTAGCATAATTACAAGAAAGTGTAAATTTGAAGTGCAAAAGATCCAAACATGAAACAGCCCTGAGGTTGGTGCAAGCCTAATGGCACAAAAAAAAAATCCTTGAGCTGATATTAAGAGTTGTATTTGATAGCCCAAATTTTTTCTTGGAAAACTTTCCCATGAATTTTTTTTCCATACAAGTGGTACTTGATAACATTTATTTCCATGAAAATTACTTCCACAACTGATCATTGATGTGTGAAAGTTTCCATGAACAACGAGAAAATTTACTTTATAAATAAAAGCTGAGAACTTAGTTTCCTCACATTTTAACTTTGATTGTGTTTTCATAAAAAAATATCTGATTTTCTGTAAATGCTATCATTTCTGGAAGAAAAAAAATCATGCAATTAAGTTCTTTTCCACCCATTTTGCATTCTGCAATCAAAGAGTATTGATTTGAATTTTTCTTGGTGTTTTAAGGACTTCTTCACTGCGGCTACAGATACAACAGCAATCTCCATCGAATGGGCACTAGCGGAGCTTATCAACCATCCAAATATGCTCAAGAAAGCCCAAGAGGAGATCGAAAAAGTTGTTGGGCCTAACAGATTGGTAGAAGAAACAGATGGTCCTAATCTACCATACATTCAAGCAATTATAAAAGAAACATATCGGCTTCACCCACCACTTCCAATAATCACCAGAAGATCAGTAGAAAAATGCACTGTAAATGGATACCACATCCCCGCTAATGGCATGCTGCTTATAAATATTTGGTCTATAGGAAGAAATCCAAAGTTCTGGTCAAGGCCATTAGAATTTAGTCCCGAAAGGTTTTTCCAACCTACTAAGGGTGACAAAGGAAGTTCTATAGATGTTAAGGGTGAGCATTTTGAGTTATTACCATTTGGAACAGGAAGGAGAGGGTGTCCAGGGATGTCTCTGGCTATTCAAGAAATCCCTGCGGTGCTTGCCGCTATTATACAATGTTTTGATTTTAAGGTGTTTGATTTGCACGGAGAGAAAACAAATGTTGTTGATATGACTGAACGGCCTGGAATGACCGCACCAAGAGCCCATGATCTTGTGTGCATCTTGGTACCACGTACCGATGCAGCAACGACTATGCTGTAGATATCGCCGCCTAGGCGCGCCTAGGCGCCGTCTAGGCGTCAACTCCCTCCTCAACCGCTTACGCCTAGTAAAAATGCTAGGCATTTTTGCCCAACGCCTTAGTCGCCGTGGAAGAGGCGCCTAGGCACCGATTAATGGTAAAAACTTGCCGCCTAGGCCCTCTATTAAATTTATTTTACTCTCGGAAATTCTTGAATTGATATTATAACTCTAATTTTAGTATTTTTCATATTCAATATAGTTGTGTAAGATGAATTTTATGACTTAAATAGATAAAATTATCATAATTATACACGCGTATTACTAAATATATAAAATTACATAGCAGGATTCAAAACCGCGTAATCCCGCCTAGGCCCCGCGTAGTCCCTCCTAGGCGCTAGGCCCCAGTCGACCGCCTAGGCCGCGGAACCGAGATCTACAGCATAGAGCAACGATACTCTCTGATTCTTAAGGGCAACCATCCTAATAAACTTGTGCTATTATTCATCAGTTCCTTTTCATTTCATATGTTGTACAATAAGGTCCAAATTTGTTTTGGATTTTTACATTGCTGTCATTTTCTTTTACTTTTTTAATGTAAAGAAAGCATGTGTTATTTTTTTTGTTACATAGGAGAGCCACTTTGGACTCAGAGTCATTGACTCGGTTCGAACCTGCACCACTAGATTGGTAGACCAAGGCCCGGCCAGTGAGCTAACCCTATCTGGTTAAAAAAAATATATGCTCAAATATATCAAGTACGTCCTTGTTGTTCATCTTCTGTTTCATCTTATTTGTTATAGCCATCTTCTTGGGCAAGAGACGATTTATTTTCCCATCTGCGCCCATCCAGACAAATCTTTTTGAATTTACTGTATGTATTTTGCTTCAAATTTGTTTGGTCAAAGCAATGACAAAATTTCATTTCATTTAGAACTACAAAATAACAGGTTTTTGGTGATGGTTTTCAGAAACTGACACCTATTTACATGGCGAGACCATTACGTGAAACCTAGGGAAGGTATTTAAACTATCATTTACCGTAAGATCAAGGCCTACCCTTGAGACAAGCTACCGAAGAGGTCGCTTTAAGTCTCATTTAATATTTGATAAAGTAACAAAAATTCGTTTTACATAACTAGACATTTTGGTTTCTTGGACCAGCTCTAAGATTCAAATATAAGTGAAGTAAGCTTCTACCAACCAAGATATATATGATTACTCAATCTCAAAAACTTGACGACTTAGTTTCAAGATGATTAAATGGGACAGTTCAAGTTATTTTGGAGCTAACAGTAGGCGACAAGAGTTGAGCGACATCAATGACATGGTGAAAGTATTAACTTATTGTCTGCGTTGTAGCTATTAAATTTTAAGAAAAGGAAAAATACGTAGTGGATATCCGATGTTCGATTTAAGACAGATATAATACCCAAAATTTTAGGATCGGACATACAACCTGAAAGTTGAAAATTGATTAAGAATAAAACCTGAAAGTCATCTCTTCACAATTATCCACATTGCTTACTTCATTCCATCAACAAAGTTAACCATTCAACAACAAAATTAAGGTAAAAACCACTTTGATAGTTTGAATGGTAAAAAAAATTACCTTATCAATTCGTGTTGATTGGGGTAGGAAGCATTGTTGATTGAAAACGAGATGGATTTCAGGCTTTAAATTTTATTATTTTTCAACGTTTTCGGCTAGAATTTTTATGTGTTTTTAGTGAAAACCAGGAACATACAAAAAATCCTTAAAAAATAAAAGGTATGTAACAAAAGACTTTGAAAAATAATAAAACTAAGAGCTTGAAAAATCATCAAGATGTGGAGGAACACCATTGTCACATGTAGCAATATCCTCATGCATGAGTAAGCTTAACATTAATATACCTTTCTTAGAGGCTATCAAAGGTGTACCGAAATACATGAAATTCCTAAAAAGAGCTATCACCAGCAAGTGTCAGTATCTTGAGAATGAGATGGTGGGTTTGCCAGAGGAGTGTAGTGTCATCTGCCAAAGTAAGTTGCCACCCAAATTACTTGATCCTGGAAGTTTTACGATCCCGATTTCCATTGGTGCTACGTGGAAAGGGAAAGCTTTGTGTGATTTGGGAGCAAGTATTAATCTCATGCCCAAATCCGTGTTTGAAAAGTTGGAGATAGGAAACGCAAAACCCACCTCTATGGTTTTGCAAATGGCTGACAGATCCCTCGTACATCTAGAGGGAAGACTAGAAGATGTCCTCGTCAAAGCTGGTATGTTAATATTTCCTGTTGATTTTGTTATACTTGATTAGGACGCGGATAGGAATGTCCCCATTATTTTGGGAAGACCATTCCTAGCCACGGGGCGTACTTTGATTGATGTAAAAAACAGTGAATTGATTATGTGTATTCAAGACTAGGAGGAAAAATTTAACGTGTTTAAGCCAATGAAGTTTCTGGATCCCAAGGAGGATTGCTTCCGAATTGATGTGATTGAACAAACAGACATTGAGCCAACTAAGGTTGTGGAAACCTTAGGAATGGAGGAAAAAGAGCTCAGAAAGAAACCACCTAATAAAGATCCTCCATACCCTAAGAAAAATCCACACCTCAACCACGCGAAGAAGAAAGGAAAATGGCGTACCATGAAGGTTCCAAAAGAACCTAAGAAAGAGAGAAAAAAGAGGGAGTTCAGTGTAGGCGAAGAGGTTGAAATGAAGAAGGTTGATCCTCCTCCGAAAACGCGCGAAGCCAAGAGTTCTTGGCAAGGACCGTTCATGGTCACAAAGGTTATTTCGAATCAACTGGTGGTCATAAAAGCTAAGAGATGCAAATTCCGTGTAGCAAACGTTGATAACCTCACTCACTGCTGGGGAGGTTATGTGAAAAATGATTCGAGAGGTAACCCGTCGAGCTTAACGACGTTAAACAAAAGCCTGTTCATTGTATATTAGTTTATTGCTTTATGTTTTTCAATTCTTAGTGTATAATTTTAAGTTAGTGTCAAGTTTTAGTGTCTACTTTTAAAAGAAATGAGAAAGGTAGTGTGTTAATGGTGCAGGAAATGAGTTTGGGGTGCTAAGGAACGAAAAGGAACAATCTGCTACTCTGACCGGCTAGCCGGCGGGGCAGAACACGTGCCCACGGGTCCAAGGCTCGAGTTGTTTGCCGAGAGGTCAAGAAAATCACACGTAGCGTACCGGCTAGCCGGTCACAGGACCGGTATACCGGCCAGAAGAAAACCCGTGGCCACGGGTAGCTAGGCTCGGGTATTTTGTCGGAGTCGCCCGTGGACAGAAAGCAGCACCGGCTAGCCGGTCACATGACCGGTATGCCGGCCAGCAAAAAATACGTGGCCTCGGGTCGCGACACGGGTTCAAAGCCGAGAGGTCCAAAAAGGAAGAAGTCCAGCACCGGCTAGCCGGCCAGATCCGCCGATATGCCGGTCAGCATGGCAGTTTGAAGAATTTGTTACCTAATACACTTCTTACCTTATTACAATCAAACCCTAGCCTTCCCCATACGAATTTTCCAGCTCCCAACCCTATAAATACACCTTGAAGCTTGATTAAACCTCCACAACAAACACAATAACATCAATAATTCTTTCCTCCATCCTCCATAAACACATCTTCTTCATCAAATTCATCACAAAACACCATTAAACACCATCAAGATCATCAAGCTTTCAAGAATTCTTCCAAGATTCATGAAGAAACCAGCTTCCTTCATCTAATCCAAGCAAGAAACTCAAGCTACACCAAGTTTTCTTAACTTTATTCTATCCTTGGTATAACTTGAGTTTGGGGTCAAATCAACCATGACAAACAGAACAGATGCTATGAATTATAAGAGCAAGTGTAGTATCCTAGGGAAGAACAAGAATCTGCCTGGTTCTACAATTGAAAAGGCCATCAATCTTGATGATCCTATTGAAGAAAAACAAGAAGAAAAGGCACCTGTACCACCACTACACAAGAAATTATCAGCAAGGATGAGGGTATCATCAAAGCCTAAAGAAAAGACACAAGTTCAAGATCAAGGTTCCTCTTCCTCTCAAACTAATTCTTGTATTCCTCCATGGGCTCTCAAATTGCAACATGAAACTGAACTTTTGAGAGAAGACAACAGAGCACTTTGGATGGAAATCACACAGATTGAGTCAACATTGGAAGAGGTAACTACGAACATGGAAATTGATAATTATTCCTCCCTTTCGGAGGAGGACATGATGGATCTTTATGGCCAGGTACCCCGTTCTAATTCTTCTTCTTAATTGATGGTAGGCACTAATTAGGTAGTTTAAATTTATGTTATTGCTTTATTGAGTCTTTTTCGAGTCATGGGGACACGACTCACTTTTGAGTTTGGGGTAGGGTTCGTTGCCTCGTCCCAATTTTTTTGTGATTTACATACTTTCAATAAAATTAATCTTAGGGTTGCGTTGACTGTAGAGAATTTTAAATGCCCCCATCAAGCATGCTTTTCATGAATTAATGATAGAAAATAGTTGAGTTTAGGAGTTAGTATAAACTGTACTTTGATTGCATGCAAACATGAGATAATTGATAGGAAAAATTAATGAACAATGCAAAAGAAGTAAACTTGTACTTAAGGATAATGGGTGGTTTGTAGAACGTGAGATTTAAATGAGTATAGAACCCATTTAGGTATGAACTAGAGGCAAGCTGTGTAGATAGGAAAATGATAGAGGCAGTTCTTTGTTAGCCCTTTGAATCCTTTTTGTCCTTCTATCCCAGAATTAATTATATCCTTCTTAGCCAAATTTTTAGCCTTTAAGCCATTCTTTTGTCGCCACATTATAAGCCAATATCCCTTTAGATTGTTAGGCATGACCATATGACCCGCACTTGAATCACGACCCTGAGACTTCCTGTCTTGAGCTTGAGTTTGGGGTGGTGGGTCCTCTATATGGGAATTTACATTGGGTTTGGATTTCTGAGCTTATTAATTATGCTTTGTGCTATTTATGATGATGATTCACAGGTTTATTATATTGTAACCCTTTGTCGGGGTAATAGTGAATGGAAAAGAAGCTACGAGCTCAAGTTATGAAAAGGCATAACTATGAAAAAATAGCATGATGTCTAAACATTAGAAACGAGAGTCATATCTATATAAAAGAACAAAAGAAAAGAAAAAAGAAGATTTGAAAAGAAAATATATTCAGAACTCTTCAAACGGATAAGTATTGAATGAGATATGACCAAATCAAATCAGCAGCAGAATCTTACCTTTCCTAGAATTTAGGGCTACGAATTTTAGAGTTCTTAACTTGTCTTCCACTCCATGTAAATTCGACCTAGGGTTCCCTAACGCCTATAAATACACCCCTTAACCTCCTCTTTTCACACACTTCATAGAATTACACAAGAGGCTTAAGGTTTTCAAGTCAGAGCAAGAAGGCAAGGAGAAGCTAGTGCTGGAGGAATCCTGTTCTTCCATCAACAGTCATCCTACCCTTTACGTTATCAATTTGTCTTTTGTATTTGAACTTGAATTCCTTTTGCTTAATTTCAGTATTTAATTTTATCATGAGCTAAATTTCCATATACTTTAGAATCGCATTAAAGGGATGAACCTTAATTAATTAATTTATGTTTTGAATTTGGGATTGTTATGATTTAAATTGGATTGAGTTTTATATATTGGATATTACTTTGTTTTCATTACTATTTCTTTTAGGAACAACTAGAAATAGCTTTTCGTATTTGGGCTATTCACTTTAGTGGCGAAGTGATCATCCGACAGGGGGGTTTGAATACAGACTTAGGTAATACCCGTTAATGTCCATTATTGACCGACATGCTTAACTAGTTACATAGCCAAAGAGGTAAAATCATATCATCCGAAGAGGCATATTCGCCCATACATGGGTTTATAGTACTTTAGGATAGCTCCTAGGCCCACCAGACAGGGGGCTAGGAGAGATTAGAGTCCCGACTAATATTATAATTCCAATTCTACCCTTAAACATAACATAGATTATATTGATTAAGTGGATTCCTTGCGAGACTCAAGTATCTCTCTTATCTGAAGTTAGTCGTTTATTTGCTTTATTTCCTTTCTATTAATTTAATTTTAGTCTTTACTTTATTTGCATTATTTCCTTTCTGTTAATTTAATTTTAGTCTTTACTTTATTTGCAATTTTAATTTACAAAAACCAAACAAAAATTCTTATCTTTTATTTTCTGTTTAGCAATTATTCTTACTACTTGATTAATATTTGGGTTGAACCTAATCCGTTCCTGAGAACGAACTTGATTATCATATATTACTTGGGACAACCGTACACTTGCGGTTAAGTGGTTCCTCTTTATTTATCGCTTTATTTTCTAACACCCTAGGACCCACCAAGGACCTTTTGATCTTTGCGGAGTAGATTAACCACTAGACGATCTTCATTTATATTTGTATTATCAAAACTAATCAAATAAAGTTTCCTGAGACACTTATTATCTTCTTTTTATTATTTTATAATACTATAAGTGATGTAGAACATGCTATCATATGATAATGATCATACGTTTATACAAAACAAAAGGACTTTAAATGTATAAATCAAACATACCAATATAGTTTAATCAAATCTAGATATAGGTATACTTAATTTTATTTAATCGGTAGAGACTCGTGCTGATAACGTGTTATAGAATTAACAACGATAAATCGATATATAGGAAGATATAATCTTATTATTATTCTGTAGAATTAAGATTGGTTACAATATGATATGAATATCGATTTATATATAGAAAATCATAAGTCGATGTGAAACTACTAGCTTAAACTGCTGTACAACTACCTGTATCAATGTCTGCTTCATCATAAACTATTGTAAATCATTTCTACATGCTATGACTTTATCGAGGAATATCTACCCATAATTGAATAATTCATAACTAGGAGTGATTTTTTATTTTTTGTGATGGAATAGGAAATGGTATGTATTATATTAGTATAAAATTTTATAATTATCAAATACTTTTAGTTATAAAATAATATGATTATGAAACATTTTAGTTAGTACCAATAAATTACCCATTTTAATATTACTACTCCCTCCGTCCATCAATATTTGTCATACTTTTTTTCCACACAGATTAAGAAAAGTAATTAATTCTTTCTATTTTTACTAAACTACCTTCAACCAACAAAGTAAATGAATTTAATGATGATAAGATTTTTAATATTAAATAAGAATAAAATTGGTAGAAAATATAAAAAAGTTTTTTAGAATCTTAAATGGACAACCTTTTGTAGACATCTAGTTTTAGAATTTGTGACAAACATTGATAGAGGGAGAGAGTATTAAAATAAGATATATATTAGTATTAGAATGAGATATATTAGAATCTTAATTGTCATTTTCTCTTTTTATTTTCTTTTTAACGACGGCTGTAAAATTAGAAATGAGATTCATCTTCTTTTCTTTTCTACTCTAAACACTTGCTTTCTGTTGTGAATGATATTATTACGAAAGAACGCAAGGTTTTTTTTTTACCTTTGGCTACTGTGAGAGAGATTTGAAGAGAAAACTGATACTATTTTTACTTAATCACATGATAGTGATAGGATAAATAAAACATGAAAATATGAGATTTAGTTATCTTAAAATAAAAGGATAGTATGGGAATCAAAGTAATATAATAATTATTAAATATTAAAATAATTATGAACAAAATAAAGAGTAGTTTAATGGTAATTTAATCGGTAAGTAGTATTTTATTAGTAATTATTCCATATATAATTTATGAAAAATTAATTTTAGTTATAAAATATTTTATTATTAATTAAGGAGATAAAAGATATTTTAGTCATTTAATTAGGTTGAGTCTTTTTGGACAAAATAGTTGGGTCATGAGTTTCATGAGTAAATCACCTTTAATATATAAAATTGCATATATAATATTAATTTTATATAAATTTTTAAATAAATTGTGAGTTTGAGATAGATCTAATTTTTATTTCAAGAAAAAATGAGATATCAAGTTAAGGATTAATTTAAGTATTTTTATATTATTCTATAAATGAAAAGAATTCAAATATTACTTTAATTAAATAGAATTTCATTCACAACGCTTGTAGTTTTTTTTTTTAATTTAGTATAAAATGTTTTTAGAAATATAAAAGGTCTAATTTAGAGTTTTGTTCAACATTTTCAATTTTTTTGAAATTTCAACTGTTCCTGGATAATATGGCAATTGTATTTATCATTTTTTATCCAGATTTAAGAGTGGAAGAGGTATAGGAAACAATAACATAAAAAACACTAAGAGTTTAGAGTAAGAGAGGTATTTGTTGTTCAATTTTTAAGGATAAGAGATCTAATTTTTTTAAAATATTAAATTATTACTATCTGAAGTTATTTTTAATGAAAACACTAGAGTTTTTGTTCATGAGACCTCAACGTGTACTTTATCTGATATTAACTTGTCACAACATTGGGTACCATTCAGATAACATGAAAGTTGAATCTAGAATTTGCCGTTTACTTTCTCTCTCTAAAATGGTCCTTTGAAAACTCCTTCTTCTTTGACTTTTCTTCTACTATGGTTTAATCCTGCAAATTGCAATTCATGGCTTTCTTTAACTTTAAACACTCAATTCCCTTCCTTATTTACCTTCTTCTCCTCTTGGATTATGATAGAGGTCCCCCCTTTATGGTTACAGTTCTCTTCGAGATGGCCCAAGTGAGCTGGTACGGCCAAATCTCCTTTTTAAACATGCAGCTCTGGTTTTTGGCTCCTATGGCACTTCTGAGGATTTTTACTGCTAAGGATAATATTGTTACTGACCAGATGATCAAATCTGATTACATGCATTTTAATTTACTTCCAATTTCTATTATTATGGAAAGGATGGATGACTGTAAGTTTTTCCGGCTTTACTACTTCGAGTTTCTCATCATTAATTATAATTTGGAAGCAGGTTACTGGAGTACTAATCTATTTAGTGCTATATTATTTCTTATTGTTTCATCTCTTCAAAATTACAGAGAAATTGAGAAGAGTTCTAAATACTTCTCTTACTCCCTTTATTTCCATGGCTACCATCACATGCAGCTTTCTTTTGCTATGGATTTTAACCTCATGACACTCGGGAAACATGATTTAACACTCAGATTGACAATTCAGCACATTATATTTCACATGCATTTAAGTTTTATCTCGTTCCTAAAAAGAATTTTTAGGACTTTACTTAAATATTCTCTACACTACTCTTGGAGAAAATTGGATAAGGGCAAAGAGTTTTCTATTACCTTTTGGAGCTTTAGCAACCTGATAAACGTTCTTTTAATCTACTCAATGTTTCTTGTCTTCTACTGCATTCTTTTCAAGGATCTTTGGCTTTATTTTAGCTGGTCCATAAATTATCTTATTACCAGATGGCCTACGATCTCTCCTATTATGCGTATCTTTTTCTCGATTGCTGCAATTTGTACAACAAGTAAGTTTTCTCCCTTCTACCCCTTACCTTTATATAAATTGCCTTGCTCTGTTTCTTATTATCACAGAAGTATTAATTTAATAAACCAAGTCTGCTGGTACCCTTTCTATCTGACTACTATTATCCGCTACTCTACTACTTGCCTTCCTATTTTATGTTACTATCCGAGGTTTTTCATTCTCCTCTCCAATGGATTATCATGGCGTGATACGATTAATATGTTATCTGAAGATATATTTCCGAATACCAAGAATATTGCAGATAATTTGTGTTGGCGTATAGTGCTAAAACTTCACTTTTACTCTCCTTTCTTCAAGAATACGGCGGAGATCTTATACCTTAATCTTATTTATCTCAATATTTTATCTCATTGGTGGATTTCTATTTGTTTATCATATATAAAATTCAAGATTGTTGGCAAAAGAAATGGTGGTATAAAAATTGTTGGCTATAAGATCGTTGGTGTTGAGATCGATAGCGCAGAAATTGTTACAGCCTGCTACATACTTGGTATATATTTACTGAAAAGTAAGTTGTTGAGTGTTAAGGGTGTTATGCTTTGGAGGGTTTCGTCTCCGTTGAGCACCCTCTGTTTGTTCCCAATTGTGTACACCATCTTACATGGAATCTATTTTTATCTCTATTCATCTAATTGGGCGTTTTCTGTTATCACACGGGGTGTTATATATTACTACGTCTTATACTCGAGTTTTTTCGAAGTGAGAGATCGTTTATTTTACAACCAAGAGAAGGAGGAGAACTATTTTGGTGGTGATACACAAATAAACGAAAATTTGATGTTTTGCAAAGGTGATGACTGTCAAGGTCATCTTGATGGAGTGTCTAGTGAAGAATCATCTTCTGATGAGGCTGCGAGTACACAGGGGCTACCCGTGATGGAAAGTGGACCTATTTTTACTCATGTGGATGACGGCCTATCCCTTAATAGGGCCGGGATCAATGGATAGCGTGCTTGTTTGGAATTGTCGAGGAGCGAGGGCACCCTCGACAAAGAGTATGTTTAAGTCCCTTGTTTCGAAATTTCACATTTATATCGCTTGTTTATTAGAAGCTAAGTTAAAATCTAGTAAGCTTTCATCTTGTAGTCATTTTAAAGCTTTTGGAAATTCCCACGTAGTCGAACCCAGGGGAAGATCTTATATGTCTGGGGGGATTCTATTGTTGTGGAATGATTCTGTGAAATTAAGGGTTATAAACTCTGCACCATCTTTTGTAATTGCTGAAGTAATGGAATCAAATAAAGAAATTTGGAACTTGGTGTGTGTTTATGCACCAACTTGTGAAAATGAAAGAAATAACTTATGGAAATCTCTTACTAATTGGTATTCAAAAGTGGATAATCCTACTTTATTCATTGGGGATTTCAATGATATATCACGAACATCAGAAAAAATAGGTAAAAGAGGATCAAACTTTGACAGAATTTTAAGATTTAATAGCTTCATTAATCAAAATAGTCTGATTGATCTACCAAGTAAAGGTTGTTATTATACTTGGACGAATAAACGCAAGGGTGATGAAAATGTTAAGGAAAGATTAGATAGAGGCCTCGCTTCTTTATCTTGGTGTGAAAAATTCCCTAATGCTACAATTCAAGTACCTCCAGCCATTGGTTCCGATCATTCTCCGTTAATACTCTCCATGGATGAGGCAAAAGCAAGGTTTGAAAAATACTTCATGTTTGAGTCAAGATGGCTAGAAAATGAAAATTGCAAAGAGTTTATAAGTAAAACTTGGAGTAAACAAGGTAATGTCCTTTCAATTAAAGATTTTTGTACAAAGAGGGATGCCTTGTGTCTAGCTCTTACAGGATGGAGTAAAAAGATGTTTTGCAATAACCGGAAACTTATAGAGAAATATCAAAAAGAACTAGCTATAATACAAGATGAGGTAAGAACTGATTCAAATTGGAGTAAAGAGAAAGAAATATATGGGAAACTAGAAGAAGCTTGGAAGCAAGAAGAGCTTTTTTGGGCGGATCGAGCTAGGGATCAATGGATAAAAAAAGGAGAAAAGAATACAAAATATTTCCATGCTAAAACTATTTCTAGAAGGAAGATCAATAAAATCAAAGTAATCAAAAACAAGGATGGAGTATGGACAGAAAATGAAGAAGAAATTAAGAACATAATCCAAGATTATTACATAGATCTATTTACAAATAAAAGTACAAATCAAGGAGAAAATATTTCGGAATATATACCTAACAAAATTTCCGGAAAAATGAATGAGGAATTAATTATCATACCGGACATTGAAGAAGTTAAAAAGGCTGTGTTTGATATGTCAGGATCAAAAGCTCCAGGGCCGGACGGATTGCCAGGTAATTTTTATCAAGAAAATTGGGAGACTCTCAAAGATGATATATTCACAGTTGTCAGGAACTTTTTTGAAAACAACACATCTCTGAGAGGTTTAAATGATACGCTTATTACGCTCATCCCTAAAGGTGAATCCCAAGAGTCAGTGGCGGACTATAGACCCATAGCGTGTCTTAACTTCATTTATAAAATTATATCTAAGATCTTGGCCAATCGATTACAACCACTTATGGATGGCATAATATCGCCTACTCAGTCAGCGTTTATAAAGGGAAGGAGCATACAAGACAACATCTTAATTGCCCATGAAGTTTCTTTCTATCTTAAAAATAAAAGAAAGTCAAATAAGCATGTTGCGGCAGTCAAAATCGATATGGCAAAAGCATACGATCAAGTTAATTGGGGATTTTTAATTCAAACTCTGAAAGCTATGGGTTTTTGTGATAAATGGACTGAATGGATATATAATTGCATATCGTCGGTCTCTTTACAAGTTAAAGTCAATGGACAAAGACTTAAGAAATTCTCACCGACCAGGGGAATTAGACAAGGCGATCCATTATCTCCTCTACTTTTTTCAATCCTCACTGAAAGCCTTATTGGACTAATTAATTATCAATGTCGGAGAGGATGCATAAAAGGTATTAAAATCACTAGGAATTGTCCAAGCCTTACGCACCTATTATTCGCAGATGACGCTCTTTTTTTCATTAACATTGATGCTAAGGAGATTGAAACTTTCAAAGATACTATAAATCTTTTCTGTCAAGCATCGGGACAAAGGATCAACTTCCAAAAGTCATCAATCTTATTCAGCAAAGGAACACCTGAAAGTACATGTGAAGAAGTAGCCAAAAATATAAATGTTACAAGAACAGCTTCCTTCGGAAAGTATTTGGGAATTCCTTTCTCTCTTAAAAGGGAAAAATCGGAAAATCTGAATTATATTAAAGATAAGCTTCTAAACAAATCTTCTAACTATTTTGCTAATTTACTGTCGGATGGAGGTAAGGAGATACTTATCAAAGCTGTACTTCAAACAATACCTAATTATGCAATGTCCATATTCGAATTCCCTAAATCATTATGTAAGAAGTTATCAGGAATTATAGCGAACTTTTGGTGGGACTCAAACAATAAGAAGAGAATTCATTGGGTAAAATGGAAAAGAATTGCGAGAGCTAAAAATAGTGGAGGAATTGGATTTAGAGATTTTCAAAAGATGAATTTAGCACTCTTAGCTAAACAAGCATGGAGAATAATGAACAATCCTAATTCGCTAGTAGCTAAGGTTCTTAAAGGCATATATTCTCCTTTTGATAGTTTCTTTAATGCAAAATTATCTAATAAGAGATCATGGAGTTGGGCTAGCATATATAAAGGAATTCAATTCATCAAACAACACTCAATTTGGAGAATTGGAAATGGCCTGAGTATCAACATATGGGATCATAAATGGGT
The DNA here is from genome assembly GCA_029959085.1 of Nemophila menziesii. Classification (NCBI taxonomy): domain Eukaryota; kingdom Viridiplantae; phylum Streptophyta; class Magnoliopsida; order Boraginales; family Hydrophyllaceae; genus Nemophila; species Nemophila menziesii. Next base: position 206,929 of record JARWIR010000162.1, read on the forward strand.
CAACAATAGGATACCTCTGGAGAGACCGGCTGGGTGCAAAGTGGAATATGTAGCACAACTTCTTAATGAGAACATGACAAACTGGAATATGGAACTACTTAGACAATTATTCCCTCCGAACATAGTAAGTGATATTTGCAAGATACCGTGCTTAATTAGCAAAGAAGATGATAAGATGATCTGGCCTTTCTCAAAAGACGGTATTTATAGTACGAAGTCAGGATATGTTAGCCTCACCTTGTTTTTATTCCCGTTTTAATATTCGACAAATCATCATTTACACTAAAATTCATTTTGGTATCACTTAAGATGTTTTCCAAAACCCCTCATTAGATTAGTTGTATTTACTTCACTGTTTTTAGCTTGAAATTCAAAATAGCAGCTCCGCGGTACACCGGACGAACCACGCGGTACACCGCAGAGTCACGGACCAGTATTGCGGTGCATTGAATAGTCCGACCAGTATGTTCACGAAATGCACGGTACACCGGACCTAGGCGCGGTACACCGGACCAAGGCACGGACCAGGGTTGCGGTACATTGTATGGTCCGACCAGTAAGCTCAAAAGTTAGTCGAACAGTCATGCGGTGCACCGGACCATATCCGCGGTACACCGCACGAGAGGGTTTCAGCACTATTACTAGAGGACAAAGCTTATATCCGTTGGAGAGAAAATAGATCCGTTGGAGAGAAGCCTTATGACCGTTGGACCATATTTTCAGCTATAAAATGGAGCTCATTCAAGACACAACTCAAGCCTTCCATCTACCATTCTTAAGAGCAATTAATTCTATCATTCAAGGAGGTTTCAAAGGAGCATTCAAGTCATATTTATTGTGAAGCTAATTAGTCTTATCTACTCATTTAGGAGTTTAGTTACAAAGCTTTTATAAGCACCCCTAAACACTTTTCCCTTTCCTCTTAGTTCTTGTAATAGATTAAGAGAGTAGTGTGAGCATAGTTTTATGCTTGGTTCCTTGTGTTGGTGATAACACAAGTGTATTTCCTTCAAAGGTTTTTTTGAAGTGGTTGTAAGGGTTTGTATCTCACCCGGTTAAGAGTTACGAAGATTAGTTGAGAATCTTGCAAATCCTAAGGAGGCTTCCTTAGGTAGTGGATGTAGGGAAACCGAACCACTATACATCGTTGTGTATCGTATTCTATCTCTACACTCTTTATATTTCCGCACTCTATATGCTTGATAAAATGCCTACTTGAATAGTTTGATATTATTGTCTATTAGGATTATCTAGTTTTATACTATTTAGTTTGCTAATACAATAGGATTCAAATTAGCTTTTAATTTTATTTACTTGAAATAAAATTAGCCGATTAATTTCTATTGTCCTATTCAACCCCCCCCCCTTCTAGGACGCATATAGTATATCAATTGGTATCAGAGCCTAGCTCTATTGTACTTAATCGTTTCTAGAGTTAATACGATATGGATTCTAATCAACCGGAAGGTTCATGTTCTACTAGACCTCCGCTTTTTGTAGGAAAAGACTACTTTGGATGGAAGAAGAAAATGGAGATTCATGTGAAAGGAATTGATTACTTCTTGTGGCTTGCTATCAAGAAAGGTCCTTATGTTCCTTATGTTACGGGTAGTACTACGGAGGTGAAAAATGAAGATGATTACAATGATCAAGACATAGCTAAACTCACCAAAATCAACAAAGCTATGAACATTCTCATTAATGGATTAAGTGTCACGGAATACGCTAGAGTTAGTGAATGCAACTCCGCTCATGAAATGTGGCAACTCTTGGAGCTATCATATCAAGGAACGGAAGATATTAAAGAAACTAAGATTGGTCTCTTTATCACTAAGTATGAGCTTTTTCGTATGGAGCCCGATGAAGCCTTGAATGCTATGCATCAAAGATTCTCTAACATTGTTAACACTTTGAAGACTCTTGGTCAAGAATACACCAACAAAGAACAATGCCGAAAAATCTTATTTGCTCTTCCAAGGAAATACAAGACAAAGATCAACTCTATAAGGGATACTAAAGATCTTTCAAAAATGACGGTTCATGAACTCATTTGCAACCTCATGACGGAGGAGCTTGTGCTTGAAGAAGAAAAGATAAGAGATGATGAGGAGAAAAAGATTAAGAAATCTATTGCTTTCCATGCTATGAGTACCAAGTTGAAAGAACGAAAAGAAAGAAAGGAAAGTGAAGAAGAAAATTCACATGAAGAAGAAACTAGTGAAGATGAAGGAGTAGCTATGTTGGCAAGAGATATGAAAAAATTCATGAGATACAAACGCTTTGCCAAGAAAGGAAGTTCTTCCTCACCTTACAAGAAGAATGATAGAGCTATCAAACAAGACGAACCCACTTGCTATCATTGCAAGAAGGTTGGTCACATCAAGACTTATTGTCCTCTTCTTCAAAAGGAGAAACCTAAGAGAGCAATGCATGCTAATATCACTTGGGATACTCAAAATTCGGAGGAAGAAGAAAGTGACAATGAAAATGTCAATCTTGTTGCTTTTATGGGAAAACTTGAAAATGATGAAGATGCTTCTTCGGATGATGATACCGGTACTACTCACTTTGCCTTTATGGCAAATCATGATGAGGTAACTCCAAAATCTAAACTCTCTTTAACTAATGATGATGCTAGTGAACAAGATATTCATGAGGCATTTGATTCTCTTTATAATGATTTTTTAAATTCTATTGAAACAAACAAAGTTTTAACAAAAGATTTAGAATTTGAGAAAAATAGAACTAAAGAGGTTTTGAAAGCTTTGGAAGATTGTCAAAATCTTTGTGATGAATGTATAGATGATAATGAGAAACTTCATCTTATTGAGAAAAATCTTTTGGAAGAAAAAGCTTTGTTAGAGAAAAAGATTATTGATCAAAATGCCATTATTTTAAAATTTACTAGTGGGCAAGAAAACTTGGATTTAATTTTAGGTTCTCAAAGAATGGCTTGTGAAAAAAGTGGTGTTGGATATGATCCATTCACTCACCAAAAACCCTTGAAAAATGTCTTTGTAAAATCCAAAATTTCAAATGAAATCCCATCTTCTTCAAAATCTTCTATCACTTGCACCTATTGTGAAAAACTTGGTCATGATGCATCTCATTGTTACTATCGTAAATTATTGGATTTGGGATCTCTTGTGCCAATTTGGAAAAGGCCTAAATGGGTCTTAAAAAGGAAATCCACTAACCCTCATGGACCCAATCCAAATTGGGTACCTAAAGCTTAAATTATTTTTTGTATGTAGGGATTGAGCATCAAGAAGCAAAACATATGGCTACTTGATAGTGGATGCTCAGGATATCATAGAATGGTCGATTTGGAAGTTCACAATGAAGGCCAATCATCATCACAAGGTAAACATGAAAATAATGACCTTTGGGAAATCATTTGGAAATCAAATGTCATGAATAAGATCAGGGCCTTTGGCTGGAAAATATGCAATGGAGCCATACCCACTAAAAGAAATCTTAAGATAAGGAAATGTATCAAAGATGATACATGTGAGTGGTGCGATTTGGGTAAAGAAGATATGGAGCATCTCTTTATTAAATGTCCTCTAAGTATGGAGATCTGGGCCAAATCGAGGCTACAATTGCTTATTGATAAAGAGAAGAAATATGAATTGGGAGATTGGTTAATTGAAACACGTAAAAAATATATCAAAAATGGTTGGGATCAGAATGAGGTCACGGCTTATTTGCTACTCACTCTATGGAACATATGGAAGGCGAAAATGAAGGGATTTCATGAAAAATCCCCATGGGTAGTCAAAGATATCCTGTTTAAAATTCAATCAACAATGGATGATATGTTTAAAAATAGAGATATTATTGAGAAGAGCATAAAAGAAATCAATGAAAAAAGAGTTGGTAATAATGAGGAAGAGATGATTGAGAATAACCCTATTCTTTCAGATGATGCAGAATATATCTTTATGAGTGACGCCTCTTTCAAAAAGGAATACGAACCTACAGGAATGGCGGCAATTGCTATTGATAAAGAAGGTAAAGTGGCCCATAGGATTGCGTCGAGATCTATTATTAGAAGTTCTATTGAAGGAGAATGTTGGGCGGTCCTTCTTGCTATGAGAAGGGCGGCTAGTTGTGATTTACGGAGTGTCTCTTTCTACTCCGACAACCTTGAACTGATTCAAGGTATTTCAAAAGAAGCAGGTCTTCGATGGCAAATTTCACCTTTCATTGCCGAAATGAAGAGCTGGTTGGCGAAGTTCCCTAATTGGAAGGTCAACTTCGTTAATAGGAAGTTTAATAACGTCACAGATCTCGCAGCTAAAAGTGCAAGACGGAACATTGATACGTCGAAATGGAAGAATGGTTCTTTAAATGATTTTTATATATTCTTAAAATCGTTGTATAAACGTTCATAATGTTTATTTTTCTCCTGGAAAAAAAAAAAAAAAAAAAAACTTGTCACAACATTACTCGTACCTTGAAACATGTCTCTTCTGACTCGATTTTGAAAAGAAAAAAAACTTGATATGATGGATAGTTATGACCTGGTCAAATTTTATTCACAAGGTCCCAACCAAATTTTTAACCATGTAATAAGATTGTGGTCTATCAAGGAACTAACTCACCATACAAATGACCTAAGTTGTACATTCTCCTATGGTTTCCGTTGACTGTTTAACAATCATCCTATAATGAAGGGTGAAGCCCCCGTATGGCCCCTTATCTTAGGCCAAATTGTAGCGACGATACCCAAGTTCAGAAAAGTAACAAGATGGCCTGGTATCTTTCATTTCGTGACGATGATGGCCCTTTTTTGACGGAATCGTCAGTTGACCGTGAGTCAACGCCGCGTGGCGCCAATTCAGCTCCATGTTGGCACCACCTCCTCGCCACGTCCGCACCATGTCAACTGCTATTACACGTCATTTTTTTCTTTTTTCTTTAGAAAAATAATTATATATCTTCTTCTTCCCACACCAAGCCTCTCTCCCTCACAAGAAAACGACCACCACTCCTCCACCTCCACCTCCACCTGCCCAAGAGAACTGCCGCTACTCGTGTCCATTCTCCACCATTATCAACTGGCTTGGCTACACCATCAACAATCGAAGAACCCAAATTAAGGTAAAAAAACCCTCTCTAACACTCACTTTCCCACACCAAGCTGCTCTCATGCACAAGAAAACCGCCGCCACTCGTGGACCTTTCTCCAACAACATCAAAAGGCTTGGAGAAGAACCCAAATTAAGGTAATAAAATTGAATTATTTTTTACCTAATTTCATTACTTTTACAATTTATATGAATTATCTGATTTAAGTATATATATTATATTTTTATACAAATCCTACAATGGCCATTATTAAGATCATGGTCTTACATTACATTTTTTGAATTGTTTTGTAGTATATAGCCATTTGGCGTAACTCGGTGGAGTGAGAGATTTGGTGCGCTACACTGTATCTTTTGAATTGTTTTGCAGTAGATTGGTGCAACTGTTGGAGTGAGAAATTTGGTCTTTGGCTGCATTTTTTGAATTGTTTTACAGTAAATATACATTTGGTGCAACTACTGGATGTTCATTTCTGCAGCTTTTACGGTTGTTGCTTGTGTCTACGCTCCAGAAGTAAGGAATTCTATGGCCTGATTTTTTAACTGATGAGAGAAAATCGAGTACTTATGATGTTTATAATGTTTTACGCAGGTGTATCCAACAAATATTAGGACAACAAGAGTTGGAATTGCCAGTGCAATGGGAAGAATTGGAGGAATGGTTACACCTCTAGTAGTAGTGGGATTAGTAACTAGTTGTCAACAAGCAGCTGCAGTTACTATTCTTGCATCTATTATCACGTTATCATACTTTCAGGATTGAGTGTTTGGTTCTTCCCTTTTGAGACAAAGGGAAGAAATTTGACTTGATTCTGTATAGTTTAGTTGCCAATATGAATTTTGTCTCATCACCTTTATAATTTTTCGAATTATCTGATTTAAGTATAATTACAGCCGTGAGCAATTGGGTGCTACACTGCAGGCGAAAACTTTTATGGTTAATAACCCTTATGAGCCCAGGAGCCTGTGATTACCATTATTGTAAATTCATGTGAGCGCGCACCAACAGTTATTTTGATGATCGGCTACAGAAAAGTTTTTAAATATTTTATGTTATTATTATTAACTAGTTTGATCCATGAGTTTAGTTGTATGTACGTTTTGTTTTCAATTTTCCTTTGAGTTTTCTGTTAATCCACTTTTGATTTATAATTATTGGAATATTATCATTAGTGATATATATCTTGAATGTTATGTGTTGTTATTGAAATTTTGCATTCGGAGTTGTTTGTTTAACAACCATGGAAGAAGAAATAATAGGAAACATATATTATGCAAATATTGCATTATAAGTCCTTATATAATTGTGTTTGAGTAAATTGAAGTATGAGTAGTATCCTTATATAATTGTTTTTGAGTAAATTGTAGTATGAGTCTTATGTTATGCAAAATAACCTTTTGTTTATCCTAAAAATAACAAATAAATTGTCTTTGTCTCTTTGGAGACCATATTCAACCAGTAAGGACTAACTTAAAATAACTAGAAAACATTGAGGACCAATTCTAATACGAACCCTAAAAGGTTAAAATAAAATAAGAAGACAAATACCATTAAAACTTCTATAAAGCCACTTGTAGCTATTATATTCTCCACTAAACTTATAAAAGAGTAGTACAACATCTTGTAAAATTCAATACAATAAAATTGTCTTTCCTTCAAGGCTATACATTCAATATAGTATGTAAATAGTAGAAAGAAAAATAGTTCTATACTAGCGTATATGAATTGTAGCTCTAAACAAGATCCATCATTTGTTTACTTGAAGAAAATCTTGCATATGAATCATTCATTCTTGTCTTAACCCACCAAACTAGTATAATAAAACGATGAAACTGTTTCAGCAATTTGTCGAGTAAGCCTTTCTCGTACTTGGAGTTTAAACCCATAGAAATGTACTATATTCTGTAACAATTATTTTTTTATCGGATTAGGTGCTACTTCACCACAGAAATACCCTATATGAACAACACCATGAAAAGGTAGTAAATGACGTTCACACATGGACTAGAATGACAAGTTTAGCAACATATCTGTTCTTCCTTTTTTTTCGATTGAGAACAAAACCATTCGACTTCATCTCAATATTTGAATTAGTGAAATTTAATCTTTTCTCCTGATCTGTACTTGGGCTTGGGCTCAGGAATAGACTAAGGCTCAGGGTTGTGCTTGATGTTTCAACAGAGTTATCATTTAAGGAAGCAGAAAACGAAAACGATATTACTCCAGCAAGGGTAATATCCAAAAAATAAACATCACGACTATAATTATACTTAAATCAGATAATTCTAAAAAATTGTGGAAGTGATGAGATTAGGTTTTGGGTTCTTCTTTAAGCCGGTTGATGATGGTGGATAATGGACTATCAGTGGCGGCGGTTTACTTGTGCAGAGAGCGGCTTGGTGTGGGAAGGTGAGTGTGGAGAGATTTTTTTTAGTTTTTACCTTAATTTGGGTTCTTCAATTGTTGATGGCGTACCAAGCCGGTTGATGATGGTGGAGAATAAACCATCAGTAACGGTGGTTTCCTTGTGCAGAGAGCGGCTTGGTGTGGGAAGATGAGTGTGGAGAGATTTTTTTTGTTTAACCTTCATTTGGGTTCTTTGATGGAGTAGCGACAGATTGGGAAGAAGAAGATAGCTTATTCTGTTTAAAAAAAGAAAAAAATGACGTGTAATAGCAGTTGACATGGCGAGGAGGTGGCGCAAACGTGGCACTGAGTTGGTGCCACGCGGCGTTGACTAACGGTCAACTGACGATTCCGTCAAAAAAGTGCCACCATCGTCACGGAATGAAAGATACTAGACCATCTCGTTACTTTTCTAAACTTCGGTACCGCCGCTGCACTTTGGCCTAAGATAAGGGGCCATACGGGGGCTTTACCCTATAATTAATAATGCAGGAAAATACAATTTACAACCTAAAAATCTACCAACTTACATTATAAGTCCTAACTAAAAAATAATACTATTAAACTCCTATTTCTAATCCTTTGGTTTGTTTTTGACGTTTTTACCCTTGTTTGGCCTGAACAAAATAATCTTTTACTTTTTTAGGTAGGTACGGACCCACGAATGCTCATAACTATGGTCAGATATATAACCGTGATGGGCGTTTTTAATGTTTCATTAGTTCGTTTATTTTTTTATTAAGGCCTTCATAGTCATATGGGTACGTACCCATCTCGACAAATAGCTAGACGGGTCTGAACCCATCTCGATCAACGTTCTTGGGTTGTATCCATTAGGTACAAAAACAAAAAAGGAATCTATTAAACTTGCATAACTGATGGGTTGTACTCATGGCCCTAAAAATATCCATTCACCTACTTTTGGGTTGTACCTATCAGGAACAAAAAAATATACAAACTGGATTAATTTTGGGCTGTACTCATTAAACATCCACTTCACACTCGCATTTTTTGGATCGAAGACCCAAAACATATATCTTCACACTTGACGGATCTGTAAACAACACAAAAAATTGTCTAGAAGAGTTCCACACTGGAATGGTGGAGTCGAGCATAGGGAATTGGTCCATGCTGGAAATGGTGGAGCTTGGTCCACATGTGAGAATGGATCCATGAACGGGGAAGTGGGTTCTTGGTTCTTAGTTCTTGGGCTACATGTATCCATGACAGTGGGTTCTAGGTTTGGGCATAGGGTGTTAAGATGGTGATGGTGTGCCGGATCTGAAAGGGCTATGTGAAGATGATGGTGATGGTGGTGAAAGCGAAGATTGCGCTTAGATGGGATGACAGAGGGGACGAGAGATGGTGGTGGAGATGAAGGTGTCGAAGATGGTGTCGGTCTTCGGCGTGAGTGACGGTGGTTTTCTCTCAGATGGGGCGGCGAAGTTGGCGCTCAGATGGGATGAGATAGGGGACGAGCAATAGTGGTGGCGAAGGTGGCATCGTCGTGTGCAGAAAAGCGGCGACGGAATCCGTAGGAGCTCTGGGCATGGCGTCGGTCTTCGTGTGCAGGAAAGCAGCGCTGTTAGAGAGTTGTAGATCGGGAAGGTGAAGAGGGATTGTGAAGAGGAGAGTGATATCCGAGTGGTGATAGTGGTGAAGAAGGTGGTGATGTTGGTGGAGATGGTGATGCAGATGATGGTGAAGATGGTGGTGTTGGTGGTGGAAATGGTGATGATAGTGGTCCACGCAGGGAGTAGTTTTCTTGTTAAGAGAGAAGAAGGAGTGAAAGTGAGAGAAAGGAGAGTGAAAAGGAATTTGGATTTCTGGGAACTTAATGGGGTTTCTGATTTGGACTTTGCCTTTTCACTGTTAATACAAGGAGAAACGGGGTGTTTTTGTATTTACCTTCTTCTAGTTGGAATGGTTAGTAGTTAGTTAGCTTGGGGACTTTTATTAGAAACCCAATATGTTTTGTGCCTTAGAAGATAATTCCCCCTTAATAATGTATGGTTGAACATATTTAAACTTTAATACATTACTTATTTAGTGACTCCCAGTGTAAGAAAGTCACCCTAATTGGTGCTTGACAACTCAACTAATTGTTTAAATTTGCATTGGGCTTTAAGATTTTTATGGGTTGTGAAAATCCAATAATTAGACTCTTTATATTACAAACTTATTAATAGATGAAAATTGAAGAAAAAATGGGAAATCAAGAACGTGGGAATGAAGATCTCTAGGGAGGGCCTTAATTGTGTATAGAAGTACGGTATTTTAATGGTAGCAGATAAGAAATATCAATAGATATTGGGATTGAACCTCAGCATGATAAAAATAACTCCCCAATGTATTAAATAAATAAGAGGAATCTTCGAATTACAGCCCATTTTTACGCCCAACCCCAATATAAAGCCCAAGTCCATATTTGTTCTATTAAAAGCCTAACCAGTTGAAACACCCATATGCTTTTACCGTAATACCCTTTCTTTACATCTTACCTCTTTTGATTCTCTCTCATACATTGGCTGACACACAGCAAATATATTATATAATTTAACAATATAGTAATGCACACTCTCTCATACATTAGTATTCGTTAGTGCACTCTCTCTCTCATACCATTATCCAGCTAGTTCTCTCCCTCCATCGTTCTTCATTTGAATTTCGAAAGCTACAAACATTCTTGAAGATCAATATCTGATCAGGTATGTACAACATTCATATCCTATGTGTCTTCTTTTTTTAGTAGTTGTATAGTTTAATAAGAACAATAACATCTTCAGCTAGTTCTTTATCAAATCAGTTGCTTATTTGTTTCACCATTAATATGGGTGTTGATCATGATAGTTTAGTTCATCCAGCTAGTTATTGATTTAGGTACTATGTTGTGGTACTCAGCAACTACACGTTGGTGTATACTAACATCGTCACAGTCATGTTTCTGCAAGGTCTGAATCGTGTATGTGTTAGTAATAGACTGTGTGGTACAGACACTGCATGTAGACATTCACATGTATAGTTGGAGAATTGTTTGCAGAATCTCATATAGAATTTCATGTTCAAACACATTTATAGGCTACTCACCCAGTTATACTTGATATACATATAGGTACAGACATTCGGTTTTGCGTCATATATATATATATATATATATATATATATATATATATATAGGTACAGACATTCGTATGTTATGTGTAAGGTACAGACATTACTGTCTGTAATACCGAGTATATAATGTCATGTACAGACAGATGACAATCTACAGTCCATTATTGTACATACAGTGTGCAGTCTACATCCCCTTCTTGTACAGACAGTTTACAGTATTGTACAGACAGTTTATGTTTTACATTCCTTTCAGCTTATATGTTATCTTCTACATGTAAATGTCTGTATTACTTTCGTAGGTTCAAAATGTTACAGGTAGTTGGGATTTTCAAACATTCAGGCGAGAAATATATGTCACCGTTGGCAAATATCCCATCATTTGATAAATGTCAACAATTTGTCCTATCCAAATGGAGTTTTCTGAAGGACCTTGAGTTGGTTTTCCAGTATTCAGTGACGGGTCACGATAATTGTCATATCAACTCGGACGATGATTATACCACGCTTTTATGGCTTGTTTCACGGGACAGCCTTAAGCAAGTTGATTTTACTGTAAGTTTGAAACATCCGTTCATCACAAATACTACGACTCAGATGAACAATGCCCCGGTTACTAGTATACCACATTCAAATGTCGCTGATGTTGGTGTAGAACCCCCAGAGTTTTACACTCACCGCACGAAGGAGTTGCTCAGTTCGCGTTGGGGTAAATGTTTAGGGGAAGTTGGTACATGTTTTCCACATGGCCATGAAGAGTTTAGATTTGCTTTACGAAAGTACTCATGTGAGACGGGTTACGGTTACACACATTCCCACAATCAAGGTCAGAAGCTTGCCGCATATTGTGATAAACGCAACAATACTGGTTGCCAATGGTGGATATATGCTACACCGTCTAAGGTTGACGGAAAAGTATATGTACAGACTTTCTACAACCATCATACTTGTGGCACTCCTACACGTCTGCTAAAGAATAAACGTATGTCATCAGGCCTAGTAAAAGATCTTATACTTGATGAGGCAAGGTCCAAGCCTGATCTGAAGGCCAAAGACATTATGCATCGGCTTAAGGATGCTTATGGGTTCGTTATTTCTTACAAGTGTGCTTACGCTGCGTTACAGCAGGCCAAGGATGAATTAAATGGCGATGTTGGCGAGTCTTACAACACAATACAAGCCTACTTTGATAAGATGTCTATCCTTGATCCAACTGGATCATATCTACTTGAAGTTGACCACGAGACATCCACGTTTGAACGTGCTCATTTTGCATTTGGTGCGTGTTTAGATGGGTTTAAGGCATGCCGTCCTGTTGTGTTCTTGGATGGTACCTTCTTGAAGGCGAAATACAAGGGGACTTTCCTTGTCGCGGTTGCTAAGGATGGGAACAACGGTAATTATTAACAACCTCATCCTTTTCGTATTATTTATATATGACACACTTGTAAGTATCTACTTCGTTTTGGCCATTGAAAGGTACAGACTGTATAGGTATAGGCTACATAGGATAGACTGTATATTGTACGGGATATTATGTTTAGACCTTGTATGAACCTTTTTGTAAATTTCAGGTCTTGTCCCTATCGCTTTCTCAATTTGTCGGGCCGAGGACAATGTTAATTGGGAGGCTTTCCTCAGGTTTCTACGACCCCTGCTGCCAGACCGCCCAATGGTCTTTGTGTCTGATCGTTTACGTGGTATAATAAACGCCGTTCAAAATGTTTTTCCTGCACACCACCACTCGTTCTGTTTGCGTCACATACATGCTAACCTTGAGTCTAGGTATTCTGGTGAGATGAAGGCTTGGTGGGTCCTAGGGTGTTATAAAATAAAGTGCAAAATAGAGGAACCACTTAACCGCAAGTGTACGGTTGTCCAAGTAATACTCCGATAAGTCGGATTCATTCTCAGGGATTGGACTGGTATAACCCAAGTGTTCAATAGATAAGTAGTAATAATTGCAAATACTGAAAATAAAAGAGAAAATATCTTTATTTGGTTTTTTATATTAATCCTAAGAATGCAAGAAAATAAATTACAGAAAATAAATACTAAAGGACTAAGATGCAGATATGAGCTATACTTGAGTCTCGCAAGGAACCCACTTAATCAATATAATATATGCTATGTTTGAGGGTAGAATTGGAATTATAATATTAGTCGAGACTCTAATATCTCCTAGCCCCCTGTCGGGTGGACCTAGAAGCTATCCTAAAGTATCATAAACACCTGTATGGTCGAATATGCCTCTTCGGATGATATGATTTTACCTCTTTGGCTATGTAACTAGTTAAGCCTGTCGGTCAATAACGGACATTACACGGGTATTACCTAGATCTGTATTCAAACCCCCCTGTCGGATGATCACTTCGCCACTAAAGTAAATAGCCCAAATACTAAAATCTATTTCTAGTTGTACGGAAAATAAATAGTGATTAAAACAAAATAATATCCAATATCTAAGACCGAATTCAATTTAAATCATAGCAATCCCAAATTCAAAACATAAATTAAATTAATTAGGGTTCATCCCTTTATTGCGATTCTCAAGTAATTAAGGTTTAGCTCATATTGAAAGTAAAAACAGTAAAGAAATTAATACTATACATGTCCTAATAACAAAAATAAAATAAGAACCTAGATAGAGGAATTGGCTTGAACTGTTGTTGGAGATATAGACAGTCTCCAGCTTCTGCTCTTGCTTCCGCCTCTTGACGCTCTCTCTAAGGATGTATATATTGAATGAATTATGAGAGGTCTTTGACTCTCTCTCTAAGGATATTGATTAAATTGTGAGAGGTACTGAATAATGAGGTCTAAGGGGTGTATTTATAGGTGTTGGAAGACCCTAGGTCGAATTTGCTTGGAGTGGAAGACAAGGCAAAGACTCTTAAATTCGTAGCTCTAAAAGATAAGATTCTACTGATTTGATTTGGTCATATCTTTTTCAATACTTATCCGTTTGAGAAGTTCCAATATATGAAACTGCTTGTCTTGGAAAGCTCTTTCTATTGGTGCAGACCATTCGTCCAGAATCCTAGCCAATCTTTTATTATGATTTAATTCCTAAAACGTGGCTGGATTTTCAGATTTCAAAAGGCAGCTTTATCTTTTCCTCCTTTGAATAAATCTTTCCTAAATCTTCTTATTTCCATGTAAATCTTCTTTCCTTTCATCTTTATCTTGACTTGGCCTCTAAGTAATTACCATTTATCTTTTAAAGCTTCACATTAAATAAATAATTAAACCGCATATGCTTAAAAAGAATAAATCAATAAATCAAGAAATCAAAATAGGAAAGTGTACTCTAAAAATAGAAACTCGACTAGAAATCATTTCCTAACACTCTAAAATACATTAAGACTCTATTCCCACTTTCTCTCCTTGGATTGGTCTTTCATGAGATTTCAAGAACCAATTAACTTTGCATTAAAAATAGTCGAATTTAGGCACAAAAGCTCAGATTCTGCAAATAGTTAATTTCCAAGGGGAGAAAGTGCAATATGATCAAATAAGCCTAAAAGTCTATCAAATAAGTCATTTATTCACCTAAAAGGATGTCTCCAATGGGCTAAGAATTAGAACAAATAGGGAGACATCAAGACCCCAAACTCAAACCTTTGTCGTCCCGACAAAGTAAAATAAAAACAAAGGATCTTTTAGGTGAATGCAGAAGGTAGAATCTAGAAAATAATCCCAAAGCAAAACTTAAAACAAATTTCATATAGTCTAACCTAGGAATTAATATACACCTACACTTATCATGCAAAATCAAGTACAAAATAATATCAATCCAAAATTAATTTCACAATGCTAGAAGGTTACGCTTTATACTTATCTCAAGATGGTGGCTATAGGGTGTTCCTCGATCCTTACTTGTGTTGAATGTTCCACTTAGAATACTCCCTATTAACTCACTGTGCATCTAGGAATCACGAGGTCTTTACGGTTTTAGCGTAGGCTGAAGGACGGTATGGTATGTATATTTGGTAAATTTGAAGTGAGCTTTTGGCTCTCTCCTCACTTACCATCAACAAAACTGTCCAAGAGCTTGAGTTTACACTCGAATTTCGTTCTCACTCAACCCAATTGACGCGCTAATGTAGCGTCCCCAAATTAACCCAATAAGCACTAAAGATGATTCACCTAAACTTTTCCACTTTGCCGGTCCGAATATATTTCTTTTCAAATCATTCGTTTTTTTTCTTTTCTTTTCTTATAGCTATGACTCTCTTTTTAATGTTGAGATATCATGCTATTTTTCATAGTTATGCCTATTCATAACTTGAGCTCGAAGCTTCTTTTCCATTCACTATTACCCCGGCAAAGGGTTACAATACAATAAACCTGTGAATCATCATCATTTATAGCACAAAGCATCATTGATAAGCTCAAAAATCCCAACCCAATGTAAATTCCCATATAGTGGACCCAGACCCACCACCCCAAACTCAAGCTCAAGACAGGAAGTCTCAGGATCGTGATTCAAGTGCGGGTCATATGGTCATGCCTAACAATCTAAAGGGAAATTGGCTTATAATATGGCGACAAAAGAAAGGCTTAAAGGCTAAAAATTTGTCTAAGAAGGATACAATTAATTCAGGGATAGACAGCTAAAAAAAGATTCAAAGGGCTAACAAAGAACTGCCTCTATCATCTTCCTATCTACACAACTTGTCTCTAGTTCATACCTAAGTGGGTTCTCTACTCATTTAGATCTCACGTTCTACAAACCACCTATTATCCTTAAGCACAAGTTTACTTCTTTTGCATTGTTCATTAATTTTTTCTATCAATTACCTAATATTTGCATGCAATCAAAGTGCAGTTTCATACTAACTCCTAAAGTCAACTATTTTCTATCATAAATTCACAAAAAGCATGCTTGATGGGGGCATTTAAAACACTCTACATCTCTACAGTCAAAACATTCCTCAACTAAAATTTAAAAAAAACTGTAAAACACATAAAATTGGGATGAGGCAACGAACCCCACCCCAAACTCAAAAATGAGTCGTGTCCCCACGACTCGAAAAAGACTCAAGAAAGCAATTAAACAATTAAAACAAATAAGAAAGGGATAGGAAAACGTATCTGAACCAGCACGAAGATGGTTTCCATGGTTGCGTGTAGGTTGAGCTCCTTGTGTTGCGTAGGTGGCATGTTGAACATTGCTCACGCCACGTAATATGATTAGCATAAGCTCCAACTCTTTTGTGATTTTCCTATGGTTGTCAATCACCTCTTCATGATTATCCTCCAAAGTTTCCATTCTTCCAACTACATCTTTCAACACCCAAAAGTAATAAGAGGTTCTCCAACTTCCTCTTCCTCTCCATGGTATTCTTGTCTTCCCAATCTTCGACATCTCAATGAACTCCAAACTCAAAACTTCAAATAATCAAAAACTAGAGAAGAGTTTTGAAATTTGATGTTTTGAGGATTTGTAATGAAGTATTATGGAGTCATATGAGATGGGTAATGGATATGTAATGGCTTGGGGAAGGTTTAATGAATATGATTGAAGCTTTGATGAAGAGGCTTAAGCTTGAAGTAGAAGATTTCTTGATGTTCTTGAAGGATTGTGGTGTTAGATGTGTGTTTGGAATGGATTAGGAGGAGGGATTTAATGTTCTTTGGTGTTGTAGTGTTCTTTGTGCAGGTACATAAGGGTTAGAATCTGGAAAATTCGTTTTTGAAGAGGCTAGGGTTTATCTCCTTTTGTTAGAAGTTGACTGGGCTTTGTTCTCTTCACAAACCGCCTGGCGCGGTGCATCCCTGCGGTACATGGGTAGTTCGCGGGGTACACCGCAGCGCTGTTGGTTTGATTTTTTCTTGCTTCTGTCTTGACCCCGTGCTAGCACCCCGTGGTACGGGTTTTTGCCCTGCGGTGCAGGGGTGCGGTGCATGGGGTAGTCCGCACATACTCCGTCAAAAAACCCGCGGTACACACCCCGTGGCACGCGTTTTGGGCGCGCGGTATAGGGCGCGGTGCACCGCGGCTATCAGCTTCATTTTTTTCTTGCTTCTGGATAAAACCCGTGGTGCGTAACCCGTGGTACGGGTTTTTGGGGCGCGGTACATCCTTGCGGTATAGGGGGTACACCCCGGGGTAGTCCGCGCCAGCCTTGAATTCTCCAAAAAAAAATTCTCCTAGCACCCCAAACTCGATTCCTGCACCAATAACACACTACCTTTCTCATTTCTTTTAAAAGTAGACACTAAAACTCGACACTAACTTAGAATTATACACTAGGAATTGAAAAACATAAAGCAAATTAAACATGGGTTGTCTCCCAAGAAGCACTTTTGTTTATTACGTCTTTAAGTTCGACGCGTTACCTTCCATGAAGATGGTATTGAGGCCCTTGCGGTTCTCCTCCGCTTGAATTTGCCTCGTCCTTGGTATGTAAGATTTGAAACCTTCCCCCTTAAAATTTTATTCAATCGATCTCTGAAAGGGGGAGGGTAGTATCTCCGTTTCGCCTTTTTACTTTCATGACGAAACGTATTCTTCACCACACGATAG
Organism: Nemophila menziesii; assembly: GCA_029959085.1. NCBI lineage: Eukaryota > Viridiplantae > Streptophyta > Magnoliopsida > Boraginales > Hydrophyllaceae > Nemophila > Nemophila menziesii. The sequence goes on from JARWIR010000162.1 coordinate 224,072, forward strand.
TAGATGACCGTCCTCAACGGTATAAGCTCATTTTTATTCTCTTCAATCTCGCGTTCCTCTTTAAAGTGTGGTGGGTAGGTGCTCCTCCTTGCCGCTTTACTCTCGCGGTGTAGCACCTTTCTTGCGTAGCACCTATTGATCATTTGTAGTAATAGAGGTGATTCCGATATTCTATCTCTAATGATGATTTGTGGTGGAGATAGTGATTGGTGAACTTTTTGTGGTGGGAATTCGATTTCTCTTTTATTATGAAGCTTTAACTCTTCAATTGATTTCTCAACCACTTCACATTCGTCTTTGCTTTCAACCCAATCTTCCACTATTACTTCATCATATTCTTGATGTGGAATCTGGATCTCGATCACCTCTTTTTCTTGTTTGCGTTCAATATCTGGATCATGTGCACGCACCATAGGAATAGCAACCTCAGTTTCAATTTCTAGGATTTTCGTTGCTACTCCTTCTTCCACCATGCTAAAAGGATTGCCAACCACATGGTGGTATTCATTTATAACCGGCATGATGGTCATATCACTATCACTAATATCTTCCTTCAACACCTCCTCCTCAACTACTTCTTCCAGTTGATCCCTCTCATCTTCATCAGACTTGATACTATTGGCAGAATGCTGAGAATTAATTATGGATTCTATTTCGTCTAGCTCCTTTTGCATTTCTTGCAAGCGGGAATCTTGTTCATCTGCTAACTTCTGCGATTGTTCATATAAGCCCATGAGTTCTGTAATTGATCTATATAACTGGGAAATTTGTGGTGAAAGTGGAGGTTGTTGAATGTTTTCAACCCACTGGTTGTTCCATTCATGCTCGTGTTGATAGTGATATGGTGTTTGTTGTTGATTATTCCCGATCCATTGGTTGTTCCAATCCGGCTCTTGCGGGTATTGATAGGATTGTTGGTAGAAGTTACTACCACATTGTTGTTGTCCCGAAGAGTCTTCCCAATAGTCATATGGATCGGGATCTGGGTAATGTCCTCTATACATCTTTCAATCAAATCTCTTGAACATTACCTAAATAAAGAACCTGTAAAAACAAAACAAAAACAAAAACCAAGCGTAAAACTGAAAAATAAAAATAAATAAACAATTAAAACTACTTAAAGATTAAACACCGTGGTCACACGCTGCAATCCCCGGCAGCGGCGCCAAAAACTTGGTGGGTCCTAGGGTGTTATAAAATAAAGTGCAAAATAGAGGAACCACTTAACCGCAAGTGTACGGTTGTCCAAGTAATACTACGATAAGTCGGATTCGTTCTCAGGGATTGGACTGGTATAACCCAAGTGTTCAATAGATAAGTAGTAATAATTGCAAATACAGAAAATAAAAGAGAAAATATCTTTATTTGGTTTTTTATATTAATCCTAAGAATGCAAGAAAATAAATTACAGAAAATAAATACTAAAGGACTAAGATGCAGATATGAGCTATACTTGAGTCTCGCAAGGAACCCACTTAATCAATATAATATATGCTATGTTTGAGGGTAGAATTGGAATTATAATATTAGTCGAGACTCTAATATCTCCTAGCCCCCTGTCGGGTGGACCTAGAAGCTATCCTAAAGTATCATAAACACCTGTATGGTCGAATATGCCTCTTCGGATGATATGATTTTACCTCTTTGGCTATGTAACTAGTTAAGCCTGTCGGTCAATAACGGACATTACACGGGTATTACCTAGATCTGTATTCAAACCCCCCTGTCGGATGATCACTTCGCCACTAAAGTAAATAGCCCAAATACTAAAATCTATTTCTAGTTGTACGGAAAATAAATAGTGATTAAAACAAAATAATATCCAATATCTAAGACCGAATTCAATTTAAATCATAGCAATCCCAAATTCAAAACATAAATTAAATTAATTAGGGTTCATCCCTTTATTGCGATTCTCAAGTAATTAAGGTTTAGCTCATATTGAAAGTAAAAACAGTAAAGAAATTAATACTATACATGTCCTAATAACAAAAATAAAATAAGAACCTAGATAGAGGAATTGGCTTGAACTGTTGTTGGAGATATAGACAGTCTCCAGCTTCTGCTCTTGCTTCCGCCTCTTGACGCTCTCTCTAAGGATGTATATATTGAATGAATTATGAGAGGTCTTTGACTCTCTCTCTAAGGATATTGATTAAATTGTGAGAGGTACTGAATAATGAGGTCTAAGGGGTGTATTTATAGGTGTTGGAAGACCCTAGGTCGAATTTGCTTGGAGTGGAAGACAAGGCAAAGACTCTTAAATTCGTAGCTCTAAAAGATAAGATTCTACTGATTTGATTTGGTCATATCTTTTTCAATACTTATCCGTTTGAGAAGTTCCAATATATGAAACTGCTTGTCTTGGAAAGCTCTTTCTATTGGTGCAGACCATTCGTCCAGAATCCTAGCCAATCTTTTATTATGATTTAATTCCTAAAACGTGGCTGGATTTTCAGATTTCAAAAGGCAGCTTTATCTTTTCCTCCTTTGAATAAATCTTTCCTAAATCTTCTTATTTCCATGTAAATCTTCTTTCCTTTCATCTTTATCTTGACTTGGCCTCTAAGTAATTACCATTTATCTTTTAAAGCTTCACATTAAATAAATAATTAAACCGCATATGCTTAAAAAGAATAAATCAATAAATCAAGAAATCAAAATAGGAAAGTGTACTCTAAAAATAGAAACTCGACTAGAAATCATTTCCTAACACTCTAAAATACATTAAGACTCTATTCCCACTTTCTCTCCTTGGATTGGTCTTTCATGAGATTTCAAGAACCAATTAACTTTGCATTAAAAATAGTCGAATTTAGGCACAAAAGCTCAGATTCTGCAAATAGTTAATTTCCAAGGGGAGAAAGTGCAATATGATCAAATAAGCCTAAAAGTCTATCAAATAAGTCATTTATTCACCTAAAAGGATGTCTCCAATGGGCTAAGAATTAGAACAAATAGGGAGACATCAAGGCTGTAATGGTATGCTTGTTTAATAGGGTGGCTTACGCTCCAACATTTGAGTTGTTTGATCATCACATGGAGAAGTTCCTTCGAGTCGGTGGAGTAGCCGCTAGAGATTTCATGGAAAACCTACCCATTGAGAATTTCTCTGACGCATATTTCGGTGGTAAACGATATGGCGAGATGACCTCTAATGCAGTCGAGTCCCTCAATAGCTGGATGAATGATGTCCGGGACCTACCCGTTTCCGAGCTTGTACATAAACTTCGCATCAAAATAATGACTTGGATTTATGATCGATCGGTAGCTATTTTAACATGGGAGTCTGAACTATCTCCTGTACGGCAGGTTGAGCTTGACGAAAATTACCAGCTCTCCCGCACGTGGTATGTTTTCCAGTCTAGTACGTTTGTTTTCGAAGTGCACAGCGATCCTAACATGTCGGTTAATATCGAAACTCGTGAATGTTCATGTGGAAAATGGCAATATAACGGTTTCCCTTGCGAACACGCAATAGCTGCTCTAGCAAAAGACAAACCCAACAACATACTGGATTACGTCGAACACTACTTCAAAACCAACACTGTTGCTAAGGTTTATGAATCAAAAATACCAGCTGTCTCAACCTTTGGTAGCCCCGTCTCCAAAGCGGTTATTACAATTTCGCCACCTATTGTTAAGATACCTCCCGGCCGCCCGCAAAAGAAGAGGAGAGCTTCTATATTTGAACTTAGCCGCACTCCGTTTAGGTGTGGCAATTGTCATATTTTGGGTTACCATAACAAGAGGTCGTGCCCGTCACGTTAACAGTGTTGCATAGTCAAATTTTAATGTACTTTTTTTGCTTTGTTGTGCCTTTTTGCGCTGGTGGCTTGTTGTTTTGTACGACATATGGGTTACGGTATTTACATCCTATATGCCGTTGAAAACAAATATTCGCTTCATTTTGTAACACCAGAATCCTTTTAATCAGTCTCGCAACGTAACACTGTTTACATGAACTTTATCCACAGGTTAAATGGTTTTTAGTACATGCTATCACGTATGAGCATTTCTGTCTGTACCGATAACCAATTAAAAGTTTTCACAGACTGTCAGATGTCTGTACCTATGTGTCTGTTCCTTTTACCAAGTATACTTATATTTTTGACTCCACATTTTCATGTATGCTATTTGACTCCTACACACTGGGTAGGTGGCCCTTTTCCCCTGATTGTAGAACTAATTAAGGTGAATTATTGTTGTTTGCACTTTCCTGAGCACAATACCAATGCGGATTGATGATACAATGAAAATACTGCCCATCCGAATACAACATGTACCTTCTTGTCTAGACAATGTATTCACTGATTGTAAGTGAACGTTTACTATCTACTCAAACTGGTGTTCTGGACTGTGTATAGTCCAACAAAATTGGCCGTACCAAGCGGTCTGTACGATCATGGCCAGACCTACATAATCATACTGTTTCATCTTTCGGTTTTGAAGGTGTGTTTTTCCTTAGCTAATTAGCGTATCTACACAATATTTTTGTATCCAGGACAACATACTTGTGTTATCACACAGTTAGAAAATCATACATTATACTCAACGTAATACATAGTACTTATACAAGGAACAAATGGTACGTACCAAATACGTATTAAGAATATCGATATTACACGATTAATAGAAGAATGTCATACTTGTAAATCATAATGAAAATGTTCAACGTAATACTTAATTTTTTGTCGACCTTTATTAGCAACCATTACAATCAATGCACACATTTTATTCTAAAGATAAAACTATACTAACGGTTGTATCCTTGCTCCTCTTTCGCCTTCCTCAAAGCATCTGTTGTGTAGTTGCTGGTAAGCAGCATATTCACCACCGACTTTCTCATCGATTTCATGTTTGCCGCCGTGTATGTCCCTTTCACTTTCAACCCATCGAAGATGTCCATCATGCACAACAGAACGTACACACCGGAGTCTACCCACCCGCTAGTGGTGTGATGTTGGTTTGTATTTACGACTGTGTACCTTTTATTCACTGTCCTAGGTTTTTCAGTTGGCCACAATTCTCTTGCTAGCTTTTTGAATACTTCATTTGCTATCTTACTGGATGATGCACCCAGTTTACTTTTGTTCTTTCGATTCCCACAACAGTAATGTTTGAATTCTCCTTCCCCGTCCTCTATTGTATACACTAGAAGACTCCACATTGTTTCCCCAGCGACCTTTATTTTTAAAGGGATGAGTACGACATCCGATGTGTGGCATACTCCATCAGTCAACATCACCGCCATGTCATCCTTCGCCCTCGTGTCATGTTTCCTTTTATACTGCATTATTACGAGTGTAAAATGTATGTAACGTATATATCAATTGAATAAGATTCAGATAACTTATATGTACTTACAAAGGCTACTGATGTAATGAAGTTGATTTTTCGCTGCCCCTCTCCATTTGTCCGCTCTGCCCTTCCCTTTCGCCAGATCCCCATCACCACATCCATGACCTACATAGCATTGTGATTCATTTTAGTATTAAAGTAGTCATACTTATTAGGTGCCTTACAATATACTCATGCACGCATGATCATTACTCGAACTGGCTAGACATAGATCCACAAACATAATAGGCGAGACACATCCGTGTTCAGACATAAGTGCATGCACTATTGTAAAGTTATACCTTCCATTTCACAGGTCCCTGTATCGCTACCCCAAGCACGTTATCCACGCTAACCTTTACCCTGTCATACATACAAACCGCAGCCCCCCCCCCCGAGAATAAACGCCCTGTAATGCATAAAAGTATATAATCCTCCTCGTATGCTACATTATTAGGTGGAACGACTATACGTTTCTCCATTTCTACACATTTCGGTCTACTTTCCTCAGCGATGTGTTTCCTTGTCATATATGCCTTCGGCTTTTCTTTATCGGTCTCTATGTCTTTCATCCCTCCAATCACACAACTGCCTGTAACTGGCATCGTACTTCCAACATTCCCCTTTTTCAGTTTTTTAGCTATCACATCCGAGCTCACCTTGCTCCCATCCAGTTTCTCTTTATTAGCCTGCACCAACTGTTCAATCGCATCACCATCACTGGGAGACCCCCTTTCACCTTCTACAGATTTTGCCCGCTCTTTACCCTTCAACTGACATTCGGTCTGTATAAATACGCCCCCTGGTTTTTTCATACGAACTATTATTTCGTCTGTACTTGTTCGGTTTTTATCTGCTGCCGTGTCCAATGCCAGCCTTTTTTTTAAAGGTTTTTTTGTGTCAGCTATTTCCCCAATACCTTTTCTTTTACCCCCTTTATCTGCATCCACATCTTCTTCGTCCACCTGTCTGGACATGCATTTGTCCTTCCCTGAAATGATACCCTTGCCGACGAACTGACCCATAGTGTCGGTAACAAAATGGTCATTATCTATATCAGGATCTATTTTTGCTGTCATGCATAATTCTTCCAAATCTGTCCTTGCCTCTTTCGGTATATTGGTGGTTTCTTCTATTCTTTGCAGTCTTTCGATTTCTTTTTTCAGCTTCTCATTTTCGTTGCTGTAGTAATCCAATTCAGCTCTAAGAACTAACACTGTTTTCCTCTCTAACTCTAGGCTTTCTTGCCATTCTTCTAGTTCGACGTGCTCTTGTACTTTAACGTTATCTTCTTCTTGAAGGCCATCCCCATCAATATCTACCCCGTACACATCCTTCTCCTCTTCCGTCATAGCCAACTCTCCTTTAATAACCTACAACACCGAAGCGTTTGTAACAAACTCCCTCACGGGGTACATAATTTATATATTGTATATACTATACTTCCCGTACCTGATCAGTCTGTACCGCATCCAATATACGGTTTTGGAATCCTAATGGGGTCTCTAACGTAAGCCACTTAAACAGCCGTGGCAAGGTTATACTTTCATCCGGAATAATCCCAGTCCCTCTAACATGCTCACAAAACCAGGCCTGCAATATAAAATTTTAATATCGGAATCATGAACAATTGTAAAAAACATGATTGTTTTCATACGTACCAATACCATCACACAACACCCCTGCAACAGCCCGTTTGCAACGTCCATGAAAGTATCTGCAATGTGTTTGGCCCAATTGTATGTTTTCATATCCTTAACATCTTCCGAGTACGTCACATGCCACTGTTTTATTCTACCTGATCCAGACGGGTAGAAAATTGTCGTGAGCGCTAGGATGTTCATACATTTCACAAAAGTCTCTCTATTCTCCCTGTCTTTGACTGTCAAACTCTGCCGGATCACCTCCTTCAATGCTTTCGGGGTAACCCTACCTTGTGTAAAACCCGGGAAATGTTTTATAAACCACTTTGACGGCACTACAGCCCCAGCGTTCTGTCTGGTTATTATTCTTTTAGCCCCACCTTCTACACCCAATATTAATTTTACATCGTTTGCCGTCACACGCATTTGCTCCCCACCAATCACGAACTTCGAATTACTTGTCTGATACGTGTCTATAATATCCGCAATAACAGATTCGTGTTTCGGTAACCGACCATCAATCTCTAGGTGGCTGAGTGCCACAAACAGTTTATGAAAAGGGGAATATCTCAACGCCTTCATGTGTTTGCGGGGGACCTTGTTCTCTTTGAACACAGTGTATACGGCTTGTAAGCTGCTACCGTATGTTTTCGTCATTCTGCAGTTAGGGGGTACTGTCAAATTAGTTAGCTACAAACGCATTGTGTAATACATTCACATTATTCATACACATCAACCCCCAAAGGAATTATAAGATATAGGTCTGTACCTAACAGACACATACATGATCAGTATTCATTCATGGACCCAAAAATACACATTTATGTATACTTCCTATGTACATCTAAACAATATATGGATAAAAAAACATGTTTTCAGATTCGTATACACCCACAAGACACACTATTTTCTGATTTTCCAATGTCGTTCATCATACATGGTTTACATCTATTTTTCAGATTGAATTTATGAATGCAACTATTCATATACAAATCTACTGTTTTGCTGTTACTGACCTAGGTTTCATCTTATAGATGTATATAGGTTCTTACCCGTGTTCTCCGTTGTAGGTGATTAATGTTTCCTCGATCTTCAGAATGTGATGTTGTGAAACCCTTGGTTTCTTTTCCCCCCTTCTCTTTGGTAACGAACAAGCTTCCCTTAAGTTTTACTTGTTGCAGATCTTTAGTTTTCAACTACCCTTAACTCCGTCGCCCTCCAAAAAAATATTTGTGGGTATCCAGATGACACACGTGTGTGTAACTATGATGGGTATATTTTATTCTTCCTGCTTTGTTTATTCCCTTTTTTTTGCTATTTGAATAGTGTGTAATTTTGCTATGACCGACATTATATGGATAGGTCTGTCCCGTAGTGTATAGACAGCACTAAGCAGCCCGCACTCTAATTCTATGTCAACATATCCGCCAACCATAAAGACATATATATACATACCGTCGTGTCTGGCCCACCCTATTTATCTGCCTTTTTAGTTTTACGTCAGATCGATTACATCCCCTTATTATCAATTCCATAGTCTGTACGCCACAGTACAGCCAGAATAGTCTAGCCTATACTTATACGCTCTAGGTGTCTTATGGGTGGGAGACATTCATGTCATTGTTAGTACTGCGCGGCGCCCATTTCGTACGTCCTATTTAGTCTGGGACAAACTATCATCATAATTGAAGTTCGAAATATACATCATGTCTGGACCGTAATGCTCAGACAGATCACATCAGCCCGGCAAGAATGCTGAATTCGTCGTCGTGTCTTCCAATAAACTTGTACCCTTATGCATAGTCTGTGGTGTACAGACCATGATGTGTTTTTAAACGTTTACTACTACACTACCGTAGTGTACAGACATCGCACTACAATAGGTACAGAAATCGTCGGCGTGACTCCCAATTACCTTGCAAAACTACTGCTTTCCCGTCAAACCGCTTATTCCCCATAATATTAAGATAGGTAATATGTACATCATTGTACAGACTGAATAACCCATCCTATTCATCACGTACGTAATATTACGTACGGTACAATCAATCACAATTAGTAAAGCTTGTAAGGGTTACCAAAATTCAGCGTCTCCGAATGGTAACATCATTTTTCATTACACAATCATTTAACAGTTTGTTACAAAAGAGATTCAAATACAAAACACAAAAGATTAAATTACATGCCGTTTAATAGGGCAACATACACTACTACCCGAACACCAAAACATTGACATGTAGTTCGTTTTAAACTTCAAAATAGAGATCACTTAGCCTCTTTTCCAACAGTAACCTTTTTCCTTGCATAGGTATTCTTCATATACTTTGCGTCGCCCACTATCTCTGTACGGTACCCCTTCTTCATCAATGTCTCAACAATCTCACGACGCATAGTCTTATATTCATTTACATTGTACGAGCCCCTTACTTCATTCCCCTTATATGTATCCTTTGCACAAAGCAGCACGTGCACACCTGAATCCATTAATACCCCTTTAATCTGCAACGTTCTGGCCTCTTGGAAAGGATGAATTTTTTCCAAACCTGCTACTGTTTCCTCCGGATACATCTCTTGGAAAACGCTTTTCAGCAACATACTATACAGCTTTCTCGCGTTCTGCCCTGCTGTTAATGCAAACACATTCCCGATATCCATCTTTATTGAACAGTAATGATAGAACGTACTGTCGAGTGTATCATATATCATGATACTCCAGAAGGTTGTACCGGCCACTTTTGTTAGTATCGGTATCACGACGCTTTTATAGTCAAGGCTTGCACTTTGTAAACATTCAATGACGTGCACTTGCTCCATGTCTACTACTTCCTTGTTGTAGTAATACTGCCACACAAATGTGAACAAGGTGTTAATCAATATATAAATTCTAATTCAAATAATGAAAGTAATTGTTCACTATACAGTACCATAGAACGTGCTGTCAATTTCGTGCATACTTTCAATGATGTATCACTTGTTATATTGTACTTTTTATCACCCTCCACCGTCCATGTGCTTAATATTGCATCCAATACCTGCGCAGTGTAAAAGACCACGTTAAGGCACATGTGTCTGGACGCGTTAGTTTTTTATTGTCTACCCCATATAGTCTGTACATAACCACACCTGCCATGACACGTCTAGTTGTCTGTTCACGTCCATCATATGTTTTATGGTTACGTTTACGTTGTTACAAATCGCCACTACTGTACTCTCAGGTTGACTGTCGTGTATGCGTTGTAGTACACCACTATCATCATGTCGGGCAACTGTTGCCCTGGAAAACTCTCGGCTTCCTGGTTTCTTTATTCCGGACACCAGCATCGGTACGCGTACTTTAGACGAACACACGCCAACCGTGTCACGCACTGCAGCTTTACGTTTCAAAGTCGATACTCTACTACCTATACTAATGTTGACCTTCCTTTCATCTTTCACCATCATCTCTCTTCTTTCAACTAATCTAGCTGCTAGAACTGATAAAGGCACATTATCATCCTCACTGGTTACTCCAATTTTATTACTCGGATCCACACCCTTTTCTGCTCCCAACTTTGTCCCACTGCTGTCCACCATGTTTTTGGTTTTTGGTCCCCTCTCCATCGCGAACTTTGGTAATACGCCAGTAGAATGCCCAACCGTACAAACCCTTGTCTGATCAGATACCACTTGTACCTCACTGGCTGGACACTTTTTTCCAGACATGGTATTGTCTACTGTCTTACATTCCCTGACAGTGCCTTCCGACAACGACTTGGATGGGTTCCTTGGGTTTTCGCCATCCGCATTCTCAATCTTGACCTTAATCACATCGTGATACTTCCTTCCATATACTTTGTTATACTGCTTAATGCCTTCCACGGCTGGCTTAATGTGACTGTTCCCCTGCGTTACCTTTTTAGCCTGAACTGCACCTTCTGGTGTGATAACTCCCAGATCGAATGATGGTAAACCCACACTACATAGACCATTTATACCCAACACTATTCTTTCTGGATCCGCCCGTGCCCCTTCTGTATTAATAACCTCCGACCCAAGTACGTTGTTACCATTGTCATCCAACGTTAATCCGGTTCCTTCAGCACCAGAAACTGTCCCAAAAACTGACAGCAGGTTAGTCGGTGTACATAGTTGCTCGGGATCTACTGTCTCACTCTTCACCTTCACCCCTTCTACTTGGGTGATTGACTGTACTGGTTGTTCTGCAGCTCGCTCAAAACACCAAAAAACTTTGGCCGGGGTTACAAAAGGTTGCTCTACAGCGTCCATAATTGACGTTAAGTCTGTGATCCAAACGTCATCAACACTGTGTACGCATAGACCATCACCTTCCAGACCAATCTTTTCTGATTTCAAATCTGTAAACAATGGATTATCTACTCTTATCTCTGAAGCTCCCACGAGCAAATCATCATTATCTACGCCCTGGTCTAAACCTGGTCTGTTGTACTTTCCAATTTCGTACAAACCGATCAATTTATTTAACCTAGCACATTCCTGTTCTAGTGCAATATTTCTTTTTGTTAACGAATCGACCTCTTTCGCCAGTGCATCCGTCGTCGATGCATCATGGATCATCACCTGTTTCAGATTATGTACTTCACTTCGAACGGCTAGTCGGATCATGTCCAAGTTGTAACTGCTCCCAACCACATTTGGCGATTCTGGCACTGCAACATCCCACACGTCTTCCTCATCTGGTTGGCTTGGCATGCGCTGTCCTGGCTGTACCACACAGTCTGACTCCTCACCCGACGAGCTTACGTAGTGTACTTTACTACGCACTCCTGATTCATACGTATCTACGTTTTCTACCATACGTACTTCCTCGTTGCGTAGCTTCTCTATCGAACCGTCAACCTTATCATCTATTAGGTACAAAGCTTCGTACCCGCTCAATAGTAGTTCACCGTCATTTACCTGCACATCGTGGTATTGGGTTGTGATGGAAGTGAATATATGCGTCCTTAAAAATCAGACTAACCATTTCTTTTGTTATCCTATCAAGTATGTTCTGTTTGAATAAGGTTGGACAGTCATTAATACTCCACTTGAATAGTCTTGGTATCGCATCCGGCTTGGTTGGCAACACACCTGTGTTGGTTATACGTTCATAAAACCAGGGATGTGTATAACAAAAAACATTAAATGTTTATAAGTACATTGATATGTATTGAGTTTCCATTCAAGTTAATTAACATACTTACTATTAGTAATATGCAACAACCCTTCCCACGTGCATTAACAGGCCGCATCATGAATTCCGCTATGTGACTTGACCAATCGTAGTCCCTCAATTTCGAAATGTCCTCCGACACACTCACATGCCACTGTGTAACCCGTCCATAGCTAGTTGGGTAAAAAATTGTCGATAATCCCAGAATATTCATTAGCCGGACAAAGTTTCCATATCCATCGTCACAATGCGGGGCCCCAGCTATTTTGTGCAGCAACTCATCCACAGTTGCTTGCAGCAACCGTCCCACTTCGACACCCTTGAAATTCTGAAGAAACCAAGGTGTAGCCAGCCCGCCGAAACTATCACTTGTTGGTACCGACGCGGTCCCCCCCTCAACCCCCATGATCAAACTAACATCCATACTTGTTACCTTCATCGCAATACCACCAATAATATATGATCTTGACTTATCGTCATAAGTAGAGACTATTTCACTTATAAGCACGTTTGATTGTTCCCACTTTTCCGCGTCATCACGCAAGTCATATAGTTTACGAAACAGTCCATAGAATGGTGATGCAGAACACGCCTCAATATGGTCGGGTGTGATATTTGGATCCCTCAACACTCTTAGCACAGTACTTAGTGTGCATCGTTGTCCAGCCATCTTTCGCTAACCTACATACAAGGTTGTTAGTGCAATTATGTTAGCATTTTGGATTAAACGTCATAGGTATGGACATAACAGGTACAGCATACTGTGTCTGATATATGACAAACGATATTATAAAGTTCTATAAACTAGCACACTGGATAATAAAACAAAATCCATACATCACCCTACGAAGTGACTAGTTGTATGTTTGTGGTACGTACAAGTAATCCACACAAATCCTACGCTATTTCAATATACACACCGGTACAGCCACACATGTATAGCCCTATACAGTATATACAGATTAACCTTAACACCATCCAATACATTAACATGTACTATTTCCTTATAATACAAGTAAGAGCAGACATAGTTATGTAATACATACATGGTTATTCTTCTACGTTGTCTAAGTACTTTCGCATAATATTCCTCATCATGGTCTGTACCTCAGTCCATGACCATTTTCACATTTTTTGTAAAGAACATAATATTAAGCTTTCATTGATAACTATGTTTACCTTAGATTGTTTTACTTTTAACGCTGCTCTAAATATCCTCCTTCGTCTGCGCACCTTTTGATGAACTCTAATGTAGGTTTGGATATGTTTTCACTCTCCTTCTTTGATTTCAGGGTGTAAATGTTTTGTGCTGATATAGTACCGTAAAAATGATTCAAGATTCCCAATCCCTATTTATATTGACATACTTTTGCTGATTTGACACGTGCGCTTACTGTTCACACACCCTCTCACTTGATATGCATGTTTTTTTATTGTTAGCCGCTTGATTCTGAACTTCATATTTTAATATTTTTTTTTTGCTTTGAATACCATACATATATCTGCTCATACCTTATCGCACGTACCTTGTAGTTCACAAAGGGAAATATATATGTGACGGCTATCTCTTGATGTAGCCCAAACACGCTGTATTCCTTTAGTATTCGACATGTACCCATACGTAAAGGGACACACATAAGAGGGTAGTTTTGAAAATCCGTAAAAATTACTACAATGAAGATCAGAATACACGATCAAAATCCTTTTTCGTACTACGGTTTTCGGTATAGCCGTATGTGCTAGGAGTTGGAACAGTATATCGAAAAACTCCGGCTCAGTGTGTCCAGACTTGGATATGCATGTTCGTGTCCAGACATGTCTCATTTTTTTTGGCTTACTTTAGCGCACATTGTCCAGTCATCTGAGTCCAGACATTTCTGTCTGGACTATTGGGTCTGGCTTGGACACGACCTGCTTTCATGCCAAACTATACGCCTACATATCAAATACAGTATTAATCCATGTGTTCAGTATTTATTGTATCGTTGACAGCGTCGAGCTGATTGTAATATAAACATATGTGCTATGTTATCCGGCTTTATTAACACATAACATTGTTGCGCGCAATTAAAGCACTCGTCTAATAGCAGAAAAAAGAAGTGAACAATCCTATAACAAAACGTAATATATGTCAACATAGTTTTTCAGCAAAAAACATAAAGTCATTTCAATACTGTTTCCAAAACCAGATATAAGAGTATCAGAACACAAAAACAAATTCCCAATTGAAACATACATTCATCATAAGATCAAATAAGCGAATTACAAATCTAAAACTTCCTCTTCTTAACAGCTTTAACAAAAACGTCCGTTGTATATTGGTCAGTCATCAAGCTCTCCACAATATAGCTTCTCATGTCACGGAACTCCTGCATTTTGTATGTCCCTGTCAATGGCTCCCCATTGAAATACTCATTCATACAAAGAATAATGTAAATTCCGGAATCTCTCCATGATCTTGCTTTGTAGTTCAGGGTTGCTTTATTCTTCATATACCTTGGCTTCTCTTTGTTTGCGTCATCATCTTTAAACGCATTCTTCATAAGCTTCCTCACGCACTTTCTGAACTTCTGCTCAGCCGCCTTCGCAAGGTCATTATATTCATTAGTCTCCTTCACGGACTTGAAATGTTCGAACGTGTGGCTTTGTTTGTTATACACTACCAAACTCCATACGGTAGTTCGTTCTACCTTTGTGCTCAGCGGAATCAACACATAACTGTGGCTTTTGAATAGTTGTCCGCACCTTTCATACACGTCAGCTAACGAATCATTAGTATCATCCTCCCGTTTGTGCTGCAAACCCAAAACAAGACAACATTATGAAACGAAAAAAAAAAAGACAGATTTCGATATAAATAAAGACTTACAAATGTGCGGCTGTCCAAGTATGTACACCATTTATCCCCTAATTTCTCTGCACTTACTGCATGCCACGCTCTCATAACAACATCAATTACCTGATCATACAAATCAAAAAGTAGGTCAGCATATATTCACTACATACATTGCTGTCCCACAGTCAGACGAACTAATCCATGCACTACCAGTCTGAGCACATACGTATAGACCATTATATACAGACACGGATGTCCAGACACAGTTGTACAGACACATATTCTTACCTGCCATTTGACCCGATCCTGACCAGCAAGCATTAAGCAGTGGTCTACATTCACCTCCAAATTGTCTAGCCGCCAAACAACTGTCGAGCCACCGAGTCGGCTCTTAACCATGACAAGCACCTCTAGGTCTTCACCACGTGTAACATTCTCCCTTTCAGTGTGCTCATCCTCGTCGCCGTCTGTCCCTTTTTCGTTAATTTTCCGTTTCTGTCCCACCTTCGCCCCCTGTACTGCTTTATGCTCCCTAACCTCACCTACATTACCTACCAGCACCGACTTCACAACCACATTCTGTTTTACATCTTGGATTTTGTCTATACCGCCATCCACGTTACCCCTGCCTTCATCCACTACTGGCATATTTTTTTTTCCTTTAGCTACTTTATCGTTTTTTTGCTTCTCAACACGTCCAACAATTGTATCATTCATAACTGCACCCTCAACACCTTCACCTATTTCACCAATCACCCCCGTATTCAGAACCCCACTTGTTTTTTCAGATTTGTTTCTGTCCATACTCCCGGGCACAATTTTTGTGGGGCTTCCCACACCAACGTTCACTTTACCACTGACTTCTCCCACATCTAATTTGTTTTGTGTTCTGTCAAGTACCTTAACAT
Organism: Nemophila menziesii; assembly: GCA_029959085.1. Lineage (NCBI taxonomy): Eukaryota > Viridiplantae > Streptophyta > Magnoliopsida > Boraginales > Hydrophyllaceae > Nemophila > Nemophila menziesii. The sequence goes on from JARWIR010000162.1 coordinate 239,972, forward strand.
TTGGTTGCTTCTCAGCAACTCCAGGCATTCTACCAGTCCCAAATGCATGCGCACCACCTTCACCTATATCACCAATCACCCCCGGTTTCACAACCACACTTTTTTTTCCAGCTTTGTTTTTCTCAGTACCCCCTTCCACATTTTTTTGGGGCCTCCCCATACCAACATCCACTTTAACACTGACTTCACCCAAAGCTCCCATGGTTCTTATCCCGTCAGCTACCTTCTCATTTTTTTGATTAGCAGTACCTTGAGCTATCATGTCAGGCCCAACTTTATGATCACCACCTTCAACTATATCACCAGTCACCCCCATGGTCACACCTTCACTATTTGCTACATCTTTGGCTTTATCCGTACCACAATCCATTGATGTTTGAACACTATCCATACACTCAGACACTTCACCAATGCCTTCTACCACAACCTCATTTTCTTTGTCAACCTTATCTACCTTATCAACGTTTCCCTTTTCAGTACCTTCTGTTAACTCAGTCGCACGTATGTCCCCTTCAATATCTGCCTGTGTCCTATTATCGCCGTAAACGATAAGCTGAAGATCATTGTTAGTACTGTCTACTGGTTCAACTGAAAGTGGCCTAAACTTCCTTCGTTTTGGAGTCTGCCCTGTAATGAATTCCTCACCGATTGTTTTTTTCCTTTTTTCCCTGTCAGCAACTTTTACACGTTCCACCATCGAACTTCTCTTCTTCTCTACAGCCACAGTACCAGCTGCATCCACTATCTGTTTAACTAGCTGGGTTAGGGGACCGTCCTCGTTCTCACTATCTATTACGGAATCAACACCAACTGACACGGTTGCGCTACCTTCCACATCATCAACCACATTATTGTCACCATTACTTGTCCCTTTATCTGTTATGACCTTATTTACGTCAACGTTCTCTGCATCAACGCTGGCCACACCAAGGTTATCATTTATCTTCTCTGTCTGGCCCATCCTGTCTGGACACTTCAAGGTCTGTTCCGTGCTGTCCGTCCCCTGCTTAGCAGACAACACTTCCGGCTCAAACTCTAGATGCTGTTCAACAATCTTATTCACCAGGTTAGTCAGAGGGATCTCGTAATCTTCGTTTCCCATGTTATCAGTCCCCGTGCCGGCTTCATTATGACTACCCTCCATAGACTTACCCGCATCACCCTCTTCTCCGTCAGGTCCATCATTAATCCACACATTTGGATCAAACCCTCCACTCTCAGATGTCCTGTGGTCCGACATCACTTTCGTCGCCCTCTCCAAACCAACACTATCTTTGTATCCCCCATCCAATCTTAAACCATCATCCAACCCATTTTGTACTGCTTTCGTATTTCCTTATATATGTACTTGCTTATCAACAACGCCAGCTGCAGTTGAACTACCTTCATTCGCATAAACTTGATTCGCCCCACTACTCAAACCACCCATGAAGTTCACATCGTCTCTACCGTCTACACCTTTTCCCTTATCCGCTTTACTTGCTTTTCCAGTAACCAAAGCAAGCTCTTCCTTTAGACGCTTGTTCTCACTTATTAACTCTTCCACCTGTATTCTCAGGCAAACACTGTTCTGCCGCTCCTTTTCTAAATCTTCCTTCACTCTTGAACTCAACTCAGATACCGAACCACCAACCAAAACAGTAGAATCAGTTGCCTCAACTGCATCGACGGCCGGTCTCCTGAATGTTGTCAAATCTAGCCCCAGTACTTCAACCTATGCGCTACTGGGATGTAGATCGCCCGTACGTACCTGCCGAAACAAGCAAATTCCATAAATAACGAATTCATAAACATTCGGTTATGTTACATCATACAATCATCTTACCCTTTTACGCCTTAACCTCGCTAAAATCTCCGTGCGGTAACGTAGTGGTGGTACAACATTAATCCACTTAAACAAGCGTGGAATGGCCTCATCAACAACTGGTTTCATCCCCGATCTCTTCACATGTTCGCAAAACCAGGGCTGTCAATCAACAAACACATCACATTCTATAATAAACTGAAAGAGGTAAATAAATTTATGTATGAGACACTTACTAACAACATCGTGCAGCAACCTGCTACTATTCCATCTGGAATTTGCATTATTGTATCGGCTATGTGGTCTGCCCAATTGTACTCCTTCATCTTCTCTACATCTTCTGATATATACACGTGCCACTGAGTTGCTCGTGCTGAAGTAGAAGGGTAAAACAATGTCGATAATGTTAAAATGTTCATGCATTTGATAAACGTCGTTAGGTATGCTGGTTTTTTCTTCTTTCTAATACTCTTCTTTATTATTCTCTTTAGAACCTTAAAATCAACTCTGCCTGTCGTTGTATCTGGAAAATGTTTCCTAAACCACTTTGAAGCCTCTAGTTCGCCTTTCTTGTACTTCGGAATTCTCAAACTGCCTCCCTCAACCCCCATGATCACACGCACATCGTTGCCTGTTATCCGCATATCTTCTCCTCCAAGCACAAAGGCACCCCTATTTTTGTTGTAGGTACTAAGGATGTCATCTAAATGACTTTCATGTTTTTCTATTTTCCGGTCCCCTTCCATATTGTATAGCCCTAGGTATAACTGATAAAAAGGCGAGCATTTCAGACCCTCCATGTAAGCTGCAGGCACCTTGTTTTCAGTAAATACTGTAGCTAGCGTCTGCAGGGTCCCCTTAGGTAACGTCATCTTTCTGAAACAAAACGATACACATCATCAACATTTAGATAGTCTGGCCACTACGTGTCCATACATACGACTGTGTACTCTACGGTACAGACATACTCTACATCCACACATACAGACATACTCTACATCCAACCATAATTTGGGTTGGATTGCTACAGCATATTGACTATGAAGTTAAATCCTAAAATCGTACATGTATATACTAGTCCAGACAAAGCGAGGGGGGATGTATAAAATTGTTTGGATCATATGCAATACAGGTACAGACATATATACTTTCTTAAAACTAGTTTGACACCATAGCTTACTCATTTTATACACACACCCACATCTAATTTCTTTTCCTAGATGTATTAGTATTAACGTTTTCATTGAATGCACCATATGGGTCTTGATTTAGTTCATACATGCGTACACATGTCTAGACACAAGAGTTTGGATTCCATACCTTCTTAGCCCTAACATATACCGCACGTTTAATATAACCAAGATTCAGAATCTCAGACCTATATAATCGACATTTTTGTCTTACCTTACAATGGATCTTGAGTTTATGTTTACCAACTGCTGTAAAATTACTCCTCCTTCCTTTGATTTGTCTCTGCTTCACGGTTTGGTAGAGTGGGTTTCGTCTCTTCACACAGTGAGGTTTCACAAGCACAAAATCAATACCTATATTATGTTTTTGTTTTGTTCAAAACCTTTTCACTGTATGGGTCTACCAAACGGTACGTGCGTAACAAAAGGTAGACCGATGTGACGGTCCACGTGAATGGAGAGAGAAGGTTAATTTGAGGGCTTTTTCGACTTTGCACCTACACTAGTTACTCTCTAACTACCTCATTGACTAGGAGGCTTTATTTTGGAACTTTCATAGTTGTGGGGCGGTAATTAAATATTCCCCCAATAAATAATATCAAATAAAAAAAAGAAACATTTCGCCTCATTCTCTAAACAAGAAGAGTGAAGATAAACCTTTGATTGTAGTTTCAAAGCAAGCAATATCAGTTTCCATGTTACCCTTTTACATAAATAAAATGTCTCTAAAGATCAATTACACCTCTCACTTTTTTCGGTCTAGTCCATGAAGTCTCAGAAGTCTTTGTATTACCATAGTACACTTGTTTAGATGAATACAAATAAACATGTAAGAAATACATCATTTAAAAACAATAAATCATACTAAAATACATTCCAATTAGATGGAAGACCTTTTAAAAGTTGATTCATATTAGGCTTTTCAGTAATTTCCTCTTTTTCTTTCTTCAACTCACCTCTCTTTCGTTTCACACATTCTATCCTACATAAAATTAAGTTAACAAAATAGAAAAAAATCTCAACATTAAAAGTAGAAGATTAAATTATTTATCTACCAATCACCCCCTAGTGGTTGAAAATTTGCATTCTCGTTTGCTTCTCCACTTTCTATTTGTTGTGCACGCCATTGCTGTATTAATTTTAAAAAATTATATAAAAGAAGAGAGATAAGATAAGAGAATCTATATATACACAGAAACGTCAATTTCACATTGTCTTTTTTTCTCAAGCTTTTCAAAATAAGTTTCTGCTTCTTCTTCCTCTTTTTCATGCATTTCCTCTTTTGCAGCCTTCCACTATAATAAAGAGACTCACATTGCTTTTACCTACAAAAATATAACACTTACCTTATCAACTAAACTGGACATTTTTTATTAGACCTCAATGTTGAAGCTACTGATAATGTCCGTTTTTTGGTGCATGAAACTGTGAAAAAAAAATCAAGATAAATTTATTGTTTTATTCATTATAAATGCACGAGTAATATTTAATTACCTTTAGATTGAGGTTTATCAGTTGTAACTGAACCAGTAACAGAAAGTAGATGCCTTTTCTATCTCTCCATTAACCTCAGAAACATCATTCTTTGCTTTTGATTGATTATGTATGGATTTCAAGGTATCAGAATTAATTCTTTTAAAACCAGATACACTACTAATACAATAAGTGGGGTCCACTAATCCATCTTGTAAGGTATTATAATATGTCGTATGGTCAATAATAGGATTGACCATAACAGGACCAGCATTGTATATAGTTGGAACTGCTTCGTAATACACGATGGATGAGTAACTGTTCCTTGAAAACCCTCAGAATATGCAACAGAAAAAGAACTATCTATGTTATGGAAAAAATTTCTAGAACTCAGATTTTGATTTTTGGGGATTTTCCCATAACTCAAACTGCTCTTCTTTGTGGTTTCATTTTAATCTTGTTTGGATTTTTTAGTTCTTTTTAATGTTTGTAAAGTAATAAACAATGAATATGTATCATAATATATGATATATACGATATTTTTGTATATTTTTACCTTTAATTTGAAGAACAGTTTGAGTTTTGAGAAAAATTCTCAAGACTCAGATTTTAAGTTCTGGAAATTTTTCAAGAACTCAAACTGTTCTTTTTTGCTGTTTTTTTTTTCTATAATTCTAATTACTTCTATTACTAACCAAAGGTCTAATACTACTCAATTCGTAAATCTCTTATACAACTACTAAATGCTACTTAAAAGTTATTGACATGTTGTTTAAGCATTATACTGATGGTAGGATGTAGTTATTATAGCTTGTTGACTAGGATCAATTGTCTAAGGTACGTTAGTAGATATAGGGATGGTTTGTTACTGGCGGTATCAAATAATTTAGAAGTCAGGAAAATGTTGGAAGATATAGAAAAGACCAACATCGGCTATTGTGGTAAAAAAGGATAAAAAAGATCGTGTCTTTTATGGGTTAGTAAACAAGGCTGCAGGGGTTTACTGAACATTAACCCTTAATAAATAGTAGGATTTTTACAAACAATGTTATAGAAAATGATAGTGAATACAATAAAACAAGGTCTTTTTTTTTGTTAATAACTCCAATGGAGTATTATATCAAAGATACAATTTTTTTATAATAAAATAAAATAAAAATAATAATTTTTTTTAATAAATGATATTAAACGATGCTATAATTTTTTATATGAATCACAATTTTTATTGGATTTTTGCGACATTATGGAACATCTGGAAAGCGCGTATAAGAGGCTTCTTTGATAAAAAGTAATGGAATATTTGGGAAATTAACAACAAAGCAAAAGTTCTCATAAAATCATTATTTGGGGAGGAGGACACAATATCTTTAAATAATCCTATTGGGGCTAACTAGGAAAAGGAGGAAGAAAATATAATTCTGAAAGATGATCCAGAAATAATATGACTTAATGACTCGTATTTTACTAACAACTGGGAAACGGAAAGTACAACATCAATTGCAGTCAATGATTACGGGGAGGTCAAACATAAAATTACAAAAAAGGGGTAGGGTTAATAGCTCAGTTGAAAGAGAAATTTGGGTTGTCCACTGAGCCATGAGATTTGCAGTAGATCTCAATATTCAAATTTGTGCGTTCTACTCTGACAATCTTGAAATTACTAAAGAATCCAACCGATTGCTACTGAAGTCTAGAGAAGGATGGAGAAATTCCCGAATTGGAAAAATCAACCATGTCAAAAGAGAAATTAACGAGATGACGGATAAACTAGACTAGTGGATTACTCGAAGTGCCCTAGCAACTTGATCATCGAATTCTATAATAGTCCTAGCCTTATTTTAGGAATAGAGGAATAGGTTAACTTTTCTCTATATGATGTTTTATTTTATTATGACAAAAAAAAATTGTACAAATTTATATGTGGTTATTATAATATTGTTTTACCATAAATAAAAATTATATTGATATTATTCATATTTTTATATATATTATATAGCTATAGCAATTAAATAGAATGACAACAATTAATATATCATGAAATTGCATATTTTATATTAATTTCATGTATTTTTTTAATGAATTTTTATTTTAAGATAGATCTAAATTTTATTTTAAGAAAAATAAGTTGTCAAGTTAAGGATTAGTTTAAATATATTCATATTATTCTATAAGGGAAAAGAATTTAAATTTATATTTTAACTAAATAGAATTTCATTCATAACCTCATACCTTTTTATTCGTTTAATATAGAATATTTTTACAAATATAAAAGGTCTAGTTTAGAATTTTATTCATAATATTCAAAAAATTTGAAATTTTAATTAAGCCGAGGTGGTATGGAATTATATTTGTCGTTATCATATTCATATGCAGAAAACAAAATCAAATGGACATGGAGAACACTAACAAGCTAATCTAAATTAAATAGGGATTTGACTTTGACTAAATTATTTTTAAAATTTTTCAAAGTATGTAAATTTTTTTTGTCTAATTTTTAAAATAAGTTATATATATATATATATATATATGGAATTATTTTGACTCCAGTAAAATTTAATCTACAAATCTCTTAGTCTAACCACTAGAACAACTATCAATCTTATTATTTTGATATATTAAAAAATCACTTTACCTTTGAAGTTATTTTTTTAGGAAAACACTAAAATTCTTGATCTTGAGACCTTAACTTGTACACTTGAGTCATCTTATATTAACCTGACACAACATTACTAGTACCTTGAAACATGCTTTTCAACTCTATATAACATGCCTCTTCTGACTCTATTTTGAAAGGAAAATTCTTCTATTCAATATTGTATGATCCTATATTAATTATATTAATACACATACCTTATACTTTAAACTTGTAAAATTAACTAACTTATTAATCTAATAACATGTGTTTTGTTAAAATAGTCAATGGTTATGATATAGATATTGGACCATCCAATATTGGATGGAAGTCTTGCCCATTTTAAAAAGAAAAGAAAACCTTGATATGATAGACTAATGATGACCTGGGAAAATTATTTTCACAAGGTTCCAACTATAACTCTAAACGTATAATAAGATTATGGTCTATCAAGGAACTAATCCACCAATACAACTCCATTGATGGTTTAACAATCCTTCTATAATAAATAATGGATGGTTGAACATAATTCAAACTTCAATTCATTACTCATATAACCATTAAAACAATGATGTCTAAATTTTATCCAATGACTTCCCAGTGTAAATAAAGACACTCTAATTGGTGCTTGACAACTCAACTAATTGTTTAGATTTGCAATTGGGCTTTAATTTTGTTTATGGGTTGTGCAAATCCAATAATTAGACTCTTTAGATTACAAACGTTAAAGGATGAAAAATGAAGAATTAAAAAATTGGGAAATCAAGAAATATCAATATATTTTGAGACTAAACCTTAGCATGATAAAAATAACTTCCCAATGTATTAAAAAAATTAATGACAAATCAATCAAAATCTTTCGTTTCATTCTCTAAACAAGCATGATAAACATTCGGTTGTAGTTTCAAAGCAATATTAGTTTGGGTAAAGACCTCCCGTGGCCATCTATCTATACCCAAAGTGCACGGGCCGCCCATGATCTTCAAAATTACCCTTTTACGCCCTTTATCTTCACCTTTTGTGACACCGTTAGCCCTTTTTTCATTTTTCTGTTAGTTGACCGTTAGTCAACGCCACTTGGCGCCATGTCACCGCCACCTCAGCGCCACCTCACCGCCTCTGTCTTCGTCAGCATCGTCCTTAACTTTTAAAAAAAAAAACCTTTAAAGGTTTGAAGGTTTGAATGCTTCAAACCTTCATCAATGGAGGATTCCGAAAAAATCAAAAACATTGATAATATTTTGTCTCACGTTTTAGTATATCTCTATTCAACCATTGATTCCTTGTAGAATCTCTTTACCGAATAAGCATACAATTTTATTCTTTCAATTTTCATATGCATAATTTAGACAATTTAATAAAAACAAATCATAGAAAATATGAATAAATACCCAAATGAGAGCATTTTACCTGTTTGCAGGCAATGCCGAGTTTCTTGAGCATTCGAGATGCCTTTCCGAGGGTCCCACTTTAATACAAGATAAATCGATCGAAATTTTATCAAGACTTTGTGCGGAACAACGTGTTATATTAGGGGACTTTTTAATATCAAAAGCTTCGTCTATTAGTTCATTAGCTAATAGAATAATGAACATTGGTAGTTTAGAAGTAAGAGTTGGTGGGACCGCTTTATTAAGTTGTGCGTTAAAGGAACATAAACAAGAAGCTATGGATGCTTTGAATAGTTCTGGGTATTTAAAACTTCTTATATTTTCATTAGTAGATATGATGATGCAAAATTCGAGATGTTCTGATTTAGAAATCGAAGTACACCAAGAGGTATTATTGTGGAAAAATCTCCTTTTTTTGAAGGAATTAATGAATTTAATATACCTGATCCAGCTATAGTATTGGGTAGTACTGCTGCTTTATGGCTTTTAGCTATAATTTCTTCATTTCAAGTTAAAACTAAATTAACTGTTTTCGAATGCTCAAGAAACTCGGCATTGCCTGCAAATTAGTAAAATGCTCTCATTTGGGTATTATTCATATTTTATATGATTTTTTTTATTAAATTGTCTAAATTATGCATATGAAAATTGAAAGAATAAAATTGTATGCTTATTCGGTAAAGAGATTTTACAAGGAATCAAAGGTTGAATAGAGATATACTAAAACGTGAGACAAAGTGTTATAAATTTTTTGATTTTTTCAGAATCCTCCATTGATGAAGGTTGAAGCATTCAAACCTTCAAAGGTTTTTTTTTTCTTATTTTTTAAAGTTAAGGACGATGCTGACGAAGACAGAGGCGGTGAGGTGGTGCTGAGGTGGCGGTGACATGGCGCCAGGTGGCGGTGACATGGCGCCAGGTGGCGTTGACTAACGGCCAACTAACAGAAAAATGAAAAGGGCTAACGGTATCACAAAAGGTGAAGATAAGGGACGTAAAAGGGTAATTTTGAAGATCAGGGGCGGCCCGTGCACTTTGGGTATAGATAGAGGGCCACGGGAGGTCTTTACCCTATTAGTTTCCATGTTGCCCTTTTACATAAATAACTGTTTCTAAAGATCATTTACACCTCTTACTTTGTTGGTCTAGTCCATGAAGTCTCAGAAGTCTTTGTATTACCATAATACACTTGTTTAGATGAATCATACCAGTAAACCTAAAGAAAACAAAAAACATTTAAAAAATACGTCATTTAAAACAATAAATCATTCTAAAATACCTTCCAATTCGATGGAAGACCTTTTGAAACTTGATTAATATTAGGTTTTTTGGTAATTTCCTCTTTTTCTTTCTTTAACTCACCTTTCTTTCGTTTCAAATGTTCTCTCCTATATAAAATTAAGTTAACAAAAACCAAAAAAAAATCTCTACATTTAAAGTAGAAGATTAAAAAATTTATTTACCACACCCCTAAATGGTTGGAAATTCGCATTCTCTTTTTCTTCTCTACTTGCTATTTGTTGTGCACTCCATTACTGTATTATAAAAATAAAAAATATATTAAATTAAATAAAAGAAGAGAGATAATATAAGAAAATGTATATATAGACACAAACCTCAATTTCATGTTGTCTTTTTTTTCTCAAGCTTTTCTAAATAAGTTTTTGGTTCTTCTTCCTCTTCTTCATGCAAGAGATAGTTTCTCGAATTGGTTGTTGTAGTTCTAAGGATATTTCGCAGCAAGGTAGCGATTTGCAGCATTAGTTCATCAAGATTGTTGGTTGAATTTTGATTGATAGGGTTGTCATAACTTTCACTACTTCTGACATGTTTTGGTTGTAGGTTATGACGGTTTCTAACTAATTATATAGAAAAAGATAAAGAAGAACAATGATAAAAAAATCTGAGTTCCCAATACAAAAAATGTTGCTTTTATACATATGATGCATATCTATAGTATTTGTTATAATGCTAATTAGAGTAAAGATTAAACCTTAGTTACAACAATATTATCCTTCTGATCATGGTAAATATTACACCTAAATTACCGGGATATTATTTTGTGATATAGAATTCTAACAAGTCTTATGCTGAGCTGGATGTAGCCAGCTTTCGAAAACTCCATGGAGCGTATTCACACATGTCTCCTCTTCAATAAGAACCCTTTCAAAATTCAGCACATGGAACACGAGTACAAAACCTGAAAGATCAAAGATGAATTTCAACGGACATAAAAATGTGTAAGATCTTATATAACATGTGTTATGCATTTTCAAAATTTATTACTAACCGTTTGAAAGTTGTTCAAACAAACATACAGCCGAGCCGAGCTGCCTGAATTGCGCCCGAATGTACACAAGCTCATCCTTGGTCAAAGCTTTATAAAGTGCCTGCACATTTACATAGAATTAAAGGAATGATTTTTTTTAACTTACAATCTAATAAATATAAATATAATGATACATACCGTCAAAGCTGCGTGTGGAAGATAGGACTTTACCATCTTGTACATCCAGATGTTTATAGGCACCTCCAGATCCTCATTCATCAAACACACGTGAGCTGTACAAATAGAAAGAAAAGGTTAGAAAAGGAAATTACTGAATTATGAAATCTAACAAGGTATAATGAAAGAAATTTACTCAAGGCTTGAGAAGCGATCCTCCTTTTCCTATGATCTTAAGTAAGGCCGTATGTTCAGAAAATATCTTCCTTTGGGTAATATCTATTGAAAATAACTATTTAGAAATTTATGTAATGGAAATAAAAGACAGATGAATATGAATAAGGCTATTTTTTAGTTTACATAGACATTTATATTTTTCTTGTTTGAATGATGAATCAAGTTCTATATATGATGGCTCTTATATAGGTCACTAGAGATACTTGAACGGATACTAACAAATTGATATAAAATCTTTAGAGTTACAATTGATAGACTTTAAGAGACACCTATAGATTCACTGAATATAGACTAAAAGATACAAAGAATAGATTCAAAGAGATTTATCTAGATTCAATGTATTCAAAGATATTAATTTTAACAAGATCGAGTCCATAATGAGTCATCTAAGTTTGGGTCAGCCCGTAGAATAGACTGGAATATTCCAGATTCGGTGTGTACCCAAAACATCTTGTTCCCACATAGCAAGATGTATGTTATCACCTTTACGCTCCACATGTCAGCTTCCACATTGTAGGAACGGCGGAATACTTTAGGTGCAACGTAGTAGGCACTTCCTAGACCATTCAAGCGTTGATATGCAATACAATACATATATATTAATGGTTGTTATGAAGATTTCTCTCTTTCTTTTTGCAAAAGTGCTTGGATCACTATTGGAAAAGATGTTTGTGAAGCAATTAGAGATTTATTGAAGCATTGTAAGTTATTGGAGCAGTTGAATAGAACTAATGTGGGATTAATTCGAAAAGTAGCTAATCTGTCGAATGTGAAAGATTACATGTCAATATCATGTTGTAACGTATTGTATAAGGCTAAAATTATTGTAATCATATTCGGGGGATGAGTGCTTAGAAAAAGTATACAATCTCTAGTTGATTGGGGTTGAAGAACGTGAAAATATATGCAGAAACTCAGCACTTCAAGTATTATACATTCTTTAGTTAATGTGCCAGATAAACTTGAACATTGAGATGAACGGGATATTCTGCAGTCAGATATGGTGGAGGGGTTGTGGTGAAACTTTATTCCCAGACTTGAGAAGAGACTCACGTGGAGATATTATGTAAATTAAATTTTGTTTAAACAACCAACTTGTTGATTAATTATAAATTAAATTTTGTATTTTTTTATTCAAAAATTAAATTAAATTATGTTGATTTGTTTGTAATTATTCATGCATATTTTGACATTAACTTGTATATTTTTATATTTTTTATTTTTTCCTTTAAAAATTGAAGAATTTCTCTTAAACCTCCGTATATCTCAAACTCACATCGATTTACTTTCTGGATCCTCCCTAATCATGCTCGTTATTAATATATGTATCTTTGTTAGTAATTTTTTATTTCCCCCGGAAGCATGATCAATAAAATTTTTATAATTTTTTTTTGTTACATAGGAGGTCTAAATGACCAGGAAGTTAAAATTCTCTAAAAAATTATAGTTCTATATTTGAACATTAAAAATAAGTTGTAAGTACATGACAAGTTAAGAAAGCAATTTGCCAAATTTGCATCTAATTTAGTTGTTTAAACTATAATTTTGCAACTAGAGGTAAATTCCAAGGTATTGTGACATTTGGATTATTTGATAACACTAATGCCAAAGTAATAGAGTTTTCTCGAATTCTTGTGAATTATGTGTGGGCATAATTTTTTTTTATTATTTATAAGATAAATATCACCATTTTGGAAAAAGTTATCATTGTGAGATATTTAAATTAAGTGAGATATTTAAATAGGGGGGAGAGAGAAAAGAGAATAGAGAAATAATATATTATTATTAGAGAGAGCCATAAGGCTAAGGAACAAGAGAATACAAGAGACTACAAGAGACTACATTGTGAATGAGTTTGATGTCTAATACAATAGAATGAGTCCTATTTATAGGACTAATAACTTGGTGAACAAGTAAGGTAAGACTAAACTAACTAGGAAATAAATACGATATGGAAATAATCTAGTCTAATAAGGTAATAATATATTATGGTAATAATATATTATAGTAATAATATATTATGGTAATAATATATTATGGTAACGATATATTATAATAATAATATATTTAACACCCCCCCCCCTCAAACTCAAGTAGGTCGGAGAGAGAGCGACTTGAGTTTGAAATATGAATCGTTGATGATGTATCTTGAGCGTTGTTGATGGAGGAGTTGACGTGGTGGCAATGTTGATGTTGTGGGGTGGCGGTGAGGTGGAGTGATGAGAACCGAAAACCAAAAACCGAATGTTGAACGAGCTACCGAGATGAGACCATTTGATGGTCTAACGAGATACGGAGATGAGACCATTGGATGGCCTAACGAGATGAGACCATTGAAGGGCCTAACGAGACGGGACCACTGAAGGGCCTAACGAGACGGGACCACTGAAGGGCCTAACGAGACGGGACCACTGAAGGGCCTAACGAGACGGGACCACTGAAGGGCCTAACGAGTTGCGGAAGCGAGCGGAACGATAACGGGGAAGCACTTTGGATTGTGGCTCTAATACCATGTGAAATATTTAAATTAAGTGAGATATTTAAATAGGGGGAAGAGAGAAAAGAGAATAGAGAAATAATATATTATTATTAGAGAGAGCCATAAGGCTAAGGAACAAGAGAATACAAGAGACTACAAGAGACTACATTGTGAATGAGTTTGATGTCTAATACAATAGAATGAGTCCTATTTATAGGACTAATAACTTGGTGAACAAGTAAGGTAAGACTAAACTAACTAGGAAATAAATACGATATGGAAATAATCTAGTCTAATAAGGTAATAATATATTATGGTAATAATATATTATAGTAATAATATATTATGGTAATAATATATTATGGTAACGATATATTATAATAATAATAATGACCAGGAAGTTAAAATTCTCTAAAAAATTATAGTTCTATATTTGAACATTAAAAATAAGTTGTAAGTACATGACAAGTTAAGAAAGCAATTTGCCAGATTTGCATCTAATTTAGTTGTTTAAACTATAATTTTGCAACTAGAGGTAAATTCCAAGGTATTGTGACATTTGGATTATTTGATAACACTAATGCCAAAGTAATAGAGTTTTATCGAATTCTTGTGAATTATGTGTGGGCATAATTTTTTTTTATTATTTATAAGATAAATATCACCATTTTGGAAAAAGTTATCATGATATACGTTTAGAAATGATTTACTTAGGACTTGTGAAGTTGAAAATAAAATAGTTATAAATAAGTCATAATTCAACAATATTTTTAACCAAAAATCTCAAAATGTAAGACTTTACTTAATTAATTTTGATTAAACTGAATAAAAATATTAAAAAATTAAGCTAAAATATCACGCAATAATTGATAACAATTAATAGAAAAATTAAAGTGATTATAAAAAACTAGAACTTTGAATAATGATAGATATAAGGTTATATCTAAGTTGGCATTTCTTACCTTTTAATACTTTCTGAAATGACATGGTTATCAATCTTGTTATCGGTTCATAATCATATTGAACTGTAGTTTAGAAGAAACCAAATCAGATAAAAAATAAAAAAAATATATTGAATTAATAGTTGAATCTAATATAATAAAAATTTAAACACAAAAGAATATTTGAATGATTTATATATATATAAGACAACTCTTAACAAATATTTTTTTAAATCATTTAAAGGTCATTTGACTCGGGTAAAATTCGATCATAGGACCTACTTCAACCACTACATCAGCTACCGATCTCACAACTACTTCATTTTGTAAGTTAATAAGCTTTAAAAAAGAGTAATACATGATCAACAAGTAAATAACTCAACATCCCAAATAGTCATAAATATAATACTAACTATGCTAAATAACAATCTCTTTAATAGAAAATAGATATTAAATCTATAAAATATAATAACGATACAAAACGGAAAAGAAGTGTATTTCAGATACATAAAATGTTTAAAGAATAAAACCATTAGATATCAATATTTATGAGTGTGACTGGATCTGATAAAAGTCAAAATTATAATTATAAATGACAAAAAAGAACCATAAAGAGAAAAAACAAAACCAATACATTTTATCTACGATATGACCGAATAGACCAAAAAATTATATATGCCTATGAAATAATCAGGATCTAAAGCCACCGCCTTGTTGGCTTTAAACCTAGATCTTGGTCAGGAGTAATTCAGAAAGAGAGATCCGAAGGTAAAGAGATATCAATATTTTGAGATGAAGAATTAAAGATGTAGATCGGTAAGGAGATAATAATATAAATCGGTTGAGTTATGGTTCAAAAGATTTGGGCGTGAAGATGAAAATAATTGAGAGATTTAGTGATGAAAGAGGCAAAGAGATGGATAAAATACATAGTGATATGTGTTTCCTATTTATATCAGCAGAGAGAGACGATGTTGAAGAAGTGTATGATATGGGTTGATAAAAGGTTATATATAATAATTGTTTGTAGTTGATTTAAGTACACCGACTCTCATATGGTCTAGAAGAAAGGATCACAAGTTCATCTGTCCTAGAAACGACACCAACATTCCCACGTGTTCACATTGCCTATGCAGTAGAGACTTTTAATTACATGTGTAACTCACAAGAATATAATGCAATTTTTTGGGTATTACAATTTTGTACGAAATAGAAATAATTACCCGATCTTATCGTTTATATAATTTGTGTACCCTGGTTTTATGTTTTCTATGTTATTTAGTTTATGACCCCATCCCTTCTTATTTCTCACTTTACTTTTTAAACTCATTATTACACATCGTCACCATCGTTCTAGTTGCCACCGCAATCAACTATTTTTCTATTCTTAGTCATCAAATATATTTTTTATCCTAAGGTATGTTTTTGTCCATTTTTTTAGATGTTGCAGCCATATTTCCACGCATTTTTTTGTCGTTTAATCATTTATCGTATTTTGTGTTATGAATAAATTCTATTAAATCTACATTTAAGTATTGAATTGATTGTTATTAGGTTAGTAAGGTCTCAGGTTTGTTAGTGTTTTTTAATATTTTTCGCTTTTGATCTTGTTCTATACATGTGATTATGTTGTGCAGTTGTTGAGATATGTTGATTAAGCGCAGATTTTGCTTCGTTAAGGTCAAAAGCATTGTTTCATGTTGTTGTCTGGGAGTTTGAGTAGTTATCCATTGAATTATCCTAACACCCCACTGACACCATAAACACATCAGTTGACAAGATAAACCAATGTTTATGAATATATAAACCATTATATTTGAACGACAACCCACAAGAATGTAATAGTAACCCATTATTTTAAATTTGTCAACCCACTAATATGTTTGTATAATGCGTTGATATATTTATGCAACTCATTATTTTGTACCATTACCTTACTATTTTTTGTAATGTCAATTCACTACTTTTTGCTTATATTTTTAGCATTTTGCAATCCAATTGTTTTTTTTTTTGCACACACTACGCCGCACAAGGCTTCTCGCGACTACACGAGTAGTCGCTAATGTATCGGCAAGTAGTCGCCAAAGCCACGAACTGGGATCTAACGACTACTTGTAGTCGTTAATAATTAGTCGCTAGAAACTAGTCGTTATAAGTCATAACTAACGACTACGTATCAAAAAGTAGTCGTTAGACATGATGGTGCTATTAGCGACTACTTAGTAGTCGCTAGAAGTTAAGGTACTATTTACGACTACAGCGTAGTCGTTATTAATCTTATTAATTGCGACTACAATGTAGTCGTTATTAATTGTTCAATTCACGACTACATTGTAGTCATTATTGACGTACATATTAGCGACTACTTCTTGTAGTCAATGTCGACTACATGTACTCGCTATTGACGTTTTATTTTTAAAAATAAATAAAAAAAATATAATTCTGAGTTATATTTAATTGCAATTTTGCAATTAAAAATAATTCGAAAATCATATTTTTTTTTTTTTTTTTAAAACAATTAATAATTCAAAATACAATTAATAATAACAATACCAGTTATAAATCATAATGATTAATTAAAATACAAAATTCAATCAAATTTGAGTCAAAGTCAAAATAAGTCAAACCAAGTCAAAACAAAAGTTAAACCAAACCAACATAAAGTCAAAGTCTTAATACAAAAACCTTCGATACCCAAACCCAAGAACACATTCCGAGGTTCACTAGCAAACTCAAGATGTAACTGAACAAATCTCTTCCAACTATCCCCATCAATTGGATGACGCAACAAATCTGGATCTGTACTCTTCCCTGTGCGGTGCCAAATCATATTTTCGGTAGTGTGTCTCGAAGCATAAAGTCGCTGCAACCTAGGGGCAATCGGGAAATATCAGAGTTTTTTATGCGCTACATTCTGACCCTTCTTCTGGTCCCATCTGGATTCACTACATACTGGACACTTATCGAGGGAGTCATTCTCCTTCTAAAATATGGCACAATCGTTCACGCAAATATCGATGGTATTGTACCCCATACCTAAACTTTTTAACTTTTTGCTGCACTCCTCGTATGACTCGGGCAAGGTATGAGGTTTGGGCAACACACGACACAGAAGATCAAGCAACTCGGTGAAAGACGTGTTAGTCCACTTGTTCTTCACCTTAACGTGCATTAGCTTCGCAATGAAATTTAATGAACTCATTACTGTACAACCAGGGTATAACTCGGTCTCTAATTCAGAAAACATCGTTTTGAATTCGCCACGTGCTGAACTGTTCGAGTCTATCATCTCGATGTCACCCGAATGACCACCACCCTCATAATTAGGTCTCAAATCTCCGTAGACATCCAACATTTCATTTTCTTCATATCGAGTCTCGGGAATTTCCTCGTTCTCACCATTCTTTGTCTAAATCTCATACGTGGAAAAAAACCCAAATTGTAAAAGATGTGCCCTAACTATGGCCACTGTAAACCGACGATAATTCGAACACTCATTACACAGACAAAAGAAAGTTTCTTTAGGATCTTTATTTTTTTGAGCAAAAGCGAGAAATTCTTCTATCCCCTTAACAAATTCACGCGAAACTTTATGTGCGGAAGTAATCCAACTTTTATCAATACCCGAAACCATAATCAACTACTCAAATATAAAAGAATACAACATAAATGTCTCATAAATATTAAGAAAAAAATTATTACATCACCAATTATATACATAAAAATAAATGAGAAGGAAGATTATTACGTCACCAATTACATACATAAATATAAATGAAAAAAAATTATTACATCACCAATAAAATAAATAAATATAAAATTTAAAGCATACAAATTATTACATCACCAAATAAATGCATAAATATAAAATTAAAAGCATACAAAATATAACATCACCAAATAAATACATAAATATAAAATGAAAAGCATACAAAATATTATATCACTAAATAAATATATATCTCATTTATGCATTTATTTCTCATGCAATAATATATCATATAAAATTATAAGATGTTTAGAGATACATAGTGATACTATATATTTAGCATTAACTATACAATTGTAATCAAATAAAAAAGAGATGAAAAAAGTTTTATATAACAAAAAATACCTACTTTTGGGTAAATTTAGAAGGAAAAATTAATAATTGAGGAGGTCCCACGTTGTTGATTGACCCGGGAAAGCTTTTCCACGTGTTGAAATACCTAATAATTAATACTATTTAGCATTAACTACACAATTGTATGCAAATAAAAGAAATTTGAAAGAGTTTTATAGAACAAAAAATACCTACTTTTAGGCAAATTTAGAAGGAAAAATTGATAATTGAGGAGGTTCCACATTGTTGATTAACCCGTGAAAGCTTTTCCACGTGTTGAAATACGTAATAATTAATACTATTTAGCATTAACTACACAATTATATGCAAATAAAAGAAAATTGAAAGAGTTATATAGAACAAAAAATACCTACTTTTGGGCAAATTTAGAAGGAAATATTGATAATTGAGGAGGTCCTACGGCGTTGATTGATCCGGGAAAGCTTTTTCACGTCTTGAAATAATATTTGATGATGAATTGTGGAAAAAAATTGGGAGAGTTTTGAGAGAATAGTTGAGAAATTGTAAAATAATGGTGTTTGAGGATCCCAATTCACAACTTGCTGTAATAAATACGCCACCACTAATCGCGACTACACGAGTAGTCGCCAAAAACTCAAAAGTAGTCGTTAGTAATACCTTTTAACGACTGCATGAAGTAGTCGTTAAAAAACCCAAACACTAGCGACTACTCAAAGGCGGTGGAAAAATAATTTTAAAAAAAAAACACTAGCGACTACGTACGACGTTTCAACGAATACCTCATGTAGTCGTTAAAGACAAAAATTATTAACGACTACAATGTAGTCGAGAAACAGGTCAGGTAGTCGGTAAATGGAAGTAGTCGCTAATGGTTCTTGTCTTTAGTGACTACATCACGTAGTCGCGAGATATTTGGTCGCTAGAGATCAGCGCTGTAGTACTGACATACAAGTATTTTGTTGATTTTGCAATTCAATGAGTGATTTTATTATTTGTGATGGAATTGAAAATGTTATGGATTATACTAGTTATAAAATATTGTAATTATAGAATGGTTTTAGTTATAAAATAATGTAATTATGAAATATTTTATTCATATAAATAAATTTTATTATGAAATATTTTGTTATTAATTAAAGATACAAATAATATTTTAGTCATTTTATTGGGTTGAACCATATTACTAGAATTATTGGGTCGTGAATTTTATGAATAAATCACCTTAATATATATATATAATAGCATATATTATAATAATTCTATGTATATTTTTAAATAAATTGTGAGTATGAGATATATTTAAATTTAATTTTAAGAGTGAATTAGATGTCAGGTTGAGGAACAATTTAAATATCTTCATATTATCTCATATGTCAAAAATATTCAATATTATTTTAACTAAATAGAATTTCATTCTCAACTTTCATAATATTTTTTTTAGTTAAAAATAAAATTATTGTACGAATATAAAAGACTTAATTATGAGTTTCAGTCAAGATTTTCAATTTTTTTTAAATTTCCACCATGTTTGGATAAGTGGATACTTGATTTTATCAGTTTTGCATATGATTTCCGTATCTAGAAATTAGAGTCAACTAAATATGAGTAATCGTTTGTTTAACAAAAATTTAAAAGAAACTTGGATTTGACCCAAATTATTTATAAATTTCTCAAAAGAAGTATTTATTGTCCAATTTTTAAGGGTAAGTGATCTAATATTTTGTTTAACATATAAAAGAGTTTTGATTTGAAGTTCTTTTTTATGAAACCTACTAAAGCTCTTGGTCATAAGACCTCAACGTATACATTATCTAATATTAACATGTCACAACAATGGTAATGCTAAAACATGTCTCTTCGACTTTATTTTGATAAGAAAAAAGAACTTGATCATTTCTAACCATATACTAAGAATGTGGTCTAAGAAGATGCGGTGGAGAAGAATGAGCCATGGAGGACGATGGCTGATGGTGTTGGTGGTTTTTAGCATTTTCGGTGGTGTTGGTCGTGTTATGGTGGTGGTGGTGGCGGTTTTGAAGAGAGGGACAAAATAGAGAGTGTTTAGAACGTGAATGAAATTGTAAATGGGAATAATTAGTATATATAGGAATAAAAAAAACAAAAGAGGGTATAATTGTAAATGGGATTTTAAGTCTCGTGTGTTAAATTCTTTCTGAAGTCTTTAGTAAGAAGAGAAGAAAAGAAGGGTTGGGATTGAGAAGAGGGGGGGTGTCTTCAAGTAACTATGGAGCATTTTCTCGGGTAAGATTCGATCGTAGGACCTACTCTAACCACTAGATCAATTACCGATCTCACAACTACTTCATTTTGTAAGTTAATAAGCTCTAAAAAAGAGTAATGCATGATCAACAAGTAAATAACTCAACATCCTAGATATTCATAAATGTATTACTAACTATGTTAAATAACAAACTCTATAATACAAAATAGATAGTAAATCAATAAAATATAATAAACTGTACAGAATGGAAAAGAAGTGTATTTCAGATCCATAAAATGTTTAAAGAATAAAACCATTAGATATCAATATTTATGAGTGTGACTGAAATCTGATAAATGTCAAAAGTATAATTAAAAATGACGAAAAAATCATAAAAAGAAAAAACAGAATCAATATATCCACGATATGACCGACTAGACCAAAAAATTATATATACCATTGAAATATGGTAGTAGGTCTTTGTTAGAGCTTAAGAATCTTCTTCCAAAAGGTATGGTAAAAAAATAGCACACAAAAGCAGAGGAAGTAAAAAGAAAAAATTCAAATAAGAATGACAATGCGGTCCCTCGAGAAATATCCCGAAATGATGATGATCCTAAGAAGTTTATTAGAGCAGCTAATAGAGAAGGATCAAATGTCTTGGAATGCAACTGCAATAGTGGATAAAAAGGAACTGTCGACTATAACTAATAAAGAAGTGCAAGGACCTACTTTGCAATAATAGAATAGTTGAAGAATTAGTTATTTTCCAGCTGTAATTTGTTAGATGTATATTTGTAATTAAAATTGTGTATATATACAATGTATTGATTACATTTACAAAATAATAATAAAAATATGATAGCTTCTTCTTCTTCTTCTTCTTCTTCTTCTTCTTCTTCTTCTTCTTCTTCTTCTTCTTCTTCTTCTTCTTGCCTCTAATGGTTGCCACTCTATCAATCTTTACATGGTATCAGATGTGATTATCTCTATTCCACAAATCTCTCCACTATACTAATACAGTTATTATCTCTCAAGATGGAGACTCCTCTATCGATTACTAAAGACTTTTCTAGTCCTTATTACCTGCATCCAAGTGAAAACACCGGTTTTTCTTTAGTCTCTGAAGTACTCACCGGCGACAACTTCCTCTAGTGGACTCGGGCTATTGAAATAGCTCTTTCAGTCAAAAATAAACTCGGATTTATAAATGGTGACATTTTTCAACCACCATTAACTGATTGGTACTCTTCATAGCTTGGAACCGGGCTAATAATCTTGTATTATCTTTGCTGCTAAATTCTAATTCCAAAGATATCCGAGGTAGTTCTCTATATGTGGATTCTGCTTATGATCTTTTCAATGAAATTAAAACACGTTTTAGCAAAAGTAATGACACTCGAGGTTTTCATTTATAAATAGCTTTAAGTTCAATTTCACAGGATTCACACACAATCTCAGAGTATTTTGCAAAATTCAAAAACGATTTGGGATGAATATATCCATTTTAGACCCATGCCTAGCTGCTCTTGTGGACACATGAGTCTCTGCACTTGTAAACTTTTTGAAACTCTTGTTGAAGGACAACAACATGATTTTGTCATCAAGTTCTTAATAGGATTGTGGTGGGGGAAAAGGTGTGATAAATAAACAGATAAATAAAGATAATAATAAAGGACACACCCTTGACTACACAAGAAACTCACTGCAAGTATCACAGATCGTTTGCAAGTTTAGTTGATAAGAAAAGTTCGTTCGCAGGGATTTAATCCGTTAGATCTACTTGTATTCAATAAGCGTAGATGAATTTAGATGTTTAGAATAAAATATAATAAGATGAATAATTATCTAACGTGAATAAATAATAAATAAAAATGCAGATAAATAAATATGAATGTAAGTCAGATAAATTAGGGTCACTAATACGAGTCTATTACTAAGTTGTTATTCTAACCTTAGAGTGAATTGAGCATTATATATTAACCAGGATTCTAAATTCTACCTAACCCCCGTCAAGGTGGACTTGGGAGCAACCTCTCCACTACTAGGGAAACCTGAGTAATGATCGGTGGTTAAATCAAACCTTTATGGCTATCTAGGTAGGGTCACTACTAGATGTATGGTGTTGTCAATAATTGAATTACTAAGGATAGTCCCAAGATTGGCCAAATCTAGGGCTAAAAACAATAAGTCAAGCACACAATAACAATATACGCCAATCTCAAATTAATTAAAATAACAAATAGTATTATGAAATTTAAGACATAATAATAACCCAACAAATAAAAGTAAACCTTAAAAAAATAAAAGATTAGAAGTATGGTGAAGCCACAAATCTATAGCTAATTATCCTAAATATAAAGAAGGAGAGATGTAGAAGAGGAGTTTGTCATTCTCCAACTTCTTGCTTCTTGTCTTCCTTTACAGGTCAGCTTGCTTATTGGATGAATAACTTTATATTAAGGATGAATATTAAATTAAGAACTAAGCCTATACTTGGCACTGAGCACAGACATGTTTACAATGGTTAAATGGTGTATTTATAGGTGTCTTGGAAGCCCTAATTTGTTTTCTTGGAGTAGAAGGTAAGTATTGGACTCCTAGCCCAACTCAAATTCGTAACCCTAAAATATAGAAAAGGTAAATTTATGTTGCTGATTTGTTTTGGTCATAATTCCTTCAATACTTATCTGTTTGACGCGTTCTTTATGTCGAAACTTATCGTCTCGGAAAGCTCTATCCATTGTTTCAGACCATTCTTCCAAATTCCTAGTCAATCATGAGTTATGATCTCGTATTTGAACGTGGCTGGTGAATTTTAGATTTACTTGGCAACTTTATCTTTTCCTTTTTAATATTTGTTGCCTTTATCTGCAATTTCCATGCATATATTCTTTCCTTTATCTCTTAGAATTGATTTGGCATCTAATTAATCACCATATATATCTTTATAGCTTCACAATTAACAAACAATTAAACCCAATATGCTCTAAAAATAATAAATCATTAAATCAAGACAAGAAATAGGAAAGTGCAATATATCATGAGAAAATCGACTACTAGACTTCGTAAAACACTGAAATTGATGTCTCCAACTAATATTGAATCATCACAAATGGGGAGACATCAAATTGAATGAATCTTATTTAACTGTTAGGAGTCAAATCCTCTTGATGAATCCTATACCTACTATCAACTCAGTTTTTGCTATGCTCATTCAAGAAGAAAGTCAAAGGAAACTCTCTAATTCAGCTGCAGATTTACCAATTCATGCGTTTTATACTAAGAATGTGCAGAGATCTACTCACTATTCTGAAAGAAAGAAAACAATTTGTACTCACTGTGGCTATACTGGTCATACAATTGATACTTGTTTCCAGATTCATGGTTATCCTGTTGGATGGGAAGGACCTAAAGGGAAACGGTTCAATCAAAATAATCAGCGGCTTCAGCATAATAATCAAGGTGCAAAAGCTCATTATGAAGTTGTACAAGAACCTTACATTAAAGAACCAAAATCAATGATCTCTTATGAGTTTACACCTGAAGAAATAAGCAAATTAATGGCCTTAGCTCACTCATCATCAACAAATACTTCTCCTGCTACAGTTGTTCACCAAGTGTCTACTCAAGAAGGTAATTCTAATAAAACTTCTTGGATTCTTGACACAGGTGCTACTGATCACCTTATATTTTCTTCATCTCTATACACTAGTAATCAAGTTCTTGTTGATATACCTGTTACTTTACCTAATGGTGATATTATTAAAGCTACACACAAGGGGAGTATATTGATAAATCAGAATACCACATTGCATAATGTGTTGTGTGTTCCACAATTCAAATGTAACTTGCTTTCTATATCAAAGCTTACTAAAGATTCAGCAATTTATGTTGTTTTCTTTCCCTCTTATTGTGTAATTCAGGAACAACTAACACGAAAGATGATTGGGATTGAATATGAACTTTAAGTCTTATATTACTTGCACTCATCTACTTCAACTCACACTTCTCTAGCTACAGTCATTGAGAGTTTTGACTTGTGGCACTCAAGGTTTGGTTTTTAGCAAAACTAGCTGCTCTCAAGACTTTAAATTCTTTTATTACTTTTATACAATCAAATGTATGTGATATATGTTATTTTGCTAAACAAAAGAAGCTTGTTTTTCCTATTTCTGAATCTCATAGTAATTCTTGTTTTGAACTCATTCACTGTGACATTTAGGGTCCATTTAAACAAGAATCACATTCAGGACATAGATATTTTTTGACAATTGTGGATGATTTTTCAAGATGCACATGGATATTTGAAGAGCACTAAGTCTGAAGTTCATACTCATTTAACTCATTTCTACAATTTGATTCTCACTCAGTTCAATACTAAAATTAAAACCTTAAAGTCTGATTATGGACCTGAATTTCTCTTGTATAATTTCTATGCTTCAAAAGGAATTATACATCAACTTAGCTGTGTTGAAACACCTCAACAAAACGGCTTGGTTGAAAGGAAGCATAACCACCTTCTTACTACAGCAAGGGCTTTAATGTTTCAAGATAATATGCCACCCCAGTTCTTGTCTGATTCTATTCTCACAACTGCTTACTTGATCAATAGACTACCTACTCCTCTTCTCAAAAATCTCTCATCATATCAAGTTATCTGCAATAAACATCCTATTCTAAGTCATCTAAGAGTCTTTGGATCATTGTGTTATGCTTTTACATTGCAAAATAACAAGTCTAAATTTGATCCAAGAGCTATTAAATGTGTATATCTAAGCTATACTATTGCTACCAAAGGTTATAAGTTAATTGATATGTCAACCAACACCACCTTCATCTCAAGAAATGTGGTGTTTCATGAAACTATTTTTCCCTTTGACAAATCTACACCTCCTACACAATTACACACTTTGTTATTTCCTCCATCCTCTTCATTTTATTTTGATTTACCACCTAAACACCCTGCCCCTATCCAAACAAAAAAATACCATCAATGCCCCAACTCAACCTCAAAAGACAACAAGAATAAAAAATCCACCTTCATATTTCAAAAACTATATTTGTCAATCTACAGCTGTCAATATTTAAAACTTCTCTCCCATTCTTTATCCTATTCATGATTTCATAAGCTCTAAAATATTATCTCCTACTTATGCTAGTTTTATAGCATATATAACTGCTAAAACTAAACCAAAAACCTTTAAACAATCTTCCACCTTATCAGAATGGATGGAAACTATACAAAAAGAACTAACAGCTCTAGAAGCTAATAATACTTGGACTATAGTCCCTATGAGTTCTGATATTCACCCTATTGGCTCAAAATGGGTGTTCAAATTAAAATATAGAGTTGATGGTTCACTTGAGAGACACAAAAAGCGTTTAGTTGCTAAGGGTTACAATTAGCAGGAAGTACTCGACTTCTTTGATACTTTTTCTCATGTCGCAAAATTAATGTCAATTCGCCTTATTCTTGCTTTAGCCTCCATTAAAAATTGGAATTTACATCAATTGATGTTAACAATGATTGTTTACATGGGGAATTAAATGTGGATGTTTTCTATTCCTTAAGGCCTCAACGCTCCACCCAACTTGGTTTGTAAGCTAACAAAAAGCTTATATGGATTAAAACAGGACTCTCGTCAATGGTTTGCTAAACTCTCTACTGTCTTGATTTCATATGGTTTTAATCATTCAAACAGTGACTTTAGCCTTTTTATCAAGAACACATCAAACTCCTTCATAGCTATATTAGTATATGTTGATGACATAATATTAGCGAGTAATTCACTTGATGAAATTCAACATCTAAAAACTTATCTTCATAAAAAATTCATTATCAAAGACTTGGGAGAATTGAAATTCTTCCTAGGAATCGAAGTAGCTCATTCTTCACAAGGAATTTCATTATGTTAACGTAAATTTGCTCTTGACATACTCAATGAATTTGGTTTGTTTGGTTCCAAACCATCAAAATTTCCTATGGACTCCACACTAAAATTACGTAATGATGATTCAAATTTATTAGAGGATCATTCTTCATATTGTAGATTGATTGGTCGATTATTATACCTCACCATTACTCGACCATATTTATCTTACTCTGTTAATTGTCTTAGTCAATTCCTATCCAAACCATCTAAGAATCACTGGGATGCAGCTCAAAGAGTTCTAAAATACATCAAATCCACTCCTGGTCAAGGTCTTTTCTTCTCTCACAAGTCTAAAATCAAACTCAAAGCATTTTGTGATAGTGATTGGGCGGGTTGTATCGATACGCGTCAAAGTATAACAGGGATTTTGTATTTTTCTTGGTGATTCATTAATTTTGTGGAAAAGTAAAAGACAATCCACGATTATTAAACCCTCTGTTGAAGCTTAATATAGAGCTTTAGTTGCAAGTACTTGTGAAATTCAATTGTTCATCTACGCTCTGCAGGATTATAACATTCCACACCCTTTTCTTGCTCTCGTTTTATTGGATAGTAAATCAGCCATAGGCATGTCCACTAATCCGGTTCATCATGAACATACTAAGCACGTCGACTTTGACTGCAAAATCACTCGAGAACAGTTGACTGCAAGCTTGATCAAACTATTTTACATTCCATCAACTTTGCAGCTTGCCGGTATTTTTACCAAACGTCTTGGTTCTCTTCCTTTTCACAACAATCTCTCCAAGCTTAACATTCATAATATACATGTTCCGCTTGTGGGGGGATCTTGGAATGCAGCTGCAATAGGGGATAAAAATGAACTATCGAATATAACTAATAAATAAGTGTAAGGACCTACTGTGCAATGATAGAATAATTGAAGAATTAGTTATTTTCCAGTTGTAATTAGTTAGATGTATAGCTATAATTACAATTGTGTATATATACAATGTATTGATTACATTTACAAAATAATAAAAAATAAACGGCTAGCTTCTTCTTCTTCTTGTTGCTCTGCAACTCTTCTTTATCTTCTTGCCTCGATTGGTTGCCACTCTATCAATCTTTACAAAATGATAATTCAATATACTGTCCAGATTCGAAGGATTTATGTAAAAGCGATGAGATTTTCCGGTTCCGTAAATACTGGAGTAGAGGTGAATCAGTTATTATTCGAAATGTTCTTGAACAAACCAGTGGGTTAAGCTGGAAACCCATGGTTATGTTACGTGCCTTATGCGAGCATTCAGATCCGAGGATAAGTTCAAAAATGTCAGTAGTTGGCTAATTGTGAGGTAATTATTTACTTTTTCACTCCTACACCTGAAGAGGCTCATCTGGTTGATCTCTTCCCACCCCTCTTATCTGGAAAATATAATAATTTTTAAACCCATTTCAAACAACAGCCTAGATCTTTTTCAGTCGATGACTTCGCTTGAAGATCTAAAAGCCTATCACTCACTAGATCGCGGGATCTATTCTCGATTAATTAACGAACTCCGGCGAGATCCACATCAGGCTAAATGTCTAATGGGATTATTTATATGGTTAAAAGAAGTATATAAAAACTTAAGTTTTAGTAAGAGGCTGTATAAAATGCCTTTGCATTTACTAAATGAGGTTTGTGCCTCTGAAAAATTCGCCAGTCTCAATATCCACCTGTAACAATCATAAATTAATATTTATATACAAAAATTATATTTCCATATTTGAACATTCAAAATAAGTATTAAGTACATGACAAGTTAAGAAAGCAATTTGCCAAATTTGTATCTAATTTAGTTGTTTGAACTATAATTTTGCAACTAAAGGTAAATTCCAAGGTATTGTGACATTTGGATTATTTGATACACTAATTTCAAAGTAATAAAGTTTTCTCAAATTCTTGCATATGAATCGTGTGTGGGCATAAGAAAATTATTATTTATAAGATAAATATCACCATTTTAGGAGAAGTTATCATGATATACGTTTAGAAATGATTTATTTAGGACTTGTGAAATTGAGAAAAAACAGTTAAAAATATGTCATAATTCAACAATATTTGTAACCAAAAATCAAAAAATGTAAAACTTTAGTTCATCAATTTTGACTAAACTGAATAAAAATATTAAAAAATTAAGCTAAAATATCACAAAATAATTGATATCAATTGATAGAAAAAATAAAGTGACTATGAAGAACTAGAATTTTGAATAATGATATATATAAGGTTATATCTATGTTGGTATTTCTTACCTTTTAATACTTTCTGAAATGGCATGGTCAGCAATCTTGTTATCGGTTCATGTTCATAATGGACTGTAGTTTAGAAGAAACCAAAATTAGATCTAAATCTTGATAAAAAATATATTGAATTAATAGTTGAACCTAATACAAAATAATTTAAACACAAAAGAATCTTTGAATAATTTTAATATATGAAAACTCTTAACAAATGTTTTTTTAAAACATCTAAGGGTCATTTGACTCGCGTAAGATTCGATCATAGGACCTACTCTAACCACTAGATCAATTACCGATCTCACAACTACTTCATTTTGTAAGTTAATAAGCTCTAAAAAAGAGTAATACATCATCAACAAGTAAATAACTCAACATCCTAGATATTCATAAATGTATTACTAACTATGTTAAATAACAAACTCTATAATACAAAATAGATATTAAATCTATAAAAGATAATAAACTGTACATAATGGAAAAGAAGTGTATTTCAGATCCATAAAATGTTTCAAGAATAAAACCATTGGTAATCAATATCTATGAGTGTGACTAAAATCTGATAAAAGTCAAAATTATAATTAAAAATGACAAAAAAGAACCATAAAAAGATAAACAGAACCAATACGTTTTATCCACGATATGACCGACTAGACCAAAAAATTATATATACCTATGAATTAATAAGGATCTAAATCCACCGCCTTGTTGGCTTTAAACCCAGATCTTGGTCAGGAGTAATTCAGAAGGAGAGATCTGATGAAGGTAAAGAGATATCAATATTTTGAGATAGAGAATTAAAGATGTAGATCGGCAGGGAGATAATAATATAAATGAGTTGTGGTTCAAAATATTTGGGCGTGAAGATGAAAATAATTGAAGAATTTAGTGATGAAAGAGGCAAAGAGATGGAGAAAATACAAAGTGATATGTGTTTTCTATTTTATTAGGAGAGAGAGAGAGGCGATATTGAAGAAGTGTATGATATGGGTTGAGACACGGAATAGTAAATTATTAGAATTTTCTTTAACATTATATATAATAATTGTTTGTGGTTGATTTAAGTACACCGGCTCTCATATGGTCTAGAAAAAGGGCATGGATCCTCCGCTAGACAAATTCTCTACTAGTCTCTAATAGTGCATACGTGGCAAACTCTCATCCACCATTTCTTCTTTCCAACTTTATATTGTTTTAGTTTTGTCCAAATAACTATTCTTTTATTACATAATAATAGACCTATCAATATAATATTATTTTATTTCTCTTTTGACTAGGGCTGTAAACGAGTCGAGTCGAGCCGAATACTAGATGTACATACTTATTTGTTTAATTTCTCAAGCCGAGCCGAGTCGAGCTCAAATTTAAACGAGCCGGGCTGAGCCAAGCTCAAATTTTAACGAACCGAGCTCGAGCTTCCAATTATCCAAATCAGAATTGTTAGACTTTGTTTGTTTAGCTTATAGAACAACCTTTTTATGAGTCGAGCATGAGTTTCTCATGAACAATTTATTTTTTATGGTTGAAAAGGAACTTTCATGAATGGTTGGTATTTGATGGAGTGTGTGGTATGAAAATATGAAACATAAAATTAATGAAAAATAAATGTCTAAAGAAATTAAAAATATCCAATCCGATATTGAAGGTTTAATAATATATTTATAAGTAGATAATATATTAATTTATAATTTTTATACTTTAAACGAGCTCACGAGTCGAGCTCAAGCATACTCGTTTACATATCGAGCTTAAAATGGAGCTTGAGCTTGTTTATATTCGAGCCGATCTCGAACGAGCTTTTCTCCAAGCCAGACTCGAGCTGCTCGCGAGCGGCTTGGTTCATTTACAGCCCTACTTTTGACGTTTGTTTTTTTAGCTTAAAATTTTCTCCCCAAACTTAAAATTTTGATTAATTATTTAATTAAGAATTCTTTAATAAAAAGAAATCAAACGTGGCATAACTAAAAAATTTAAAAAAATAATCTTTAAAAGATGAATCCAACCCACGAGATATCACGTTTATATCGTATAAAAATTTTCAGAGACTTAGACAGTCGATCGTATTATAACGAATAGACAAAATTATACGACAAGCATTATTTTATACAAATTTAATGTTACTAACAATGAAATATCAGTAGTCACTGTTAGGGATGAACAATGAAAACTTATAAATGGTATTACATGGAGTTTCATGACGACATCTCAAGAAGACACAGAAGCAGTAGATATTAGGTTTGTTGTTCACTTCACAAGGTCTTATGCGAGTTTTGGGATCATATAGGAGAATGATTGCTGATCTTTGATGAAATAACAAATCTATTTTGTTTAGATAATACTTTTTGTGATTTTATTCTAAATATTAAATTTCTTAATAGAAATATTAATAGTGCATTCTCTCATATATAGAAAAAAACTGAAAATTTTGGCTGAGTGGGTTGCAAAATAACACATGCGTAGATTGTTGTGTTATTTTGGCATGTGCTAAAACCCACTCATCCAAAACTTTGAGTTTTCTCTATGTATGAGAGAATGCACTATTAATATTTCTATTCAGAAATTTAATATTTAGAACAAAATCACAAAAATGTATTACCTAAACAAACAGACTTGTTATTTCATCAAAGATCAGCAATCACTCTCCTATATGATTCCAATTCTCGCATAAGACCTTGTGAAGTGAACAACATCCCTAATATCTAACGTTTTTGCGTCTTCTTGAGAAGTTGTCGTGAAACTCTATGTAACACCATTCATAAGGTTTCATTGTTCATCACTAACAATAACTACCCATATTTCATTTAGTAACATTAAATTTGTATAAAAAATGCTTATCGTATAATTTTGTCTAATCGCTAGAATTCGATCGACCGACTAAATATCAGAAAAAATTTATAGGCATAGATATGATATCTCATAGTTTGGATTTATTTTTATTTAAAAAAAAATTAGTTATGCCACGTTTGATTTCTTTTTATCAAAGGATTTTTAATTAAATAATTAATCAAAATTTTAATTTTGGGAAAATGATTGTCTTTTAAGCTAAAAAAGAAAAGCAAGCCTAAAAAAGAGAAATAAAATAATACAATCTTAGTACTACTATTCTATATAAGAATAGTTATCTGAAAAAAAATATATATAACCAAATGGGATTAGCTCATTGGTCAGGGTCTTGGTCTACCAATCTAGTAGTGCAGATTCGAACTGAGTCAATGACTCCGAGTCTAAAATGGCTCTCCAATGTAACAAAATATATATATATATATATATATATATATATATATATATATATATATATAAAGATTTTAGATAAAAATTAATGTACAATAGTTAAAAAAAGAATTAGTGGGTAAGAATTTACCACATTACCACATGTGCACTATTAAAGGCTAGTAGACAATTTGTCTAGCGGAGTATCAATACCCCTAGAAATAAGGATCACAAGTAATTTGAACAAAAAAAAAAAAGGATCACAAGTTTATTTGTCCTAAAAATGACACCAACATTCCCACGTGTTTACATTGCCTATGCACTATAACCTTTTATCTACAAGTGTAACTCACAAGTATATAATGCAATTTTTGGGTATTACAATTTTGTACGAAATAGAAATAATTTTTTTTTTTTTTTTTTTTTTTTGACGAAAGACGAAATAGAAATAATTACTCGATCTTATTGTTTATATAATTTGTGTGTCTTGGTTTTATAGTTTCTATTCTATTTAGTTTATGACCGCATTCCTTCTTATTTCTCACTTTTACTATTTAAACTCATTATTACACATTGTCGCTATCGTTCTAGTTGCCACCACAATCAACTATTTTTCTATTTCTTAGTCATCAAATATATTTTTTATCATAAGGTATGTTTTTGTCCATTTTTTAGATGTTGCAGCCATTTGCCATGCATTTTTTGTCGTTTAATCATCTATCGTGTTTTGTGTTATGAATAAATTCTATAAAATCTACATTTAAGTATTGAATTGATTGTTAAAATGTAAGTAAGGTCTTAGGTTTGTTAGTTTTTATATATTTTTCGCTTTTGATCTTGTGGTATACATGTGATTATGTAGTGCAGTTGTTGGAATATGTTGATTAAGCACAGTCTTTGCTTTGTTAAGGTCAAAAGCGTTGTCTCACATCGTTGACTGGGAGTTTGAGTAGTTATCCATTGAATTAGCCTAACATCCCCACTGACACCACTAACCCATCAGTTGACAAGATAAACCAATGTATATGAATATATAACCCATATTTTTTAACGGCAACGCACAAGAATGTATTAGTAACACATTTTTTTACAACTGTCAACCTATTAATATGTTTGTACAATCCATTGATATATCTATGCAACTCATTATTTTGTACCATTACTTCACTATATTTGTAATGTCAAACCACTACTTTTTCCATAAATTTTAATGATCGTGCAATCCAATTGTTTTTTTTTTTTTGTTTTTTTGCACATACAAGTATTTTGTTAATTTTGCACTTCAAGGAGTGATTTAATTTTTTTTGATGGAATTGAAAATGTTATGGGATTACATTAGTTATAAAATATTGTAATTATATAATGGTTTTTGTTACAATATAATGTAATTATGAAATATTTTATTCATGAAAATAAATTTTAATTATGAAATATTTTGTTATTAATTAAAGAGATGAAGGATATTTTAGTCATTTTATTGGGTTGAATGAATTTCATGAATAATGCACCTTAATATATATAAAATTGCATATATTATATTAATTCTATGTAAATTTTTAAATAAATTGTGAATATGAGATAAATCAAAATTTAATTTTAAGAGTGAATTAGATATCAAGTTAAGGATCAATTTAAATATCTTCATATTTCTCATAAGTGGAAAGAATTCAGTACTACTTTAACTAAATAAAATTTCATTCTCAACTCTCATAATATTTTTTTAATTTAAATAAATTATTTGTACGAAAAGACTTAATTAAGAGTTTTAGTCAAGATTTTCAATTTTATTTGAAATTTCCACCATGTTTAAATAAGTAGGTAACTAAAGGCCTGTTTGGAAGTGCTTATTTCAGAGTAAAAAAGCACTTTTAGAATAAAATTTAAAATTTAAAAAAATTATTAAAAATAAATTTGAAATCTAAAATTATTTTAAGTGTTTTTTTTAAAAAACACCTATTCGGTGTTTCTCAAAAAAGTGCTTTTCAAAGTCAAAAAAACTTTTAAAATACTAAAAGCACTTTTAAGTGCTTCTCCAAAAAAGCACTTTCAAACGGGCACTAAATATGAGAAAACGTTTGTTTAACAAATTTAGAAGAAACTTGGATTTGACTCAAATTATTTATAAATTTGTCAAAGTAAGTATTTATTGTCCAATTTTTAAGGATGAGTGATCTAATATTTTGTTTAACATATTAAAGAGCTTATATTTGAAGATATTTTCTATGAGTTTTTTTAAAAAATATACCAAAAATATAAACTAATTGCAAGAATGTACCAAAAAAAAAACTAATTGCAGAAATATACCAAATCGGCAACCCAGTTGCCGAATCAAAAGGGAATCAAGTTCACAAAGCCAACTTCATCTTCTCCGAGACATTATCATCATCAACCTTCGTGAACGCCGCCCCTCTCGCTCCAACTCCGACCACCAGCAAAAACTCCGTTAACGCTGCCATTAACACCGTTCCGATCCTCCATCATCTCTGACGAGCAAATCCAGCACAGAACACAGCCTCCCCTCCGCGACCTCTGTTCTTCATCACCACCCATCATCACCGCCCTTCCGTGACCGACAACGACGTCCATCCCCGCCTTCATCGACATCAAGTCCAGGCCCAACTCCGATGCAACCGCAGACATCAACACAACCCATTTCCGCTGTGATAGAAGCCCGCGTCTGAATCCCAACACCACCGGTTCAAGCCCATCTCCGAGCCGCCGCCATTCCGTAAATCAGCGGTCCAAATCGGCAACTGGGATGCCGATTCCCTTTTGATTCGGCAACTGGGTTGCCGATTTGGTATATTTCTGCAATTAGTTTTTTTTTTGGTACATTCTTGCAATTAGTTTATATTTTTGGTATATTTTTAAAAAAAACTCTATTTTCTATGAACCCACTAAAGCTGTCGGTCATAAGACCTCAACGTATGAGTCATCTAAAATTAACATGTCACAACAATTGTAATACTGAAACATGTCTCTTCGACTTTATTTTGATAAGAAAAAAAACTTGATAATTTCTAACTATGTAATAACAATGTGATCTCCGAAGGACTAACCCACCATATATACAAATGGCCTAAAGTGTACATCCTCCTATGGTCTTCACTGATTGTTTAACAATCATCCTATAATTAATAATGGATGATTGAACATATTCAAACTTTAATTCATTATTTATTTTACCCATTAAAACAAAGATGTCCAAATTTTATCCAGTGATTTCTTGGGGCAGGTAAAAATATGAGACTAATTGGTGTTTGACAACTCAATTACTTGTTAAAATTTGGCAATTAGGCTTTGAGATTTGTTATGGGTCGTGCAAATCCAATAATTAGACTCCGTAGATTACAACTTGTTGTGCAATTCTAACAACTCCAAAAAAAGGATGAAAAAATGAAGAATTAAATACTTGATAAATTAAGAACCTGGGAATAAGGATCACCAAGGAGGGCCTTAATTGTGTGTGGAAGCATGGTGTATAATCTTGCAAA
Organism: Nemophila menziesii; assembly: GCA_029959085.1. Taxonomy (NCBI): domain Eukaryota; kingdom Viridiplantae; phylum Streptophyta; class Magnoliopsida; order Boraginales; family Hydrophyllaceae; genus Nemophila; species Nemophila menziesii. The sequence goes on from JARWIR010000162.1 coordinate 275,736, forward strand.
AATTCTTTGAGTAAATAGGATCCATCTGGATTGGGATTGAACTTCTTCAGGGTGGACTGCTTTACCTATTTGACATAAACCCTTCAAGTTTTCCTGATGTAACACCAAATGAGCATTTTTGGGGATTAAGCACTACTAACCCGAAAGGAAAGCTTCCTCTATCTGTTGTTTAGGACTATGCTTATTCACTAGCAGATAAAATAAATCTAACAGATTTTGGAATAACATTTTACCATGATCAAATAAATATATAATGTATTAAAAAAGATAATAATAAATGATTCATTTTGAAAAACCTTTCGTCTCATTCTCTAAACAAAAACAGATAAAGATAAACATTCGGTTGTAGTTTCAAAGCAATATTAGTTTCCATCTTTTTCCTTTTACATAAACAAAATGTTACTAACTTGAAATAGAAAATCTCTAAACATCATTTACACCTCCTCTCACTTTGTTGGTCTAGTCCATGAAGTCTCAGAAGTCTTTGTATTAATATAGTATATTTGTTTAGATAATCATCTTAGTAAACATAAATAAAACAAAAAATCAACCATGTAATTATTACTCCATTAATTTAAAAATAATAAATCATATGCTATAAAATACCTTCCAATTAGATGGAAGACCTTTTGAAAGTTGATTCATATCAGGCTTTTCACTAATTTTTTCTTTTTCTTTCTTCAACTCACTTCTTTTTCGTTTCACATGTTCTCTCCTACATATAATAAAATTAATAAATCTCAAAATTAAAAGTATAAGATCAAAAATATTTATTTATTTACCAATCACCCTCTAATGGTTGAAAATTCACATTCTCTTTTGCTTCTCCACTTGCTATTTGTTGTACACGCCATTGCTGTTTTAAAAAAATAAAAAATGTTAAATTAAATAAATGAAGAGTGAATCTATATTATATGGGACAACTTAAAAGTCAATCAACGGTCTAGATATTCTTAGAGCAAAAATATATTGACCCTACAACAGATCAGATCATGCCATGTGTATAAGTTTCAAATTACTACTCCTAACTTCTTCTTTTCTAACTTCCACCCACGTTTCTAATTCTAAAACTTTACTCAGACTCCTTATTCTGAATTCTACTATCAGAACCTTTTTCAAGTTGAGACTTTTTTCCAGATCAAAAGGCTAAGGCTGTTGGCTACACTCACTTTGTAAGTATTTTATTTGATGTTGTAGTTAAAAATCGCCCTATTAAATTCTGGTTTATTTTTTATTGTTTTCATGATCATATTTTGTATTGATCATTTGATAAATTATCTGATGAGTATGGAAGAACTGTATTATTGATCTAGAAATTCCCCTCATGTATAATAAAAACATTACTTTGAAAAAGCTGCATTATTGATCTAGCACTTCCCCTCATGTATATATACTCCTGTTTAATAAAAAAATTACTTTGAAAAGCTTGATGTGAAGCATACAACTTCAAGTGACAATGACGACCAAAAAAAACTTATTTACGTGAATTGCCCAATTTGTTTAATCTTTGAGTTATGAGTTCGTTATCAATTCTTAGTTTCACTGGTATATTTATAAACCGAAGGTTTTTAATAATTTACCTATATATAGTTATTGAAAAGTGAAGAAACCCTTAATTATTGATCAGTTTGTATCTTAGTATTGCAAAGTGAAGAAACCCTTAATTATGTTTTATCGGCCATCAAACATTATTACAAATTTATAAAAACTATTAATAATTGTTCAGTTTTTTACATTGACCTTCTTTACACATGTATGATGTGTATTGTAAAAGAAGAAATAAAATGATCTATTATACGAACACAAATTGCATATTCCTTGATTTATTCGACTAAAAGGAAAGGAACTATACTGCAAATATGAAGAAATTTAATACTTGATGCATACTAATTTGGATTTGACGACCAAAAAAAACTTATTTACGTGAATTGCCCAATTTGTTTAATCTTTGAGTTATGAGTTCGTTATCAATTCTTAGTTTCACTGGTATATTTATAAACCGAAGGTTTTTAATAATTTACCTATATATAGTTATTGAAAAGTGAAGAAACCCTTAATTATTGATCAGTTTGTATCTTAGTATTGCAAAGTGAAGAAACCCTTAATTATGTTTTATCGGCCATCAAACATTATTACAAATTTATAAAAACTATTAATAATTGTTCAGTTTTTTACATTGACCTTCTTTACACATGTATGATGTGTATTGTAAAAGAAGAAATAAAATGATCTATTATACGAACACAAATTGCATATTCCTTGATTTATTCGACTAAAAGGAAAGGAACTATACTGCAAATATGAAGAAATTTAATACTTGATGCATACTAATTTGGATTTTTTAATTAGTTGTTTCTAAAAAAAATCATAATACTTCTTGAAAGATAATTCTTTTATTTTAATGTTTTAATTTGTTGAGTTATATTATGTAATAAATACACAGGACACAATAATGAAGACCATGCAAACAAATTATGAAGGAGGGACAAGTAATATTCATAACAAGTCGTCTTTTCAACCACGTAAGCAACAAGTTAGTTACCAAAAATTTAATCATATTGTATGAAACTTCGTCATATATTTTTTATTTCATACGATCTATTCATATTATCAATCACATGATCACTAACTTCAATATATTCAAATAACCAGGTTGTTGTTGCGGCTCCAGTTATTGGAAGATATATCCCTGTCGATGTAAACACATGGTGTAGAGTTACGAGAGATATGCACGACTTGAATGATGTTCAAATACTTTCTTAAATTATGTTTTTTAATATTCTATAGGGTGGAGATTTTCTAATGTTATGTTTTTCTATTATACATTATGGTGTAGATTTTTTAAATTGTATGTGTTTATTTTTATGGTGGATATTTTGCTAAACTAGATTATATTTTTTATCATCTTTATGATTATTAATGTTTTCTTAGGTTGTTAAATTTTTTTTCTTCGTTTAATTATGTATAGATAATTTATACTCTTGGACGTTATTATAAGTACTACAACCGAATGGATAGAGAGTATTGTTAAAATCAATTTATGTTGCGTATTAATTTACTAAATCATAATACTATAAATTTACGTAAACTCGTGAGGTTTCTTTGATAATTATAATCATACCGTCTTTAAATAGTGCCCCTCGGGCACGGGTTATATCTAGTGTATATATATAGAGAGAGACAAAATTTACCTCAATTTCACGTTGTCTTTTTTTTCTCAAGCTTTTAAATATGTTTATGCTTCTTCTTCCTCTTCTTCATGCATTTCCTCTTTTGCAGTAACTGTTAAAAAAAATCTCATATAACCAACTTTTACCTTAAATAGTCATTAAATTACTATAACAAATAAATATAACACTTACCTTATCAACTAAACTAGACACTTTTTTATTAGACCTCAATGTTGAAGCTACTGATATTGTTCGTTTTTTTGTGCGTGCAACTGTAAAAAAACAAAAAGAAATAACATTTCGGAATTTATTATTATATTCATAATAAAGGGACCAGTAAATATTTATTTAATTACCTTTAGTTTGAGGTTTAACCGTTGTAATTGAATCAGTAACAAAAGTAGATGCTTTTTCTATTTCTCCATTAATCTCATAAACATCATTCTTTGCTTTTGATTGAGTATGTATAGATTTCAAGGTATCGGAATTGAAGCGTTTAAAACCAGATGCGCTACTAATACCAGAAGTGGGGTCCACTAATCCATCTTGTAAAGTATTATAATATATCGTATGGTCAATTATAGGGTTGACCGTTACAGGACCAGCACTGTATATAGTTGGTATTGCTTCATAATAAACCGATGGATGAGTTAAACCCTCGGAATATGCGTAATAATTGTAATTTGAGGGGTGAGTTTGGTTGTATTGTTCTCTATATGACAAGTTTTGTACTAAATCGGAACCTGGTGGTGGTGGATTTGGTGTTTCTGGTGACTCGTTTGGTGGTGGTGGTGGAGGTGGGACCCACTCTTTATCTTCAACTTCCATATACACATCCATATCTGTATCTTCATTTTCTTCAACTTTTTTAACTGTTTCTTCAATAATCACTCCATTAACGGGACAAACAGATTTTTCTTCTTCTTCTTCACTTACTATCTGACCTGGTTCAAGTGTCTCCACAGTTTCATTCATTTGTACTTCTTTGGGGTGATTATTCTTAATTTCCTCAAGATTCTTGAGCTATTTTTTGGAATATACCCAAGAAGGGAGAATTAAATATCCATGAGATGCTAATGATTTGATATCATTCATTCTAATCTCAATCTCTGTTATACATTTCAATATTATATCATCTTTGGAACTGAAAAAAAGGGATAACTCATTAGAATTAACAGTAAAAAACGAGATATATAGATAAAGAATCAAAGATTAAACATGTTGATGCATTTCATTTGCTTTAACAAGTATTCACAATGTTCAATAAGTCGTGAAGATAATTCAATTTTAGCTTCACCTTCTTTATGGTGATGTGTTGTATCAACTTCACATATCACTGAAGAATCCTCAAAAAAATCAGAAGTAAAAAATTTGAAATTCAGAAGATAAAAAGGTATTTCCAAATTTTGATTTTTCGGATCAAGGATCGGATTTCGTTCCAATTTTCAGCCTTACTTAGAAGGTCATTGAATTGGCCTACTTAAGAAGATGTAACAGCTAACCCATCCAAAATAGGTATTGTAGCTAGATATTGTGAGACATTAATCACTAGATTCGATTAAATATTTTGAATCACCAAGTAAATACACCATGATTATCTTGTTCCTAACATGTATACACTCGGTTTGATTTTTACAGAGGTGAAGATTCTCCAGTAATATGAGAGCCTCTCCCCCTGCCTCCATTAGCTTTTTCTCATCAAGGTTGTCATAATGCATAATTATCTCCACTGAGTTTGATTCCAAAAGATAGATTCTCGAATTGGTTGTCATAACTTTCACTAACTGATATGTTTTGGTTGCAGGTTATGACGGTTTCTAACTAATTTATATAGAAAAAGATAAAGAAGAACGATGATAAAAATATCAGAGTTTCCATACAATAAATGTTGCTTTGATACATATGATGCATATCTATAGTATTTGTTACAATGCTAATTAGAGTAAAGATTAAATAGAATTCTAACAAGTCCTATACTGAGCTGGATGTAGCCAGCTTTTGAAAACTCCATGGAGCGTATTCACACATGTCTCCTCTTCAATAAGACTCCTTGCAAAATTCAGCACATGGAAACGAGTACAAAACCTGGAAGATCAAAGATGAATTTCAAAGATCATAAGAAAAGTGTGTAAGATCTTATATAAGATGTGTTATGCATTAAATTACAATATGTATTATGCATTAAATTACAATATGTGTTATGCATTAAATTACAATAATAAAACGGGTAAGTCGACTTTTTATTACTAACCGTTTGAAAGTGTTGGAAATTAAATCGGAACTGTAATGGTCTATAAAAAACCGAAGTGCTAAAATAGGTTTTAACTGATAAGTATGGAAAACAAGAGTAAAAACAGAAGATTAAAAGACGAGAATAAATACGAACCCGGAAACTGGAGAGGATAAATGAAATGTAGTGTCGTGAAGGAGCCACTGTCTTAAGAACGAATTCCGGGACAGCCGAGATGCTACACTGTTTTTCTGAACGTTCCCCAAGGTGTAAACACTACTACCTACCTTCGTGTGCACTCACAAGATAAGGTTGGAATCTGTATAATATTCGCTCAAGGACAGAAAGAGAGAGTAAGGAGAATAATGTTGCTACAGAATAATTTCGTAAGAGATGGTGTAAGAAATAGTGTGAAGAACAACACTATTTATAGGAGAAAAGTAGCCAGTAGACTAGCCGTTACAGAGCTTGGTCGTGGATGTGATCAGGGCAACAAATCTGCACCGGATACACAAGGGTTGTTTCTAAAACGTGGGTAAAAGGTTTAAAACGTGGGGAGAAAATCTGGGAATTTAATCACGCTGACAAAGTCAAAAAAACAAATAAAAGCTGGTATAAATATTTTTTTATTTTTTATTTTTTTTTCCCAAGATCCAAGACCTAGGACCAAGGATCCGGAACCGGGCTCGGACAGGATGGGTAGTGGTGGTGCGCGCGTGTGGGTTTACCAATTTGGTAGCTAATGGTACCACATAACTAATAAACAACAAAAGCTTTTAGTAACCCACCGATGTTGGAAACTTATTAAGTCACTTTGTGACTCTCTACCTTCACAAATAAGCTCCACACAAATGAAGGTCACCACATGTCATTCAATGTTCCAACAATCCCCCACACATTGAATGTCAAAAGAGGTTTTGAAAAAATAATATAAGGTTTTTTCAATAAGAGGAAAAGTTTTTGAACGAAAATTGGGTGAATTGTACTTAAGTGTCAATATCTTGCGATTCGAATTGACACGTAGTGAAATGAGGCAACAACTAAGTCCAGTCAAGTGAACGTACTCTTGAACTTGACGTTCTTCAGTTGAGACCCTCACAACACATACTCAAACCCGTTAGATATATATAGATTTTGCAATGTTGTCACAAGCGCCTTTTAGGCCATGCGCATACGTTGGTTCTCATGAGTGCTCAAAAAAGACTTCTCTAGTCTTTTATAGAAAGCGGCCCCTACTTTCACACTCACATGGGTGATTTCAAAAAATGTCTATACAGTATAGACTACCCCTCAAGGGTCTTGTAATCATTAAGAGCTTTGAATCTCAACCTCATCATATGCCGGTGAGTTCATCAACTCCTTCTCAACATGATCACCACACAGTGCTATGAACATCAATAAGAGTTAAACGCAACCTCGAAATAATCATCAGTGAATTCATCAAATCCGTCTTAATAGGACCACCACAAAGGGCTATGAATCATTAAGAGTCGAAACTCAACCTCATTTGCACTACTGTATGCCATAGGGATGGGTAAGTGATCTCTCCTCATTTGTGATAGATTAATGTTAGGATGAGACATCATTTTAAGTGATTTAGAAGTCAATAATGTCGATTTTCTTGAGTTTTAGTGCACTTTCCTATTGTGAGTCTTGATTTGTAGAATTATTGTTTTTAGAGCATATTGGGTTTAATTGTTTATTTAGTGTGTAGCTTTAAAGATAATTATGGAGCTTAATTAGAGTCCAAGTCAAAGACAACAACTTATGGAAAGAGATTTGCATGGTAATTGAAGATAAGGAAACAATTGCTAAAAAGATGGAAAAGGAAAAGCTGCCTAAATCTGGGATTCTGCATACAAGTCCAAAGATAGGCGTTTTTACCTAAGAAATAGGCCGAATCTGATGATTTCCTTCTATAGGGCCTAGATAATTCTGTTGCGATTCTTTTGGTATCTTATGGAGCAAAATCCGACCAATAACGAAGAAGATATGCTCAAAACGGTGCAGCAGTGTTTATCTTTATTTCCATACGAATTTGAGTTGGGCTAGAAGTCCATTACCGTAACTCTTCCCCAAGAAAACGAATTAGGTCTTCTAAACACCTATAAATACACCCTTATATCACTTGTAAATCATCCTTGCCTCATAGTAATTAGTTCTTAAGGTTTTATTCTTCCAGTTTATTGTAGAGAGCAAGATGATGTCTTTTGTAATTTCTTTTAGTTTATTTCCATCAGGTATGAACTAAACCTCCCATAGCTTGGGTTTTGCATATGTATAAACTATGAATTCTAATTCTTCTATCTAAGTTTCTTTGGGAATTACATGTTTTAATCTGATATTAGCTTCTTACTTTATATTTGTTTATGTGTTTTGATTTAATGTCTTTCCTAGAACTGATCACTTTAGGATTGTTTTAATAGTAGTTAGATGGTCTCCTTGACAGGGTGTTTAACTATTGAACCACCACATAATGTCTAGTGTCGATAGCAGTTCTGACAAAACATACTTCTAACTAGATAGTCATTAAGGTTTGTTTTAACCACCATATCACCAATTGATTGTAGTGTGCTGGATAGGGCCTTAGTGGCGTTTGATAACCCTATTTGAGTCCTCTTCTTGGTTGTGTCGTAGCCCCCTTAGTCGCTCTCAAGGTCTAAGATTGGGGAATTTTGAATCCTGACTAAGTATACCAAGAGCTAATATTCTCCCTTATTAACTAGATTTATAGATAGAATTAGAAGGATTAGTGCATACTAGCAAAACCTAAGCTATACTTCTCATCTCATATTCTTAATCTTTTACTTTATTGTCTTTATTTTCTTAGTTTTAATTTCATAATTTCGAATTCTGTTCCCTTTACTTTTCTGTTCTCTAATTATTTACTTTTACTCGTTATTCTTACTCACGCGTTTAACACACTTAAGTCCCTGAGAACGAACTCTATTTATCATTAAAACTTGCATACGTCCTGTAATACTTGCAGTACTGTGCCTGTCTAGGGTGAGAGTGCGTAGTTTCTTGGCTTAATTTTATCTTATTTTTATCACACCCTAGGCGACACCAAGTTTTTGGCGCCGCTGCCGGGGACTTGTGTCTCGTTAGCGTGTGGGTTATCTATTTCGAGTTTTAGTTTTTAATTAGTTTTTACTTTTTAGTTTTAGTTTAGTTTTTATTTTTCCAGATTTACGCTTGTGGTTTGCTTTAGTCTTTTTCAGGTTTCACAGTGTTTAATTCTTGGCCTCCCTTATCGGAGCCTGAGAGGAGCTTCAGACCTTATAACAAACGAGTTCGTGAGGAAAGAGCCTTGAGAAGAGCTATGGCATCCCAACAAGAGCCACCATTTGGTGGAGTTCAGAATAATCAACCAGGTGGACAACAACAAGATCCACCACTCGGTGGACAAGAAGGACAACAACTACCAGCAGGAGGAGGTAACGGGAACAATCTTAATAATCAACAAAACCGAGTTGAACAAGACCTTCATGGCCTTAATGTACCATTCCATGTTCAACCAATTGGTTACCGCCCTCCTGAGATTCCGAATATCAAATTTAGACCCGATTCAGGCATGCTCAGTCAATTTCAAAGTTTCGGACTCTATACTGGTACAGCTATTCAAGATCCGGTAAAAGCGATTCAGAAGTTCATGCAGATTTGTGATACCTATATTACTCCTGGCATTACACGCGAGCAACTGTATTGTCATATGTTTTCGTTTTTCTTGACCGGAAGAGCTAGCGATTGGCTAGAAAGACAACCACATGGAACCATTCACTCTTGGAGGGAACTTCAAGCCGCATTCTTTAACCGATTTTATCCGAAGAGCATGAGACTTAAAGATCAAACCGAGCTTGCAAGATTTTCCCAAGAAGATGGAGAAACAGTGGGAGAAGCATGGACAAGGTTTCAACAAAAACTAACTAGATGTCCGCTCCATGGTTATACACCTGCTCTACAACTTGCGATGTTCTATGAAGGCCTTAATGATAAAGGTAGAGAAAAGGTGGATAACATTGGAAAGGGTAATTTTGTGTCCATGAATCATAATGAAGCTTCTGAGGTGTTAGAGAATATTATGGAACAAGAAAGAAGTTGGCCTTCAACGCGAGCTTCTGTAGCAAAGACCCGAGGAACGCTTCGTTTAGATGCAGAAACTGCGAACTCAGCTCAGATATCCTCATTAGAAAATCAAATCAAGGAGCTGAGAATCGCGATGGAGAAGAATTTAGCCGCTACAAAGGTAGTACAAGAAGCACAAGGTTGTCAACAATGTGGAGGTAACGATCATGTATGGGAAGAGTGCGAATCAAATCCGCAATATGTTTACTTTATATCCAACCGATGGGGCAATCGCAACCATCCGGGTATGCAGTATTCAAATCCACAAGGGGTCGCTAATCCTAGTCATTATCAACCGCGACCCCAGAACAACTCTTACCAACAGAGAGGTCAGTACCAAAACCAATATCAGAATAGACCTGCTCCTCCACAACAACCTGCTCAAGACGCCTATACCGATTCATTAGAGCAGAAAGCTTTACCTCAGTATCCACAAGAAGGATCTATGGACAATACACAGATAGTACAAGCTCTAGACCGTTTGAACACAACTCTTAATGCTCAAGACGAGAAGGTCAGAGGATACGATGCCATACTTCAAATGCTAACTACTCAAGTGACACAGTTAAACAAAGTGTTAACAAGTGTTGTAGAACAAAAAGAAGTAAAGGCAATCGAAGGAGGTGAAGACAAGGATGAGTTCGAAGCTTGCAAGGCTATATGCCTTGAGATTAAAGAAGCAAAAGAGGAAGCACCACATGCTGCCATTAGTGCCGTGGAGGTTCCCAATACTGAAGAAGAACCAACCAAGTCTAGCCCCGAGGAATCCGATTGTTCTGAAGTTTATGTGGAGGACGATCAAGAGAAAGACGAGTTCATAGAGTTACTGAGGAAGGTGCAAGAGGAGATTTTATCGGTAGTGGAATATGCAGCTGAGTTGGCTAAAGAGAAAGAGGAAGAAGCCTCAAAGGAGGAATCGAAAGATGAAGTGGCACCTGCTGTGCTAGAAGAGAAAGAAGAAGAGAAGGTGGAATCGCCACCTAGTGTTCAACCAGTGTCATCAACTATTCCTGTTACAAATCCTAAAGATGACACTATTCTCAAGACATTTGTAGAGGCATACCAACCTGAAAATATCAACGCCCAAATGCTTGAGATTGCGAAGAGAGGACTTACACCGCAACAAGTGTTTACGCAAGTTATTCCTGAGAAAGAAGCAAGCGTAGAGATCCCGAGAGAGAACCTGAGGGTTTCAAGAAGAAGTGAGAAAGAGCTGCCTACCAAGCTTAAAGATCCGGGAAGTTTCAACCTTCCTATTCAATTACATGGTATGCTCAAGGTGAAAGCTATGTACGATGTGGGTTCTGGTGTGAATCTTATGCCTAAGTCCGTGTTCGAAAGACTTGGACTTCAGAAATCAGAGAAGACTCCAGTGAAGTTGCAGTTTGCTGACAACTCAATGAAAAGGACATGGGGAACAGTGGAGGACGTCTTAGTCCGTGCAGGTAATATCGCCATCCCTACTGACTTTGTTATTCTTGAGTTTGATGCAGATAAGCAGGTTCCGATCATACTTGGACGGCCCTTCATGGCCACAAGTCAAAGTGTGATCAACTTCCAAGATGGGACCATCACCCTTCATGCAAAGAATGTATCCGAGACCTTCTATGTCTTGGGTAAGAAACCAAGGAAGTTGGATCCCACCGTGCCTATCATCCACAGTCTTTCACATCACAAAGTCCCTCCTGAGGAGATCCACTTAAAACCTGTGGATACTGAGCCAAACATTGAGTTTGGGGTTGGCCATGAAGTCCTATGGAAAGCCCACAAACGCGAGAACAGGCCACGAAGTTTCAAAGACTCGTGGATGGGACCATTCATTGTCACTAAGGTTGTTTCAGCCAAGGTGATAGAAATTCGCCCCAAAACTGGGGTCAAGCGCAGATTAGTTGACGTTCATAGCCTTACTCGTTGTTGGGGAGGCTATATTCGCAAATCTTGACAGAGGTAACACGTCTAACTTTGAAAGACGTAAAACAAAAGTGCTATATGGGAGACAACCCGTAGTTTTTTTTATGTTTTCATGTCTTTTACATTTTTAGTTTAAGTTTATTTTAGTTGTTTTTAGTTGATAATGCATGTTTGAGGAAGGTATTAGTGTTTTTGGTGTGTAGGAATTGGAGAAATCGAGTTAGGGAACGCGAGGAAAAAATTTTGGAGCAAAGGAATGCACCCCGCGGACTACCCCACGGACTACCCCATGGTCCGTGCCCTGGTCCGCGAGGTCAAAACACGTGACACGGGTTGCACCGCGGGTTTGATCCAGAAACAAGAAAAAGTTGACCGCGGACTACCCCCCTATACCGCACCATGGTCCGCGCCTCAAAAATGCGTGCCACGGGGTAGGTGCCACGGGTATTTTGACGGATTTAGCTACAGAAGGCGCGGTGTACCCTCCGGTACACCGGACCCTAGTCCGCAGCCCAGAAACACGTGCCACGGGGTCCTACCACGGGTATAAACCAGTGAGCAAAAATTTTCGAGCATCAGATGTCGCGGACTACCCTGCGGTGCACCCCATGGTCCGCAGGGGTAGTCCACAGCGCCGCCAGAGAGAGAGAAAGTTACGGGATTTGTGTATAAAGGAGGTATTATGCTTTTAGTTCCAAATTTTATAACCCCAAACCCTCTTTCTTCTCTCCAAAACTCTCCTAACTCCATTGAAGCTCATCAAAACCTTCACCAATCACCAAAACACTACCCAATCATCAAGAAAAACACATCAAACCTTCTCTCCACATCATTACAAGAGAGAATCAAATACCCAATCCTCACCAAATCCATTCAAATTGAAGAATCAAAGAGCCAAATTTTAAAAATTCATCCTACAATTTCTTAAATCCAAGCCAACCCATTACAAATCCACCTCACCCACATAGAGATTAATCATCAATTCATATTTCCTAAGCCAAATCAAGCTTGTTCAACCATTAATTCAAGAGTTTAAATTTCAAGGGTTGCTAAAGCTTTGAGTTGGGGGTTAATTGAGGATGACTAATAGAACAACAATCTTAGCTAACAAGAGGGACGTGAAGAGTAACAAGGGATTGGATTTAAACAAGAAGAAATCAATTGACAAAGGTGCTAGTTCTAAATCAAAGGGTAAAGATTAAGTGCAAAAGAGTGGGAAACCTTCGTATGATCGTAATGGTAAAAAGCTTTATTATTATGCAAAGGAGAGAACACAACCTCAACAAGATCTTATACCTATAGAGAAAGTGGATACTTCAAAGGCCTTGAAGACTTCTGCAGAGAAACAGTTAAAAGAACTACCTTTTGCTTATGAGAAAGTATTCAAGGAAGAAATTAGAGATGGAGAATATGCAAGATTCTTAGAGTTTGGTGAGAAATTGGGTTGGTCTACGTTCATGGTAAGACGTTCTGAATTATGTCATGAATTAGTTTTGGAGTTCTATTTAGGCCTCTTTAGCCGAGATAGTAATGGTGTTCCGGTTAGAGGAAAGATAGTTCCTTTCACAGTTGAGGAGATTAGGAACCACTTCAAGTTTAAGAAACTGAAAGGTTTTTGCAAATTTGAAGAAGCAGTTGCTAAACGAAAGATCTTTGATGAGGAATTACTTTTTGAGCATGTATTAGACAAAGAGAAAGTGCAATCACATAAGGGAGAATTGAAGGCACCTTGGCCTTACAAATATCTTCAAGCAGATGCGCGAATTTGGCACAATTTCCTTGTCCCTAATATCTTTGGAAACACACGAACTTTGGATGTGACTATGAAGTACGCTCTACTGTTGGACTGTATTTTGAGAGGAGAAGAAGTTGATGTGGCACAGTTGATCTATGAGGAGGTGATACGATTTTCGGTCTCTCCTAAATCAGTCTATAATGTTAAATTTCCAACTATGATCACGTGTCTTGTGCGAAAAGCGAATGTAGTATTGGGTGAAGAAGAGAAACTCGAGTTTAAAATGAGTTATATTGATAATGCTTGGATCAAAGAAATTCTTCGAAGAGCGAGTTCTACGCAAGTCTCGAAGGAAGAAAAGGAGGAAAATTGGCAAGAGAAGATGGAGGAGCGTTTAACAAAATTTGAAGCAGCTCAAACTTCCTTAGTCAATGATGTGGCACAAATCAACACTAATCAAGTGCACATCATGAAACTCCTTGAGCAATTAACGAAAGGTCCAGCAATTCCAACCTTGGATGTCAATGATGCGAGGCAATAGCCTCGAGAGTATGTTCTCTTTCTTCCTTACCATTTCTGTAAATATGTCTATCTGCTAATCTTAATTTCTATTTTTCGAGTCTTTTTCGAGTCGTGGGGACACGGCTCATTTTTGAGTTGGGGGTGTGGGGATTCGTTGTCTCTCATCTCCATTTTTCTGTTTTTTTTGGGTGAAATTAAAATTTTTGATGCATGGTAATTAGATGTAGAGTGTGTTTAATAGCTTGAAAGCATAAGCTCAGTAGATTAATGATAGTAAGTAATATGTTTATGAGCTATGTATTTGTATGCTTTGAGTATTTGCAGAAAAACACACGTTGATAGTAAAGAAAAGATTAGTGAGCAATGCGATAGAAAGTATGTTCGATCTCAGGGAACCTTGAGAAGTGTGTAGGCCGTGAGATCCAAGCTAGTTGAAAAACCATTTGATGAAAGTGCTAAAGGTAAGAAATTTTCTAAATTACATAGTGTAGAAAGTGATTAAGGCGGTTCTTTCATATTTTGAAGCCCTTGAAGCCTTTTTATACCTTCTCACCTTGTGATTTTTGATTTTAAACGCTATATCCTTCTCAGCCCCTTCTAGCCTTTCTAAAGCCTTTTATTGAAACACGTTATAAGCCATATCCTTTAGATTTTAGGACTTTTCCATATAACCCGCACTCGAATCGCGATGCATAGACAGTTGTTTTAGAGCTTGAGTTTGGGGTGGTGGGTCCACCATTATGGGAATTGTTATTTTGTTGGGATTTTTGAGCTTATTAATTGTGCTTTGTGCTTTATATTGATGATGATTCACAGAATTGTATTGTAACCCTTTGCCGGGGTAATGGTGAATGAAAAAGAAGCTTCGAGCTAATTTTGCCAACAAGGGCATTAAAAAGAAAAAATATATATATGAGAAATTAGCATGATATCTCAACATTAAAAGAGAGTCATAGCTATAAAAGAAAATTGATTTGAAAAGAAAAGACCATATGTATATTCGGACCGGCAAAGTGGATTTTTATGTGAACATCTTAAGCTTTATTTGGGTTATTGGGGATGCTAAATTGTGCATCAAGGACATGGGGTTGAGTGAGAAACGTTTTATGAGAGTAACTCAAGCTCTAGGGCGATTCGTTGATGGCTAGTGAGGAGAGAGCCAAAAGCTCACTCCAAATTATCCAAATATATGATCATACCCGTCCCTAAGCCAACATTACAACCTTAAAGACCTTTTGATTCTTTGCTATGTAATTGAGAAGTGATTGAGCCATTAGAGATTAGTTAAGTGGATCCTTGGATACTAGTGAGGTTTGATGAACAATCTATAAGCTCTCTTGGGGAACTGAGTAAAGTCCCAATCCTTCTTACATTGCGAAACTAATCTGATCTTGAATTCAAGCCGTGTTGACTGTGGAAATGAGAAGTGTACATGTATGTAGTTTATAAATATTATTGCATGAAATTTTCTGAGTTATGTGCTTTAGGTTTATTCTATATATTCTGCTATGCTTTTCCCCATTGTGTTGAGAATTTTATAAGTGTGTATTTCTAGACTTCCCTATGTCTTTATCTTTATTGTATCGGGACGATACAACTTTGAGTTGGGGGTCTTGATGTCTCCTCATTTGTGATAGATTAATGTTAGGATGAGACATCATTTTAAGTGATTTAGAAGTCAATAATGTCGATTTTCTTGAGTTTTAGTGCACTTTCCTATTGTGAGTCTTGATTTGTAGAATTATTGTTTTTAGAGCATATTGGGTTTAATTGTTTATTTAGTGTGTAGCTTTAAAGATAATTATGGAGCTTAATTAGAGTCCAAGTCAAAGACAACAACTTATGGAAAGAGATTTGCATGGTAATTGAAGATAAGGAAACAATTGCTAAAAAGATGGAAAAGGAAAAGCTGCCTAAATCTGGGATTCTGCATACAAGTCCAAAGATAGGCGTTTTTACCTAAGAAATAGGCCGAATCTGATGATTTCCTTCTATAGGGCCTAGATAATTCTGTTGCGATTCTTTTGGTATCTTATGGAGCAAAATCCGACCAATAACGAAGAAGATATGCTCAAAACGGTGCAGCAGTGTTTATCTTTATTTCCATACGAATTTGAGTTGGGCTAGAAGTCCATTACCTTAACTCTTCCTCAAGAAAACGAATTAGGTCTTCTAAACACCTATAAATACACCTTATATCACTTGTAAATCATCCTTGCCTAATAGTAATTAGTTCTTAAGGTTTTATTCTTCCAGTTTATTGTAGAGAGCAAGATGATGTCTTTTGTAATTTCTTTTAGTTTATTTCCATCAGGTATGAACTAAACCTCCCATAGCTTGGGTTTTGCATATGTATAAACTATGAATTCTAATTCTTCTATCTAAGTTTCTTTGGGAGTTACATGTTTTAATCTGATATTAGCTTCTTACTTTATATTTGTTTATGTGTTTTGATTTAATGTCTTTCCTAGAACTGATCACTTTAGGATTGTTTTAATAGTAGTTAGATGGTCTCCTTGACAGGGTGTTTAACTATTGAACCACCACATAATGTCTAGTGTCGATAGCAGTTCTGACAAAACATACTTCTAACTAGATAGTCATTAGGGTTTGTTTTAACCACCATATCACCAATTGATTGTAGTGTGCTGGATAGGGCCTTAGTGGCGTTTGATAACCCTATTTGAGTCCTCGTCTTGGTTGTGCCGTAGCCCCCTTAGTCGCTCTCAAGGTCTAAGATTGGGGAATTTAGAATCCTGACTAAGTATACCAAGAGCTAATATTCTCCCTTATTAACTAGATTTATAGATAGAATTAGAAGGATTAGTGCATACTAGCAAAACCTAAGCTATACTTCTCATCTCATATTCTTAATCTTTTACTTTATTGTCTTTATTTTCTTTGTTTTAATTTCATAATTTCGAATTCCGTTCCCTTTACTTTTCTGTTCTCTAATTATTTACTTTTACTCGTTATTCTTACTCACGCGTTTAACACACTTAAGTCCCTGAGAACGAACTCTATGTATCATTAAAACTTGCATACGTCCTGTAATACTTGCAGTACTGTGCCTGTCTAGGGTGAGAGTGCGTAATTTCTTGGCTTAATTTTATCTTATTTTTATCACACCCTAGGCGACACCAGTAAGTAGTGCATCATATGTCATCCATATGACCCCCATGAATGGGCTTAAGCCCCATCCCCCTCAACATTTCCATAACTACTCTCCTGGTTAAACCTTTAGTGAATGGATCAACCAATTTTTTCTCGGATTTGACAAAGTCCAATGCTATCACACCATTCTTTAGTAATTATTTTACTGACCTATGTCTAATGCGAATATGTCTCTGTTTTCCATTATAGTTGTTGTTGTGAGCAACGCTGATAGCCGCTTGCGAGTCACAATGAAGAGAAACTGGAACAACTTTATCTTCCCATATTGGTACATCTGCCAGGAGACTCCTCAACCATTCGGCTTCTTGTCCTGCCAACTTTAGTGTTATGAACTCAGATTCCATGGTTGACCGTGCTATACAAGTTTGTTTAGACAACCTCCAGGATATAGCTCCTCCATCTAAGGATAATACATAACCACTAGTGGAGCTTACTTCATCATTATCTAATATTCAATTTGCATCATAGTAGCCTTCCTAGACAGCAGGGAACCTACTATAGTTTATGCCTATATCCATTGTACCTATGAGATATTTTAGTAATCTGCGAAGTGCATCCTAATGTTCACTACTAAGGTTATGGGTAGAGCGACTAAGTCTACTAACGGCATAGGTGATATCAGGTAGAGTGTAGTTCATTAAGAACATGACACTTCCTATTACCTTAGCATATTCGGTTTGGGATATTGCACTTCCCTTGTTCTTATTCAAATGAATGCTAGAGTCATAAGGAGTTCTAGCGGGCGTGACATCAAAGGAGTTGAATCTCCTCAATAGTTTCTGAGATTGATTAAGTGATATACCATTTTCATTTCTCAAGATCTTAACGCCTAAGATAACATCCGCTTCACCCATGTCCTTCATCTTGAACTTAGATGATAATAAGTTCTTAGTCTCATTAATGGCTTTAAGGTTAGTGCCAAAGATCAGCATGTGATCTACATATAGGCAGATGATCACACAATCAGATCCTAACACTTTCATGTAAACACATGAATCAGAAGTGTTGACTATAAAGACATCGTTAGCTAAAGTACTATCTAATTTTTCGTACCATTGTCTGGGTGCTTGTTTCAACCCATATATAGATTTCTTGAGCTTGCATACTTTGTTTTCTTGACCAGATGCCACAAACCCTTCGGGTTGTACCATATATATCTCTTTATCTAAGTCTCCATTCAAGAACGCGGTCTTAAAATCCATCTGATGTATAGTGAGTTTATGAATAGAAGCTAAAGCTATAAGAGTTCTTATGGTGGCTATTTTGGTCACTAGGGAATAGGTGTCAAAGTAGTCCAAGCCTTTCTTTTGTGTAAAGCCTCGAATTACAAGTCTAGCCTTAAATTTATCTATGGAACCATCTGGTCTTAAAATATTCTTAAAGATCCATTTGCTACTAATTGGCTTACACCCCTTTGGTAAGTCAGTTAAGTCCCACGTGTGGTTTGATCTAATGGATTCTATTTCGTTGTCTACTGCCTCTTTCTAGAAGCTAGCATCAATGGATCTCATAGCTTTGGAAAAGGTCTTAGGATCTTCCTCAAGAAGAAAACACGACTAGTTCTTCACATAGCATATCTATGTGAAAATCCTCAGTCAAAAAAGCAGTGATAAAGGCTGGTCCAAAGCTAGACTCGGTCCTACGTCTTTTACTTTTCCTTATTTCATTGTTAGGGTGTGTTCCTGAACTCGAAAAGGGGAGAGAAGTAGATAGATTATCACTGACAGGTATAGCAGTATTGACTGGTGAGTCATTACTGGTAGATGAGGAGGCATGATTAACAATGTCCTTTTTCAAGGGAAATATATGTTCAAAGAATTCAGCGTCTCTAGATTCACTAATAGTGTTATCAACTAAGGACATAAACCTGTAAGATGCACTATTTTTAGCATATCCTAAAAAGATAGAATCTATGGTTTTGGGTCCAATGTTGACTCTCTTAAAGTCGGGTAAAGCTACCTTAGCCAAACACCCCCACACTCTTAAAAATTTCTGGTTAGGTGGGTATCCTTTCCATAACTCGTAAAAGGTCTTATCTACACGTTTATGGGTTACTCGGTTTAACACATAACAAGCAGATAAGACAGCTTCCTCCCACATGTTGGATTGTAAACCTGAACTAATTAACATGGCATTCATCATTTCTTTAAGGGATCTATTTTTCCTATCGGCTATGCCATCTTGTTGGGGTGTATAAAGGGTACTAAGTTCATGAATAATTCCATTACGTTCACAAAATTCTTTAAGTGTGTTTGAACTATATCCTCCGCCCCTATCGGGCCTAAATCTTTTTAATCTTTCTATCTAGTTAGTTTTCAACCTCAGCCTTATATTTTAAAAAGATGGATTCTTCTTCATCTTTGGACTTTAAAAGGTATACTTTGGTGAACCTATAGTAGTCATCTACAAAGGTCATATAATAAAGTTTTTCTCCTCTACTAGCGGTAGTTTTAAAGTCAGCTAAGTCAGAATGTACTAGTTCTAAGAGTTGGGTCTCTCTAGTGGTCACGCTTTTAAAGGGTTTTTTTGCATGTTTAGCCTCTACACATATTTGACACTTAAATAAATCATCACTATGGTTTCCGGGTATCAGTCCATGAGTTTTAAGTCTTTTAATAGAGGAAACATTTAAGTGTCCTAATCTAGCATGCCACATATCAAGAGATTCAACTATATAAGCAGAAAAAAATATCAAGTACAAATAGTCCACCATTAAGGTAACCTTTTCCTACAAAGTTACCATTTCTAGAGAAAATAATTTTCCCACCCTCAAAAACAAGTTTAAGTCCAGCTTTGTTTAGAAGAGACCCAGAGACTAAATTTCTACGAAGCGTGGGGACATACAAAACATCATTAAGGGCTAAAGTATTGCCAGAGGTAAGTTTAAGAAACACCTTTCCTTTGCCAAGGACGCCCGCAGCTATAGAGTTTCCCATGTATGCGCATTCCCCATCAGCTACATCTTCAAATCCTTGCAATAACTCTTTGTTGGCGCAGAAATGACTTGAAGCTCCAGTATCGAGAATCCATTCGGCCTTATTCTCTACCAAATTAGTTTCGACCATTACCGCGGCAATTACCTCTTCAGTTTCAGTTAAGTTGGCGCGAGGTGGATTATTTGGGTTGAACATGTCCTTGCATTGGTACGCCTTGTGACCCTCTTTTCCACAACAGTAGCAGGTTGCCTTGGTTTTCTAAATATGACTAGTTGGTTTGAAGTTGTTACCTCCGGATTTGTTGAATTTACCTTTTGATTTGGTGTTCTTATTCTGACCATAAGTTTTCCCTTTACCTTTGAAACCGTCTTTGTTACCATACCCGGAAGACTCGACCAAGTGTGCTTTAGAAGAATAATGAGGTAGAATTTCAAACTTATCACTGAGGCGATTTTCCTCTTCGATTCTCATGTAAATGATTAGCTCTTGGATCGTCATGTCTTTTTTCTTATGTTTGAGGTGGTTGCGATAGTCACTCCAAGAAGACGGAAATTTCTCAAGTAACACATTAGCTTGTAAGATTTCACACAGTTTCATACCTTCTGATACAATTTCGGCACAAAGATTTTCGTAAACATGAACTTGTTCCATTATAGGTTTTTGATCGGTGTTTGTGAATTTAAGCCAATTTCCGACCACATATTTTTTCTTACCGGAGTCGTCACCTCCGTATTTAGTGTGTAAACAGTCCCAAATATTTTTTTTAGATTTTTCATTTATGAATAAATCAAATAGGGGGTTTGACATGTGGTTTAAAATATGACCCCTAGTTAGTTTATTTGCTTTTTCGTATTTTAAAAGTCTAGAGGATATAGTAGTATCCGTATTACCAGTTGAAACATGAGGGTTTTCAAGAAATACAAAATCGACCTCTAATTGTTCAAGGAAAATAAGAAGTTTTTGGGACCAACGTTTAAAATTAGACCCATCAAGGGGTTCGAGTTTCGACATATCAGGAAGAGTTCTCAAAGATGGAGTTGAAGTCGAAGGCGAGGCCATTACAGTTTAGATCGTTCTTAAATTATTGGAAATAAATTCGGAACTGTAATGGTATTTAAAACCGAAGTGCTAAGATAGGTTTTAACTGGTAAGTATGGAAAACAAGAGTTAAAACAGAATATTAAAAGATGGAAATAAAAATACAAACCCGAAAACTGGAGAAGATAAATGAAATATAGTGTCGTGGAGGAGCCACTGCCTTAAGAACGAATTCGGGGACAGCCGAGATGCTACACTGTTTTTTTGAACGTTCCCCAAGGTGTAAACACTACTACCTACCCTCGTGTGAACTCACAAGAGAAGGTTGGGATCTGTATAATATTCGCTCAAGGACAGAAAGAGAGAGTAAGGTATAAACACTACCTATCCTCGTGTGAACTCACAAGAGAAGGTTGGGATCTGTATAATATTCGCTCAAGGACAGAAAGAGAGAGTAAGGTAATGTTGCTGCAGAATAATTTCGTAAGAGATGGTGTAAGAAATAGTGTGAAGAACAACACTATTTATAGGAGAAAAGTAGCCAGTAGACTAGCCGTTACAGAGCTTGGTCGTGCCTGTGATCAGGGCAACAAATCCGCACCAGTTACACAAGGGTTGTTTCTAAAACATGGGCAAAAGGTTTAAAACGTGGGGAAATCTGGAAATTTATTTTATTTTTTCCCAAGACCCAAGACACGGACCTGGACCAGGCTCGGGCCGGGTGGGTGGTGGTGCGCATTATCTCTTAGTGTGCATAGGTTTTAGCTGTTTGGTAGCTAATGGTACCACATAACTAATATACACCAAAAGCTTTTAGTAACCCACCGATGTGGAAAACTTATTAAGTCACTTTGTGACTTTCTACCTTCAAAAATAATCTCCACACAAATGAAAGTCACCACATGTCATTCAATGTTCCAGCACAAAGTTGTTCAAAGAAGAATACAGCCGCTCGGGTCGAGCTGCATGAATTGCGCCTAGAAGGTACACAAGCTCATCCTTGATCAATGCTCTATAAAGTGACTGCACATTTAAATAGAATTGCAAGAATGAAATTTTAAACCTACAAATTGTTAAATATAAATATAATGATACATACCGTTAAAGTTGTGTGCGGAAGATAAGACTTTACCATCTTATAAATCCAGATGTATATAGGCACCTCCAGGTCCTCCCTTATCAACCACACGTGAGTTGTACAAATAGAAATAGAAGGTTAGAAAAGTAAATTACAGAATTATGAAATCTAACAAGGTGTAATGAAATAAACTTACTCAAGGCTTGAGAAGTGATCCTTCTTTTCCTATGATCTTTAGTAAGGCAGAACTTTCAGAAAATATCTTCCTTCGGGTGAAATCGGTTGAAAATAAGTATTTAGAAATTTAAGTAGTGGAAATAAAAGAGAGATAAATATGAATAAATCTACTTCTAGTTTTAGTAGAAAATGATGAATCAAGTTCTTACATGATGGCTCTTATATAGGCTACTTGAGATACTTGAATGGATACTAACAAATTAATATAAACTCTTTAGAGATACAAGAGTAAATAACACTTTTGCTCCCTGGGTTTATACGCGATTGACAGGTTGCCCCCTAAGTCTTAAAATGCGCCTCGTTGCCCCCTATAAGTTACTTTTGTGACCCGTTACCCCCTGAGTGTGTTTTCCGTCCATTTTCTCCGTTAAATATGACGTGGCAATTCCATGTCATATTTTTTCTTTTTTTTTTTAAATCCTAATACTAATTAAATATTTAATTAACTTAACCCCTCTTTTTAAAAGGGTAAAATAGGTTTTTTATAATAATTTTAATATTATTAATAAAAACAATAAAATAATAAAACCATCCCCCCACCCCCCTCCCCCACCCCCACCCCACCCCCCACCCCCCCGAGACACCCCTACCCCCTTCTTCTTCTTCTTCCCCATGCTTCGTCTTCTTCCATTCGACCTGGTTCTTAAAAAAAAAAATCAAATAACTCAATTCCGTCCATTTATGCCCAATGTATTGCAATGCCATTCTAATTGGAGTTCCTTCTTCTTCCCCATGTTTCGTCTTCTTCCCCATTCGACCTGGTTTTAAAAAAAAAAGGGTAAAAATGTAAACTAACCTCTTATTGGAACAATGACAACGGCCACTGGAGCTTCCACATTTGATATTATTACCATCTTCTCCTCTGCAGCACCTTCTCTTTTGTTGAAACGAGCTTTGATCAGCTGAGGAACTTGCACCAATTAAACGAAAGGAGGACCCACCAGTATTAGAGACACTACCATCCATACTTAAAGAAGAGATAAACGATCTAGTACAGGACATTGTAGGTGTGCACGTTGAGCTATCAAAGTTCAGACTAATCCCACTTTTGCTTCGATTATACATAGCGTCGGCTTGATTTTTAATTTGTTGCTGATGCATTTGTTGAAACCTTTGGTGGTTCTGTTGTTGAAGGTAATTCAAGCTCGAAATAGAAAGGGGATTTTGTTGCACCATAGAATTTGGATTCGGAGTCGGATTAGGATTAGGATTCGGATTGCTCAATTCAAGTGAAAAATTGGACAAACTAAGACCATTTCTCACATTTGATCCGAATTCATGAACTGAATTCTCAAAACGAG
Organism: Nemophila menziesii; assembly: GCA_029959085.1. Lineage (NCBI taxonomy): Eukaryota > Viridiplantae > Streptophyta > Magnoliopsida > Boraginales > Hydrophyllaceae > Nemophila > Nemophila menziesii. The sequence goes on from JARWIR010000162.1 coordinate 299,193, forward strand.
GACGCTGAAGAAGTGAGTTGACTCGGTCATGGTTTGGGGTTTCCAAAAGGATGTTATGAGGAAGAGGGGTTTGAATTTTGGTGGCTTTTCTGACGTGAAGAAGATGAATTTGAGGCATTTAAATCAAGAGATGAGTTTGAGATTTTATGTCTTGATTTTTTTTTTTTAAGAACCAGGTCGAATGGAAGAACACGAAGCATGGGGAAGAAGAAGAAGGGGGTAGCGGTGTCTCGGGGGGGTGGGGTGGGGTGGGGGTGGGGGAGGGGGGTGGGGGGATGGTTTTATTATTTTATTGTTTTTATTAATAATATTAAAATTATTCTAAAAAACCTATTTTACACTTTTAAAAAGAGGGGTTAAGTTAATTAAATAATTAATTAAGATTAGAATTTTAAAAAAAAATTGTGACATGGAATTGCCACGTCATATTTAACGGAGAAAATGGACGGAAAACGCACCCGGGGGTAACGGGTCACAAAAGTAACTTATAGGGGGCAACGAGGCGCATTTTAAGACTTAGGGGGCAACCTATCAATCGCGTATAAACTCAAGGGGCAAAAGTGTTATTTACTCGAGATACAATGGATAGACTCTAAAAAACATGTATAGAGATACAAATAATGGACTCAAAGAGATTTATCTAGATTCAATATATTCAAAGATATTAATTTTAGAGTAAATACACTGTTTACCCCCTGAACTTTGGCCCGATTGACAGACTGCCCCCCAAAGTTTAAAATGCGACTAGTTGCCCCCTAAACTTTAACTTCGTGACTCGATGCCCCTTGTGACCATTTTCCGTCAATTTTTTCCGTTAACTCGCAGCATGGGTGCCACGCGCCGTTAACTCGTGACTCGTTGCCCCCTAAACTTTAACTTCGTGACTCGTTGCCCCCTGAACTTTTTTTTCAGAATTATTTTGACTCGTTGCCCCCTGAACTTTTTTTTTCAGAATTAATTATTTAAAAAATCATTTTAACAGGGGCAAATTTGGTATTTCAAAGCTTCTTCTCCATGATCTTCTTCTCCAAAGCTTCTTCTCCATGATTAAAGCTTCAAAGCTTCAAAGCTTCAAAGCTTTAATTCTTTAAATCTTTAAATCTTCGAATCTTCAAATCTTCAAATCTTCAAACCTTAGATCACCACTACGAGCTTCTAAATTAAGCTATAATTAATACAAAAATCCAGTGTCATCTTCTTCCTTTCTCCCTGTCGGTCTTCCTGGCGCACGTTAGCAACAGCTACCCCATTTTCTTTGCTTCGTGATCTCTCAGATTCATTGTCGCCAGGTACGGTTTTGTAACAATACCCAACATCGAAAGTTTTCCATTTTCTCACTTAGATCTGTAATTTTTCTACTTTTCTTCTTTAATTTTTGTATATTTTTCTTGAATATATCATTCATTTAATTGAAAATCAATACCAGAAAGAATAGATTAAAAATTTGATAAAAATCGTGACTTTTTTTGGGTCTCCCATTGGTTTTACAAAAATTGATATAATGAAACATAACATGTTCACGTTTAGGTTGACAATATCAAGAATCAATACCAACTGTACAATGTATTGTAGCAAAAACCTTGACTCGAATTACAAAAGTAAAACGAAAAGATCTTGCGTTTTGAATATTGAATGTCAAGTTTAATGAATATTGGAAGAAGAATTTAAAGAAAGAAGGGTATGAAATTAATGAAGAGTTTATTCATGAAGATTTTTTTTATCAAACTTTCTCCATTAAAGAAGAAGAAGTGTAAAATACCCAAAATACCCATCTTTAAAAAAAGGATATAATTCAAAAATTTAAAAAAAAAACTGGGGGGGGGGGGGGCGGGGGGGGGGGGGGGCAACTAGTCACAAAATTAAAACTTTAGGGGGCAAAAAGTAGGGGGCAACTAGTCCACGCGCGCGTGTAAATGCACGCTGCGACTTAACGGAAAATTTGGACGGAAAACAGCAAAAAGGACTAACGAGTCACGAAGTTAAAGTTTAGGGGGCAACTAGTCGCATTTTAAACTTTGGGGGGCAGTCTGTCAATCGGGTCAAAGTTCAGGGGGTAAACAGTGTATTTACTCTTAATTTTATAAAGATCGAAGTCCATTATGAGTCATCTAAATTTGGGTCAGCCCGTAGAATAGATTCGATGCGTACCCAAAACATCTTGTTCCCACAAGCACTTATCATTGCCGGGGGTGAATCAACGGCACAAAGAAAACTCAAGCGAGCCTTAGATTACACAGAACGCGAGGACCTATCTCCGGTGGTGATGGGGAAGTCTGAGACGGCAATGGTGTCATATACTCCTGAACTGGTGATGGATGGGACTAGTTCGGTTAGCACGCTAATGATTGAGAACCCCACATTCCAAAAAGAGGGTGATCCGGAGCAGGGGAGGGATGAGGAGTTACAGGAGATCAACAATGTGGAGCATAATTTAGGCGGCAATTCTGAAGAGACTAATATAAACTCAGGTAAGTCATCTCACCTTTTGAATCATACTGATATAGTGCAGTTTATGGGTACAGGTATCTCGCCAGACATAGCCATGGAGGACACAAGACAGGGACAAAAGATAATGCTCGCGGAGGAAGTTAGTAGTGGGAGGGCACGTTCCTTTTTGGAGGCGTGTAAGGACAATACAAGGGAAACGAAGGCACAGAGGAGCACTACTGGAGTAGGGAGCCAAGAAGTGGGGATGGATGATGATAACGCCACAATGGAAATAAATGAATTTACAATGATAGATGATATCCCGATAGCAGACTATACATATCCACAATTGATAAGAACGGCGGCGCAGAAACAACGGGGATGTAAGGTATGGCATAGAACACTAATTTTGCGTTTACTTGGTCACAATGTAGGCTTTCGATACTTGTTGAACAAGTTACACCAAATCTGGTCCCCCAAAGCTCACATGGACTTGGTTGAGGTGGGGTTTGGATACTTTATGGCTCAGTTTAATAGCTCGGAGGATTACGAAAAAGATATTAATGTAGGGCCATGGATGATTTTAGATAGATATTTGGTAATCAGGCCTTGGGACCCCTATTTCATGCCGCAGGACAACCCGATTATTAAAACAACGGTCTGGGTTAGATTACCATGGTTACCGCTGATAAATTATACGGAAGAGATTCTTACGTCGATAGGTAATTTAATTGAAAAAATGGTGCGGGTTGATCCGTTTACTAAGTCACGAGCACGAGGGAATTTCGCAAGAATCGCAGTAAAGGTTGACCTGGACAAGCCGTTGATACCGGTTATCAGAATACAAAACCACTTGCAGAAAGTCGAGTACGAGGGTCTCCACCGAATTTGTTTCAGTTGCGGTAAGTTTGGGCATACGAAAGAAGAGTGTGGTGGTCAGAAAGAAGCTTCTGAGATGGCCAGGGTGGTGGTAAATAATGAAGTCACACGCAAGGAAGGTGAGAATGGGAGCGATAAAAAGGGGCCGGTGTATGGGGAGTGGATGATGGTAGACCGTACTAGGGGAAGGCCGCGTAATAATGGGGTCCCACAAAACCAGAAACTGAATTAGAAGGGGCCGAGTGGAGGGAACAAGAAAGTAGGAATGACGCCTATTAAGAAGAGAGATGGTTTGATAAATGACCGTGCACGAGGATCGAGGTACGAGGTCTTGACGTCTCTTGATGGAGGAGAAACTAGTGGGAGAAAAGAAAAGGATGATATAGAGTCAGTAACTGTTGGTAACATAGTGGAAGGGATAGTGCAAGAGGAGCGGGTTGAGGTGAGTCACAAAGTGATTGAAGGTGCATCGGATAGGTTAGTGGGTGGTTTTTTCAATGAGGGAAAGCAAAGAATAGTTGATGGTGAATCCGGGGATTTTTCCTTGAACCGTAAAGGCAAGAAGGTGCACCGAAAAGATAATCAGATTGTCATTCGAGATGAGGAAATAGGGGTGTCTAAGGCCGTCGTAGTACGAGATAGAGAGCAAGTGGGGGTAGAACAATCGGTTGTGGATGGTGTTAGGGCGTCAAGTGTTGAGAATATGTTGGTGCCAAGCGTTTTGGGGGTGGGTTTGGATCAAAATGGGGCTGAAACAGGGGATAGAGCAACCAGGGACAAAAGTGCAATTAATGGAAAGTTGGGGGTCAGGGAAATCACAGGACTACAGCAGGTCGAAAAAAGGGACAAAAATGAGGGTTCTGGTGGGGCCACGGTTAGTGGTCTTGACGAGTTGGTTCAAGATGAACATGGGGGTGGCGCTGCACCACCAGTAGCGGCGGAATTACAGCAACAGAAGGTAGACCTGAAGAAAGATCAGCTGGGAACGAGCGAATCATTTCAGCAGGTGGCGAACAATGAAGTGAGAACAAGGGCCGAGGTGGGGGTGGGTACTTCAGGGGACCAACCAACACGAAGTGACAGAGGCTCGAAGGGTGATGTTGGGGACATGATAACCGAGATAGACGAGTCTGTCTTGGCAATGGATACGAGTTCTTAGGGACTATATATAAGCTAAATTCTCTGTTTGCGCGGTTTTACTTTATTTATTTTAGATTTGGTGTATTTGCTATAATTGAGACAGTGTTAATTTTATTTAACTTTATGTTTAATACAACTAATAGTAATATTCGGGGAAGTTGTGATTCGGCCAACCATCCAGTTAACGTTTTATTCTGGAACTGTAGAGGTTCAAATAGCGATGGGTTTCGAAGGGCATTTAAGGATCTTGTTGATAGACATAAGCCTCTTCTTGCAATTGTGGTTGAAACCAAAGCATCTGGAGCTGAGGCAACGAAAATAATTAAATCTATCCGAATGGAGAACTCCATCCGTGTGGACGCGATTGGCTTTGCTGGGGGTATTTGGGTCCTTTGGAACCATATTGGAGTATCGGTCCAACTTTTATCGGCCAGTAATCAGGTAATTAATCTAAGGATTTCAGATGTCTCATGTGGTTCTTGGTTGCTATCTACAGTTTACGCTAATCCGAAAAGTTGGATAAGGGATTCGCTTTGGGATTCGTTAGAAGTGGCAACGTCTTATATCGTGGAACCGTGGTTGGTAATAGGGGATTTCAATCAGATTGGTTTGCCTGAAGACCAAGTGGGGGGGTATAGAAGGTATGAATCGAAGCATGGTGAAGTTTGAACGATGGAGAGATCAATGCGGACTCAAAGACATGGGTTTTGTGGGTCCCAGATTCACGTGGAGTGATTCGTGGCGCTCAGGGACTCGAATACTCAAACGTTTGGATAGAGCATATGGGAATAGACTGTGGTTTGAGAATTTTGAGAATTCTAAGGTTCTACATCTTCCGAGGGTACATTCTGATCATGCGCCTATTATGGTCACTTTAGTTTCACCAAGAGAGGGACCAATCCGTAAGAAAAGATTTCGCTTTGAGGCAGCTTGGGGATACCATGAGAGCTTTCGAGATTCGGTTGAGAAGAAGTGGAAGGTAGTGGGAAGAAGTCTTAGTGAGAATATTGAGATTTTGCGGCAGGAATTGGAAATATGGAAGGTTGAATTTTTTGGGGACATCTTTCGCAAAAAGAGAAGACTCTTGGCGCGACTTGTAGGCATTCAAAGAGCGTTACAGATATCATATAATTCGTCCCTACGTAGACTTGAGGCGCGATTGGAAGGAGAGTTCGAAAGTTTGTTAGAGCAAGAGGAGGTGTTTTGGTTCCAAAGAGCGTATACCGAGTGGATTAATTCGGGTGACCGTAACACACGATATTACCATTGTGCAGCACAAATACGAAAGAAGAATTTCGAAGAGATAAGAATTAAGGATGACAAGTTGGAATGGATAGACGATAGAGAGATCGAGGAACGTTGGGTTAGAGGTTTCTTCGAGGGATTATTCGCAGTTGATGATGATTTGGGTATTTCGGGAGGTTTACCACCTCCGAAGAGGTTTGAAGCGAGTGACATTGAGAGCCTGAACGGATTAGTGGTTGATGAGGAGGTGCGGGTGGCAGTCTTTCAAATGGACCCACATAAAGCCCCTGGGCCAGATGGGTTTACGGCTTGTTTCTATTAGAGATGTTGGGATATAGTGGGACCATCTGTTTGCGATATGGTACGAAAGGCGCTTGTGTTGGGTAGATTCCCTAAGGAGATATTGGGGACTCTTATTCATTTGATTCCGAAATCCGATAGGCCAGAATTCATCACACAATTCCGTCCTATAAGCTTGTTCAACGTTTGCTATAAGATATGTATGAAGGTTTTGGTCAATAGAATGCGCCCTCTTTTAGCAGAGAATATTGGACCATATCAGAGCAGCTTTCTACCTAATAGGTCCACTATTGATAATATAGTATTGGTGAATGAGGTTGATTTTATTATGAGACATGCGAAGGGTAAGAAAGGGTACATGGCGATTAAGGTCGATCTTGCCAAAGCGTATCATAAGATAAAGTGGAATTTCATCAAGGAGACTTTGGATTTTCTTGGAGTGCCATCTATGTGGGTCTCACTTATTGTATCGGGACTGGAGGATAATGAGTTGCGGATATTATGGAGAGGGTCACCGTTAGAGGCGATTAAGCCAAGGCGTGGGATTCGGCAAGGGGACCCCATATCCCCTTACATATTCGCTATTTGCATGGAACGCTTATCGTTACTCATTCAGGGACTTGTACGAGATGGCTTATGGAAGCCTATTTTTCTTTGCTCAGGGGGTTCTCCTATCTCTCACATTTTTTTTGCTGACGATTTGATTTTATTTGCGGAGGCTTCTATTGAGAATTTTGTGTTATTACAGGATTCTTTGGACATCTTCTGCCAGGATGCGGGTCAGACGATCAGTAAGGACAAATCAATTATTTATTTCTCGAAGAATGTACCCGAGGCGTTGAAGGAGGATATTACCTTGAGGAGTGGTTATCAGCAAAGTGATGGTATTGGCAAGTATTTAGGAGTTCATATTCTGTCTGGCCGTAGACCGAAGGGTTTTTTCGGTGAATTTATTAATGCTTTGAGGGGAAAGTTGGCGAAATGGAAGAGGAACACGTTATCTCTGGCAGGACGCATCACGCTAGCTTAATCTGTGCTTAGTGCACTACCCATATACCTCATGCAGGTCGAGAGACTACCGGAGTATGTTTGCGATGAGATTGACAAGATTTGGAGAGAGTTTATATGGGGCACTTCGGAGGAGAAGAAGTGTATTAACTGGGTTTCGTGGAAGGATATATGCAAGCCAAAAGAAGAGGGGGGGTTGGGTTTTCGATTCGCAAGAGATATGAATAGAGCTTTATTGGGTAAGCTAGGATGGAAGCTAATACAGAAGAGGAATACTTTGTGGCCGATTGTTTTGAAGGAGAAGTATTTCAAGGGACCACCTATGCAATATATTAGTAGGCAAAATGATTCCGGAATGTGCCGAGCAATAGTAGAGGGACTAGGGGTGATTAGAAGAGGATCTAAATGGGTGGTGGGAAATGGTAGTGATGTAGCGTTTTGGTGTGATTGGTGGTTAGGGGATTCGCCCCTCATTGATCATGTGATAGGAGTTTTTGAAGCAAGTGAATTGACTAGGAGGGTGTGTGAATATATTAGACCAGATGGGTCATGGAATTGGGAGATGTTCCAGATGTTTTTACCCGCATCTAAATTATTGGAAATTGCGGAATTTAGGGTGAGTGGTGGAGAAGAAAATATAGACATTGTCTCATGGTTATATGAAGCGAATGGGGAGTTTACCGTGAAATCCGTTAGATGGGGAGATGCGCTTGATAGGGGGAGTTTGGAGCCTATTGGAAGTGTATTTGGAGTTTAAAATGTTCCCAACGCATTCGGGTTTTTCTATGGCGAGCGGTTAGGGATAGAATTGCTACGAGAGGTAATTTGGTTAAGAGGGGAATGGAGATTCCTATATGTTGTCCTTTGTGTGAGAATGAAGTGGAAAGTGCAGTTCATATCTTTCGAGATTGTGTGAGAATTAAAAAGATTTGGGAAGTTGTACGGAGTGAAGCTGTTGCACAAGGGGGTGGCGAGTATGGGAGTAACAGTGGACTGTTGAGTGGGGAGAGAGGAGGCTTGAACTCTTCGAGTCCAGGGATATGTGAAGGTTCTGAACAAGGGGCGCCAGGAGGTCACTTGAGGGCAGGGGGTTTGGGTATGTTTTTGACTAACAATTGTTTGCTGCGCAGGTCCCTGGAAGAGCTGGAAATTGCAGGCGGACCCCAGGAAGTGATACACGACAGCAGCAGCTCAGGAGGATCTCGCCGCAGCGCCCAAGTGGAAGAAGTACATATTCTTAATATCGCCACAGCAGGTTCAGCTCTGAACCAGCCCCTGGTACAATCTGAAAATTGGAGTACAGGTCCTGACAACGAGCAGCTCGAGGAAAATCAATTAGTACAAGAAGATCAGAAATGGTGGCTCAAACACCTCTCAAATACGAAGCTCTTTGCAGGGGTAAGGTGGAATGTCTTTTTCGGAATCCTTGTGAACACAATTTGGAAGCACAGGAACAACATGGTGTTCAAGGAGGAGGGCTTCCCCAACGAGGTAGCGCTAGTTAAGAAAGCGAAGTATTTGGCTACATTAAACACTAGAGTTTGGGGGCAAAGCGCGGGGATGTCTATGTCAAAAACATCCCGGGTTACTTTGGTGGGATGGACTAAACCCACTAGTGGATTCAAATTAAATACCGATGGAAGTTATGACAGCTGGCGGAGAAAAGGAGGAGGAGGCGGGGTTGTTAGAGATAGAAATGGGGAATGGATAAGTGGCTTTAGCGTACGAATTGACCATGAATCGCCGGTTATGGTGGAATTAATAGCGTTATACGAGGGATTGAGGTTGATCGAGAGTTTGGGTCTTCATGAGGTTATCGTGGAAGTGGATTCGAGGGAGGTAGTAGAGTTAATTCAAAAGGCGATGGAAGGGAGAGGATTTGGAGCACATTGGATCAGACAGATTCGCCTTATTTTGGATAGGAACAGAAAATTCACGTTGAGGAGTATATTTAGAGAAGGGAATGGGTGTGCGGATTGGCTGGCTAAGCGAGGCTGGATGGATATAGAGAACTTTGTGTATCTTGATGACCCTCCGGATGGCATTTGGAGTCTTATCACCAAAGATCGAATGGGGGTCAAGACGCCTAGAGTTGTTTATGACTCCGATTTGCTTAATGATGTATTAGCGTAGTGCTTTATGATCTTGTAACACGACCCTTGAGGTCTCCGTTGTAATAAAAAAAAAACGTAATAGGAACTCCTAGATCATCCAAGCGTTAAATGTGCAATACAATACATATATATTAATGCTTGTTATGAAGTTTTCTCTCTTTCTTTTTGTAGAAGTGCTTGGATTACTATTGGAAAAGATATTTGTGAAGCAATTAGAGATTCATTGAAGTATTGTAAGTTATTGGAGCAGTTGAATACAACTAATGTGGGGTTAATTAGAAAGGTAGATAATCTTTCAAATGTGGAAGATTACATGCCAATATCATGTTGTAACGTATTGTATAAAGCTAAAATTATTGTAATCATATTTGCGGGATGAGTGCTTAGAAGAAGTATACAATCTCTAGTTGATTGCAGGAAACTCAACACTCTAAGGAAGGGTCTTTGCGCTTCACATGCAACAAGAATTATACATTCATTAGTTAATCGACCAAATAAACTTGAACATTAAGTTAAATGGGACATTCTACTACAGTCAGATATGGTGGAGGAGTTGTGGTGAAGCTTTGTTCCCAGACTTGAGAATAGAATCACGTAGAGATATCATGTGAATTAAATTTTATTTAAACAACCAACTTGTTGAATAACTATATACTCTTAAATTAAATTTTATATTTTCTTACGCAAAAATTAAATTAAATTCTATTGGTTTGTTTGTGAACTTATTTTGGATATTTCGGTGTCTTAGGTGCTGCATAGAGCTTAGAAAAGGTGAACTTATTTTGGATCAAAGGAAATCATGTTTTCTCAGTATATAGACAGAGTCTATGATTACATTCATGGTGGAGATTCTTCAGATGAGTTTTATCGAATATGTCCCACTTCAGATCTTAATGCACCTTCGATTAAATGGAGACCCAATTATGATCATACTATTAGTTGTGCCCCAGTAGAAATAGGTGGATGTGGTAGTATGTGTTTGTTAGAGATTAAGAATCTTCTTGCAAAAGGTACGGTCAAAAAATTGCACACAAAAGCAGAGGAAGTAAAAAGAAAAAATTCAAATGAAAATGACAATGACAATTCGGTCCCTCGAGAAATATCTTGAAATGATGATGATCCTAAGAAGTTTATTAGAGAAGCTAATAGAGAAGGATAAAAAGATAATTCTGTTATGAAATTAACAGCGATAAATCGAAGTATAGAGAAATATAATCTCGTATTATTATTCACTGAAATTCAGAATGGTTACAATATGATATGAATATCGTACTATATATAGAAAACCGTAAGTAGCTGCGCAGCTACTAGCTTAAGCTGCTGCGAGGCTTAAGCTGCTGCGCAGCTGCACTGCAAGTCACTTATACACGTTACTACTTTATCGGGTATATCGTTGGTGTATATCCACTTAATATAATATTTTATAACACTCCCCCTTGGATATCACCAACGAAATTCTGAAGTGAGAGATATGATATATGATTGCCTCATTAAAACCTTGTCAAGAAAACCCATTGGGACAAAACTTGATGAAGGAAAAAGAGTACATCATTTCTTGGAGGGTGTAACACATATTTGGCCTGCCTCGTTAAAACCTTTCCAGGAAAACCACTTGGGAAAAACCATGGTGAAGGAAAAAGAGTACAGAATGTCGATAAATTCTCCCCCTCATTGCGAACTCAAATATTTCTGATAACGTCTTCTTTACTGGTGGGCTTGTAGCTTGAATACTTTTGTTGGTATAACTTTAGTGAAGAAATCTACTAGATTTTTCACTTGATCATATCTGTTCAATGTCAATAAACATTAGATTGACGTACGGAGGAGTATATTGTTCTCTTTCGAAATTCGGCATGCCTCGTTAAAACCTTACTAGGAAAAACCCTGTGGGAAAAAAAAACCTTAGTGAAGGAAAAAGAGTACAATGCACAAGTATCGTCTCCCCCTCATTGTAACACGCATTATTACAATAATTATATTGAACTGCATAATACATTTTCAAGCTTAGTTTGACATCTCACGAACTGATCTTAATTTTCTTGAATCTTCTTCTTAAATTTACAAGATGAGACAATCTCATCATAAAATAATATCGTTCTTGTGAGGAAGTGATCCATTCTGACGGTTTCTGTTATATAAAAAACTCTTTTGTGCTTTATGCACTTTATATTCTTCGGGAATATTTTATGCTCCATGCACTTCTCGTTCTTCGAGAATTTAATATATTCATACGCTCTAAGTGCTTCGGACACTTATCATGCTTCAGGCACTTATGGTGCTTCAGGAACTTGTGCTTCGAGCACATCTGTTCATCAAGAACATTGATATCAATCCAAGAATCATGACATTTATCTTGGTGATGTCCTTATCATAGTAAACTCTGCAAGAGTTTCTAAGAGTAAAATCCGAACGTCATTGTATCCATAACATGAGAATAGGGACGTCTCCCCATAATCAATTCTTGGTTTCTGCAGGAAATTATGTGATACAAGTCGGATTATAGATTTAATAAAATTGTATGGTCATTTCATTATTTGTCGACAATTTCACCTCTTTGTGATTTAGGATCCTCATTATTTATTTCAAGCCATAGTTTAAAGAAAATATATCAATCCCATTAACAGTCTCACGGTTTTATATATTTTCAGTAGATAAATGATCTAAATGGCGTTTCTTTACTTAGGTACCTCGGTCACTTCAGGGACCATTACAAAATTTATGAGTAATGCATGTGCCAGTAATAGCTGGCTCAGTAATTCCTGTCATATAATGTGGATGTGCACATTCCACATTATTTACCATTTAATCATCATTTACTCATGATATTTCCTTCTTCGGGGCATGGTATTTTCTTATTTGACAGGTCAACCACGCATCATGTGTTGGTTATATGCATTACAGGTCTAACACGCTTCATGCGTTGGTTAGATGCATTACATGTTTACCACGCTTTAGGCGTTGGTTAGATGCATTATAGATTCTCCACGCTTCATGCGCTGGTTAAATGCATTCGCTGACATATTTGTTATATGTCCTTCTAGGACAATAATCTACTGGAGCGTTAACAGTAGATTTATGTGATTTTACAACATTCTTTTAGGTTCATGAATGCATTTTGTATATTATTTACAATATTTCACAAATGAATCGTCTTTTGAACTTCAAGTTTCGATTCTTTAGTTCGTGGATAGAGATGAGATAATGAATTATATTCCATGATATCTCACGCAATACTTCAGGTTGCGATATCTCTCTCCCTAATAGGGGTATATTATCTCATCAAATAACACTCTACAAGATGTGTTTTAAATGTATCACATTTAGGTGTTCAAGATATCAAATAATAGAACTAGAATTAAAACTAACATAAAAATCTCAACTACCGGTTGAGATAGTCTCATAGTCAATTTTACTAGAGAAAATTAAACGTATGGGTAGCCATTTAGTGAAAGAAAATTCTGGTTCTTTTTAGTTGAGTCAAAGTGAATTTTCTATTATTCGACTTATTGTCCCTGGATAACCACGCCGATCATGTCATAATATAAAATTATTTGGATCGTAATATCTTTGCTTTTGCACAATGTGCGTTACAACTGCTTGAATACATAATACAACCCCGAAGAAATAGAAGGATATTTTCTAGTACACACTTCTGGTGTGACTTTCATAAATAATGCAAAGATATAAATTGTTACGGACACTTGTGGTTTACACAAAATATTCATTTCGGCGAATATCTCAAATTTAGTAAATTTCTTCAGGATTTACTTAAACCATAATCCACTGATAATTTTAATTTTGTACCACAACGTAACATAACTTTTGGGCATCAAATTTTTTTATTTAGATCGACCAAATGGTTTAGCATACGACAGGTATGCGACCCAAATATAGTTCCACTACATCGATAACATCCATGGTTTATCATTTCGTGAGAACTTATTTTTCGTCACTTTTACTTACGTGGCATTTCTTTTTATTCCACGTCTGGTGGTAAGAAATTTATTTAATTGTAGTATTCGGACTACTAATAATCAAGAACTAATTCTTTAATGACCGTAACCTCAACTGGAGTTTGGATCATCAAGGCGTCAATTCCAAATATACTGAAAGACTTTGCAATTTTTTCTGAAAATGCGTTTTTATTCACTTCAGGGAATAAAGTTCCATTCACTTTAGGGAATGAAATTTAGTCAAAAGAATATAAACCATAAACTATTACAATACAAAACAGAATATAAATCATTAATTTATTACAATACCAAATCAAGGTATATAATTAAATTTTGCTTCCTTCTCTGTTATATTGGAAGATTTTGCATTTTCTTCCAGAGATGCATTTTCATTCACTTCAGGGAATGATTTTTAGCATATGAATACTACGTGTAACTCACTTGTATTTAACCACCACCACATATATTTGCAAAGATACTTAAAATCGTTATATTTACTTTAAGTAATATAACTAGTTCACTTCTGGGAATAAAAGTTAGCCAGTGGAACACAAATCGTGATTTTGAATCATCGACTCATTATTTTTCTCGTTCACGGGAAAATATATTTTTAACCCATTAGAGAAATTTTTTGTTCACGATATTATTGCTTCAGGAATATAATCGTGACACGAAATATTAGGAAAAAACTTTTCCTCGCGATATTATTACTTCAGGAATATTATCGTGACATGGTGAAATTCTCGTATTCGTCTGGAATACTTATCCCATATAAATAATAATCAAAATATTATTTAATATGTAAAATAAATTTCTCGAAAAACTTCAGGGTTCCCTTTTGCTCGGAAAAACTTCGGGTTTTCCTTTCGCTCGGAAAAACTTCAGGCTTTTTCGTTTGCTCGAAAAATTTCAGGTTTTTCTTTTGCTCGAAAAACTTCAGGTTTTTTTTTTGGGTAAAGCCTTCGAGAAGCCCCTTATCTTTCCCCAAAGTGCGCGATCCGCCCCCGATCTTCATTTTTACCCTTTCTGGCCCTCCATCTCAATACTTTGTGACGCCGTTAGCCCTTTTTTTGATTTTCTGTTAATTGACCGTTAGTCAACGCCACTTGGCTCCAGGTCATCGCCACCTCAGCTCCACATCACCGCCAACTCACCACTACGTCATATCTACACCTCGGTGGATTCTGATGTGGCAAGGGGCATTTATGACTTTTTGCTTCTTTTTACCCAATTACCCACCGACACCCCATCTCTATACGGATCAAAACACTTGAATACAAAATCAAAACACACATAGTATTGTGTGTTCTTGGTGTTCTTCACACCAAATCGTAAAAAATTCAAGAAATTCCCCAAATTCTTGAACAAATTGAACGAGCATCTTAACCCGTTAACGCCTTTCATTCCCCTTCGTACTAAAACGATTCGAATCCAAAACAATCGAGCGTTTCATTTCGTGGTCTTCCCGTTTTTGGGTTAAAAATTGCAGAAATTGTCATTGAAGTTGCGTAATGGCGTATCTTAGCGAAATCGAGAGCGATTCAGGTAACAATCTTCTTAACCCATTTCATTTTATCATTCCAGAAAGTTAGGGTTTAACGATTTTACCAAATATATGAGTAATATTCAAACAATATCGATTGTGAGTAGTGCATTAAACAGGTATTGTATTGTATGTTGCAGATTCGGATAACGGCGAATGATTGAATAATAAATCCGCTGTTGATAACAGCGGTTCAGATTTTTCTTTCCACGATAGCGACAATAACTTAGACGATGATGAAGATGACATATTGTTCCAGAATAATGTCGACATAGGCGTTGAATTCGTAGGTGTTGCTTCACCTCCTTATGTTAACGTAAATGGTTTAGAGCTCCCCTGTCCGAAAGAGTTACCTGTAATAGACGATGATGATTTTAACGAGGGATCGTGTGGAGAGTCTGAGAATTTGATAAGCTTGGAAGGGACAACGGATGAGGAAGATGGTGAACACAAAAGTGTTAGTATTAGAAGAAACCCAAGGTTCAATGTAGTTGTCGATAAGGATGAGCCGAAATTGAAGGTTGGAATGATATTTGCTAACGGGGTTGAATTCAAAGAAGCTGTGAAATCAAAAGCTATTGTTGATGTGAGGAACATTTGGTTCCCCTGCAATGAACCAGGTAGGGTTAGAGCTAAGTGTAGAGGCAAGAATTGTGAATGGTTTGTTTACGCAACTAAACGTTCGGATGGTAGTTTTCAAATAAGAACATTTAATCTTGTTCATACATGTGGGTGTGCTTTGAATAGTAGGCATGTTAATTCAACCGTTTTAGCTACGAGATATGCACATCAGCTGAAATTAAGTTCATCAATGAAAGCAATTGATTTACAAGAACAAGTGTTACATGATCTTCATGTAAACATAAGTCGAAGACAAGCGTA
This sequence comes from Nemophila menziesii, assembly GCA_029959085.1. NCBI lineage: Eukaryota > Viridiplantae > Streptophyta > Magnoliopsida > Boraginales > Hydrophyllaceae > Nemophila > Nemophila menziesii. The sequence goes on from JARWIR010000162.1 coordinate 314,684, forward strand.
TAGGACCATCAAAAAGGGTAAATCGTTGGATGAATTGTCCTTCTTAGATCAGTATAGCTTGCTCAACAACTACTGTGCTGAGTTGTTAAGGACTAATCCCGGGTCTACTGTTTTTTTAAAAACTGAGGAAGATGAAGTCACAGGGGAACAAAGGTTCTTAAGGTTATATTGTTGTTTAGAACCTTTGAAACAAGGGTTTAAGAATGGGTGTAGAAAAGTGATAGGGTTGGATGGGTGTCATTTAAAAGGACCTCATCCAGGTGTGATATTGACCGCAGTTGGGATGGATGCTAACAATTGCATCTATCATGTTTGTTACGCGTTGGTTGAGACTGAAAATTTGGACAGTTGGAGATGGTTTGTTAGTTTGTTGGTTGATGATTTAGATATTGATGATCCTGATATGTGGGTCTTTGTTACGGACAAACAAAAGGTAATTGTTTATTAATCATTTAATTGATTATTTAGTAAGTATAAGGGTAATTTTTAATTGTAAGGATGTTAATTTGCAGGGGTTAGGTATAGCTATAGAGGAGTTGTTACCAAATGTCGAGCACATGCATTGTGTTAGACATTTGCATCAGAATTTTAAGAAAAAACACGGGTCATTTGCTTTGAAAGACAAGATGTGGGAAGCGGCCAGGGCGACATATGTTGAGAGGTTTACGAATGTTATGGAGATGATAAAAGTGATGGACTTTCAAGCGTATGAGTGGTTAGCTAAAGAACATCCAAGGTTTTGGTCTCGCTCACATTTTAGGACCAACACGCATTGTGACGTGTTATTGAATAATATGTGTGGGTCTTGGAATAAGCAACTTTTAGATGCTAGGGAGTCATCTGTTTTAGTTTGTTTAGAACGTATTAGGTTGTATTTGGTTGAGAGACTAGAGAAGAGGAGAAAGTGGATAGAAAGGTGGCAAGGGGATATTTGTCCCAAAATTAGGAAAATTATCAATTTAAAAAAGAAATGGTCATCCAAGTGGATTCCACTACACTGTGGTGGTAGTACTTTCCAGGTTAAGGGTACTAATGGGGCACAATTTGCGGTGGATTTAAATACATTTAATTGTGCATGTAGAGGGTGGGACTTGTCGGGAATACCTTGTGTTCACGTGATTTCAGCATTATCTGCAACGGGTCTTGAGCCAGAGGACTATACATCTCAGTATTTTAAAACAAGTACGTTTAAAAAGGCATATGAGCCATTTATTAAACCAATAAATGGACCCGAGTTATGGCCTCAAACTAATGGGCCTAAAGTTGTAGCTCCAAAAGGTGTTAAACTAGCTGGTAGACCCAAGAAAAAGAGAAATAGAGCAGATGGGGAAGATGTTGAAGAGAGGGTGAAAAAAGCAAGAGCTAAAGGCAAAGAGGATGTTAGAGTCAATGTAGAAAAACTAGGTAGACAGGGGATGAAAGGTAGATGTAGTGCATGCAAAGAAGTGGGCCATAATAAAAGAAGCTGTAAAAGTAAAACTCAAGGTCCAAGTGCTGCAGAAAGCGTCATTAATGATCCAATGGAGGTTAAGGATTTGGAGGACCAAAGCACAGACACTCCAAACACGGGAACAATGGATTCTCAGACTCAAAGCAGTAGTGTGGTGAAGAATGACAAGAGAAGGTCTAGTAGATTAAGGAAAAAACCAGTCATTTCTGAGAACAATGTTTATGTCAATGCTACAAACAGCAATGTCAATATTAATGTGGTAAATAGTGATGTTAATGTTGATGCTTCAAGTAGTGAGCTACAACTAAAGGGGTGTAAGAGCAAGGTTGATGTAAACATTGACGCGAGTGACGTTCAACTGGACGTGAATGATAGCAACATAGTTGTAACAACCCAAGTAGTAAGCAATTCATGTAAGAGAACTAAATCTGAAGCTAAGAGAGGATTTACAACCACTAAGTCTAATGAAGAAACTGATAATGGTGATAATGGAGAAGGAATAGAGTCAAAGGGAGAGTCAAAGTTGTCTAAAGATATTAGCAAAGGGTCCAAGGTAATACTTTTCAATATAAATTACTTTTTGTACTCATTAATCTTTTGTTATTTGTCTTGTGTTTTTTTAAATAGGCTTCTTCTGAAAGTAATGAACGTGACGTGATTTTGACTCAAGGGAGTACTAATGAAGCTGTCGGGTGGATGGGTCAACAAAAGAAGAGAGATAGAGTAGAAGGTCCTTCGGAGACTGACAAGGTAAATTGTTTATACTTATTATTGTGATTTGGGTAGTAATATCTTTTTGTTTGTTTTGTAGTTTACACCAAATAAAAAGCCTTGTGTAGAGGTAACCAAATTTTGTGCACCAGAGGGTAAGGGAGGATTTCTACCAAACGGTGTCAAGAAACTAGGGCAGCCAAGTGTAAGTATATTTTTATTCTTTTAATTTCAAGAAAAATATTCTTCAACCAATTTTTTTTTTTTTTGTAGGATAAAACCAAAAGACCTCCTTTTAGACTAGCTGGGATGGGGGTATACACAAGATCTCCTACGCAGATTACTACCCCAGGTTCTATTACAATTGGGAAAAAGAAGATAGCTGGAAATTCATTTTCATACAAGGGTAAGCCAAGTATTAGTTTGGAAACATTGAGAGTTGCGGGTAAAAGTACAGTAGCTATTGATATGAATGGTGTGAACAAAGCCTTCCAAGAATTCGATATGAACATGTCCAGCTTCATGAAGGGCCTTTTCAACCGAGGTTCAAGTTCAAAAACCAAAGAAAAGGATGATGAAGAAAAACTATGCCCACAAAGTACTCAAGAGTCAAAAGCAATTACTCCAGATGTCAATTCAGTAGAGAAGGATGTGAATGAACAACCAGGAAAAAAAGGGGAAAAAGGAAGTTAACAACAAAGGTGAAGAAAGTAAATTCTACCACAGTAGAATCCAATACAAAGGCAAAGTGTGTCAAGTTAGTAAAGGTCAAGAAGGAAAAGATTTGAAGTCTAGACTATTATCTTAATGTTTTTCTTTAATTAGTGTTTGCGGGTAGAAAACTTTAATAGTTGATTTGAATGTGGTGTTGGGTATGTAACAAAACTTTATGTTTTAAGACTTAGGGTGGTGGAAGAATCTGTCTGAACTTTTTGTCAAGTCTTTGCTTTGGTTGTTGAAAAAGGAACACTTTTATTCACGTGCTTAGTGTGGTTTTGTAAGAGGAATCTTTCTTTACACCTACTAATTTGTCCTATTCAACATAAGTTCTTCTATAAAGACTAACACAACCATTCATATTTATCTACAACTAAACATACAAAGATACACAAACACTCCCAAAGAAAAAAAAAACCCACTAATGTCGGACTACAACTCAAGTGGGAGTGACCAATGGTCAACTAGGTCACCACTGTTTTCAGACTTCACCCCAAGTGACCTAACAATCAAACCATCACCATTAATGAATATGTCACCTGAAAACTACTCAATCACAGAAGTTTGCCATTGTGGAATGCCGGTATTAATTCAAACCTTTGACTTGGGTGGTAATAAGAAATTTAGCTCACTAAGATGTCATTTCGAGGACTTCAAATACCAGGATTTGCCTGAAAAAGAATGTCATTTTTTCGTCTGGTTACCTGGACCAGATGACCTTCCATCACCTTCAACTAGTACGGATGTTCCGAGCTCTAAGGATCACGCGAAGAAGTTGCAGAATCGTGAGTAATTGCATTTGCTATCCTCTAGTATTGGTTTCATTTGCATGTTTAAGTTCTTTAATTTTACTGTTAGTTTGCATGATTCTCTCTGTTATGTTTAAGTTGGGTAATGGTATTTCTTTCAATTGGACGTTTTTGTTATTACGCATTTGTAGACCAATCTAAAATATTTTTTCTTTATTTTCCAACTTAATCACATTTCTTTCATACTACTTCTATCTAAAAATGTGATAAATTACAACTACTATAAACATAGTCAAAGTGTTATAGTCCAGAAAAAATTCAATAATCAAACTTGGTTAAATAAAGTCCAAGTTACTTTGTAGTCCAAAATATAGTCCAAAAGATGGTCCAAAACCCAATTACATAATTAGAGTCCAGAACACTAGACAAAACCCAAGTTCAGAGTCCATTACACCAAAACCCAATTACAAAGACCATTACCGACACGTAATAAAAGTAAAACCAAATTCTTAAAAGCCCAAAAAAAAAAATCAAAAAAACTACCAACGCCATAACCAACTTCCATCAAGCCTTGGACACATCTTCCTTGTCTTCCTCGACTTCCTCGTCTTCCTCGTCTTCCGCGTCTTCAAACTTGAAATACCTTGGAGACGAAACACCAATAGGAGCCGGACGATCTATCTTCCTCCTCTTAGGCGACGGGGTATCTTCACCTTCAGAACTTGACTCGACGATGATCAACTCTTAGCCATATGGTAACGGGACTACCTTGGTCTTAACCTTCTCCTTAACTGCATCGGGCGCCTTACGAAAACTCCATCTATAACCTGGGTCGTGCCTCCTATACGTCTTCGGAGGGGGTCGGATTCTTAGTGGTGCGGAATTAGACGCCATTTCTGAAAACAGATACGAACCATTATATCATACTTAAAGCCATGACATTACCTTAAAGGTATAACGTAAAATTTAGAAATAGATTAAGAAGATAGAAAAAAACGAAAACTATTTTACTATTTACTTCACTAATTACCTTAACGTTTAAGTGAAACAAAAAAAAACTTACTTTGCTTTCCCTTCGAATTCATAGCTTGTTGAACCTCCTTTTGCGTCTTCATGATTTTTCAAAATGACTTACAATCTCCGTCTCAGTTTTTTGGTTTAAGAAAAATAAAACGATGGAGTTGAGTTATAAATATACACGGGAACTCATAAGTACATCTAATCTGGAAACTAGGCCCTATTCAACTTTTCTATTCCCCGAGGAAAACCTTTGGGTTCCTTTTTAATTCCCCATGCAAAACCGTTTCATCTCCTTTTAAAAAAAATTAAAAAAGCGGTTTCGTGTGTAACACACACGCTTACGTGGGGTCTTTTAATTAAAATAATATAAAATTGAGGGGCCCTACAGAGTCAGTATTAGAAACTAAAGGGGCTAAAAAATACACTACTAAAACAAAAGGGGCCAAATGGTCACCGTCTTCAAAACTTAAGGGGCCACAACATCACCATCTAACCTACAAATAGATAACCTTAAACAAAACAACACAAAATTTCTCTTTCGAATCAGAAAACAACATCCATTGATATTTCGAGAAAAAACAACATACACAGAACCCAAACACACACAACCATCGACACCGTGAAAACCACTTAATCACAGACACGCAATACACCATGAACACACGCTAGAACAAACGGGAAGCTAAAAAACCTAAAACAAAGACTAAAACCAAGTATCGAATCTTCAGTTTATTACCTTCAATCGATTTAAGCTCTTCTATTTCTTCGTCTTTCCTCGACAATGACCTAAGCAACCCGGAAATAACAACCCGACTCCTATCACAGATCGGAGGATCTAACCAGCAGAAGAAAGAGCACTTTTTAGCGGTGGATTGATACTTAGAACAACCAATGAATCGTCGACCCGGATTCATGTCGGTCCACGATGTACTAATCTTAACCCGTAGACCGCAGTAGCATATCCAGTCCTCCTTACCGGGGTCACTGAGAGGAGATGAAGCGGTGGTGTTTCTGGATCCGGCCATCGGAAGGGAGGAGGGTAGACGACAACGAACGACGAAGTAGAAAATGGAGAGGAGAGGGTAAATGAATCGGGGGAGGGGGTTTAATTTAGGTATTGGTAATTGGGTAAAAAGAAGCAAAAAGTCATAAATGCCCCTTGCCACATCAGAATCCACCGAGATGCAGATATGACGTAGTGGTGAGTTGGCGGTGATGTGGAGCTGAGGTGGCGATGACCTGGAGCCAAGTGGCGTTGACTAACGGTCAATTAACAGAAAATCAAAAAAAGGGCTAACGGCGTCACAAAGTATTGAGATGGAGGGCCAGAAAGGGTAAAAATGAAGATCGGGGGCGGATCGCGCACTTTGGGGAAAGGTAAGAGGCTTCTCGAAGGGTTTACCTTTTTTTTTTTGTTCGGAAAAATTTCAGGTTTTTCTTTTACTCGAAAAACTTCAGGTTTTTTTTTTGCTCACGATATTATTACTTCAGGAATATAATCGTGACTTAGAATATTAGGTTAGAAATTCTTTAACCCGTATTCTTTTGGAATACTTATTCCATATAATATTTAATCAAAATAATATAAGATAAAATTATATAAATTTAACATACGTTAATATATGTTTGTATCTACGTTGGAGTTTGTATCTGGCTTCGGTAGATTTCTTTTCAAATCAATGAATGATCGGATTTCTTGACAATAATTGTCTGAGTAGTATTACCTTCTTTTCTTTTCGATGCAGTATTACTAACAAGGAAAGTCCATATATATATAGAGAGAAAGGAAAGGTAGGTGAGTCATGTGATGGACACGTAAACGGCTGTGTGTCAACTTGACCATTTTCTTCTTCCTTTTTTTTAAATGCACATAAATATGTGATATACTTGAAAGGAATTAGATGCCACGCATGCAGATATAATAAAAACATGGATATGATATTTTTTTCCTTTTTTTTTTTTTTTACGTAATATGCTACTTTTTTTCAAAGCTTCATAATCATAAATACAAATACAAGTCACAAGATGGATATGGAGTTTGAAAAAAAATGATCACTTTATATTATCAATAAAATTTGAAACAGATAGAAGAATTTCTACTATGAATAACGAGTATACAAATTAAATTAATAATATTAAATTTAAAAATTTAGTCTGGTAGAAACTCGTGCTGATAACGTGTTATGAAATTAACAGCGATAAATCGAAGTATAGAGAAATATAATCTCGTATTATTATTCACTAGAATTCAGAATGGTTACAATATGATATGAATATCGTACTATATATAGAAAACCGTAAGTAGCTGCGCAGCTGCACTGCAAGTCACTTATACACGTTACTACTTTATCGGGTATATCGTTGGTGTATATCCACTTAATATAATATTTTATAACAAATTCAATATACTGTCCAGATTCGAAGGATTTATGTAAAAGCGATGAGATTTTCCGGTTCCGTAAATACTGGAGTAGAGGTGAACCAGTTATTGTTCGAAATTTTTTTGAACAAACCAGTGGGTTAAGCTGGGAACCCATGGTTATGTTACGTGCCTTATGCAAGCATTTAAATCCGAGGATAAGTACAAAAATGTTAGTAGTTAAAGCTATTGATTGTTGGGTCAATAACCCAAGAGGTCTTGGGGAGCATCTTAGTGCCACATGGGAACCAAGTGATTCCTCTCTCCTACTTAGAGGCCTCAAAATTTACAAATGTCGTTACTACCCTTATAGTGTATATAAGACAAAAAAATAGATAAGCATTGGGGCTAGCTCAATGGCTAGGACCTTGTCTCTCATCTAGGAGGTACATGGTTTGAATCCCCTCAGCCTTGTTATTTCTTGAGCCCTTAAAGGGGGTAAAGCAAGAGGAGCAAGGATCGAGTCTCCTCCCTGAACATGGGTAACCTACCCATATATAAAAAAATGACAAAAAAAAAGCTTATTCTCTCTCCTCTATTACCATTATTCTCTTTCCTCCATTACCATTAATCTCTCGCCTCCTTTATCATTTTTTCTCTCTCCTTCATTAACAATCAATAATTTCCAGCTCCGGCCACAACTACCGACCACCACCAGAAAAAGTTCAGATCATATTTTACTAAGCATGGAAAAAGTTCTAAGCATAAAGTACTGAGCATGCTCGTATGCTCATTTCACAAAACTTCTGAGCACAAAATTAAAACTTCTGAGCATTTCACAAAAACTTCTGAGCATTTAACAAAAAAACTGAGCAAATCACAAAACCGGCATTTCACAACTTTTCTGGAAAAAAAGGTAATCTAATCTAACACAAATTTATTACATTTCTGGAAAAAAAGTAATCTAATCTAGCTTTGCGATGTGGAAACAAACGACATCGGAGAAGGCAGCCTTCCAGAAACTTTTGAGCGCAAAAATTCTCAGCACAAACTTACTGAGTATGGTTTGAACTTGCTGAGTATGGTTTGAACTTGATGAGCATGGTTTGAACTTACTAAGCATGGTTTGAATTTGCTGAGCATGGTTTGAACTTGCTGAGCATGGTTCGAACTTGCTGAGCATGGTTCGAACTTGTTGTTTATAGTTTGAGGACATGAAGATTTTGGCGCTGGAGTGAAGAACAACTCCGAGAAACGCCACCTCACACCACCACTACCTGCAGATCTGAATTTGTCCACCTTTGAAGCTTGAACATGAACGAACCCAAATCCATGGCAGATCTGAGCTCCAACTTCACGAAGCTTGAACACCTGCGAACCAAGCTTCGTCACCTCCGCTGCACCACCTCGAACCACCACGAGATTTAAGAAGAGATTCGCTGGTCACTATTGAGAAGCTCAAGGAAAGAGAAAAGCGGAGCTGCTTGATCTCCGATGGATTCCATTGCTGCAACTCATAAGGCTTCTTCTCCGGAAATCGCCATCACCATTACCGGCTGAGCTCGATGGCTAGAGCTGCTCGATCTCCGATGACGGCTTCTTCTTCTCGAGGTTGATCTTTGAACTCCATGGCTGCACAGAGCTTAGAGGTTTGCTTTTCCGGCACACACCATAGCAGATCCGGTTAGAGAGATGGGGTGAAAGAGAAAAGAGAGAGAATAGATTTTAGGGTTTTAAAATATTTCTGAACAAAAAGTAGTATATATAGGACAATAAAAAGGGGTATAATAGTAATTGAGAACTTAGGCTTATAGTGTTAAAATTGGTTTGTGGTTTTTAGTAAGAAGAGTTAATTCAGCCGGTGTTGTTGGGTCTTTGGGTGGTGTCTTCAAGACCTCTTGGGTAATAATCTATTGATTGTTTGGCTAATTGTGAGGTAATTATTCTTTTTCTTTTGAGCCAATTGTTGATTGATGCCTATTAAAAAACTTATTTCGAAAAAGGTGCCTAGAATAAAATATTTATTGAAAACAGCCCAATCCCAAATTACCCTTATAATTAACAATTAAAAAATAAGAAAAAAAACTAATAAACACGCGCGCGTCCGTGAATTTTTTTTTAAATCGTCATAACTAATTCAAAAAAAATCAAAAAAAATTATATTTGGATAAATCAAATTAATATTTACGTCTATGATTTTTTTTCGGAATTTTCTGAAATTTTTGATTTTTTTTGTTTTTTTAATTTTTTTTTCGCAGACACGAAATTTCATGTTTAAAACATGGAATTTCATGTTTATTTCACGGTTTAAAACATGGAATTCCATGTTTAAAACATGGAATTCCGTGTCTGCGAAAAAAAATTCAAAAAATTCAAAAAAAATCAAAAAACTTCAGACTTAAATATTAATTAGATTTATTCAAAAAAAATTAATTTTCTGGTTTTTTTTGAATTAGTTATGACGATTTTAAAAAAATTTCACCGATGCGCGCATGTAATGGAATTAGTAAAGTTATAGAAAATATAAAGGGGATGTTTTCTATAAATAATTACTTCATTAGGCATTTTTTTATAAAATAAATTATTGAAGGCATAAAAAACAATTAGAGAGTTTAATGAGGATGTTATCAACAATAACCCTTTTCTTTTTTCTAACCTATTAAGCTAGCTCAACTAGCCCTCTCAACTAAGAGGTACAGGGTTCGAATCCCGAAGGTGGAAGAAAGTTAAGAAGGTTATTGGCAAGGGCTCTAGTTTATCATCCATGAGGTCCAAGGTTCGAATCCCAAAGTTGGAAGAAAGTTAAGAAGGTTATTAGCAAGGGCTCTATTTCTCATCCATGAGGTCCAAGGGTCGAAATCCTCCCATAACAAGGGTAACCTTGACTTGCCTGGGGGTATGGTTGGGGAGGCAGACATATCTCTCGTGAGATTAGTCGGGTGTAAGCTCGGAACCCACGTATCAAAAAAATTATTCTATTTTTTACACTTCTGGTTGTTACAGGTGGGAATTGAGACTGACGAGTTTTTCAGTCGGGTGTAATCTCGGAACCCACGTATCAAAAAAAATTATTCTGTTTTTTACACTTGTAGTAAATACATATATTAATTTATGATTGTTACAGGTGGAAATTGAGACTGGCGAGTTTTTCAGAGGCTACACAGAAGGGAGAAGTTACAAAAATTTGTGGCCAGAGATGCTTAAACTTAAAGATTGGCCACCATCTGATAAATTTGAGAACTTTCTGCCACGTCATTGCGATGAGTTTATGAGTTCATTACCCTTCCAAGTTTACACAGATCCAAGAGAAGGGTTTTTGAATCTGGCTACAAAATTGCCAGCTCATGTGTTGAAACCAGATATGGGCCTAAAGACGTATATTGCATATGGGATGCAAGAAGAACTTGGAAGAGGAGATTCGGTGACTAAACTTCACTGCGATATGTCAGATGTGGTAAGTTCTTAACGTTTTGCATTTAAGAAAATTGAAGAATTTTCCTTGAACCTCCGTCGTATATATCAAACTCCCATCGATTTACTTTCTAGATCCTCCCTAATCATGGTCATTATTAATATATGAATATTTGTTAGTAAATTTCTTGTTTGCCCTGAAAGCATAATTAATAAAATTTACAAAAATTATATTTCCATATTTAAACATTTAAAATAAGTAGTAAGTACTTGACAAGTTAAGAAATCAATTTGCCAGATTTGTATCTAATTTAGTTGTTTGAACTATAATATTGCAACTAGAGGTAAATTCCAAGGTATTGTGACATTTGGATTATTTGATACACTAATGTCTAAGTAATAGAGTTTTCTCAAATTCTTGCATATGAATTATGTGTGGGCATAAGAAATTTATTATTTATAAGATAAATATCACCATTTTAGGAGAAGTTATCAAGATATAAGTTTAGAAATGATTTATTTAGGACTTGTGAAATTGAGAAAAAATAGTTAAAAATACGTCACAATTCAACAATATTTGTAACCAAAAATCAAAAAATGTAAGTCGTTACTTTATCAATTTTGACTAAACTGAATAAAAGTATTAAAAAATCTAAGCTAAAATATCACAAAATAATTGATATCAATTAATACAAAAGATAAAGCAACTATGAAGAATTAGAATTTTGAATAACGATAGATATAAGGTTAAATCTAAGTTGGCATTTCTTACCTTTTAATACTTTCTGAAATGGCATGGTCAGCAATCTTGTTATCGGATCATAATCATATTGCACTGTAGTTTAGAAGAACCAAATCAGATCTAAATCTTGATAAAAAAATTATTGAATTATAGTTGAACCTAATATAAAATAATTTAAACATAAAAGAATATTTGAATTATTTTAATATATATGACAACTGTTAACAAATGTTTTTTAAAACATCTAAGGGGCATTTAACTCGGGTAAGTTTCGATAATAGGAGCTACTCTAACCACTAGATCAATTACCGATCTCACAACTACTTCATTTCGTAAGTTAATAAACTCTGGAAAAGAGTAATACATGATCAACACGTAAATAATTCAACATCCTAGATATTCATAAATGTATTACTAACTATGTTAATAACAAACTCTATGATAAAAAATAGATATTAAATCTATAAAATATAATAAACTATACAAAATGGAAAAGAAGTGTATTTCAGATCCATAAAATGTTTAAAGAATAAAACCATTAGATATCAATATCTATGAGTGTGGCTAAAATCTGATAAAAGTCAAAATTATAATTAAAAATGATAAAAAAAAAGAACCATAAAAAAAACAGAATCAGTACGTTTTATCCACGATATGACCGACTAGACCAAAATATTATATATACCTATGAGATAATCAGGATCTAAAGCCACCGCCTTGTTGGCTATAACCCAGATCTTGGTCAGGAGTAATTCAGAAGGAGAGATCTGATGATGGTAAAGAGATATCAATATTTTGAGATGAAGAATTAAAGATGTAGATCGGCAAGGAAATAATAATATAAATGAGTTGTGGTTCAAAAGATTTGGGCGTGAAGATGAAAATAATTGAAGAATTTAGTGATGAAAGAGGAAAAGAGATGGAGAAAATACAGAGTGATGTGTGTTTTCTATTTTTATCAGCAGAGAGAGACGATGTTGAAGAAGTGTATGATATGGGTTGATAAACAGAATAGTAAATGATTAGATTTTTCTTTAAGTTTATATATAATAATTGTTTGTAGTTGATTTAAGTACACCGGCTCTCATATGGTCTAGAAAAAGGATCACAAGTTCATCTATCCTAAAAACGACACAAACATTCCCACGTGTTCACATTGCCTATGCACTAGAGCTTTTTATTTACAAGTGTAACTCACAAGAATATAATGCAATTTTTGGTATTACAATTTTGTACGAAATAGAAATAATTACCCGATCTTATTGTTTATATAATTTGTGTGCCTTAGTTTTATATTTTCTATTCTATTTAGTTTATGACCCCATCCCTTCTTATTTCTCATTTTACTTTTTAAACTCATTATTACACATCGTCACCATCGTTCTAGTTGCCACCGCAATCAACTATTTTTCTATTTCTTAGTCATCAAATATATTTTTTATCATAAGGTATGTTTTTGTCCCTTTTTTAGATGTTGCAGCCAATTTCCATGCATTTTTTTATCGTTTAATCATTTATTGTGTTCTGTGTTATGAATAAATTCTATTAAATCTACATTTAAGTATTGAATTGATTGTTAATAGGTTAGTAAGGTCTTAGGTTTGTTAGTTTTTATATCTTTTTCTCTTTTGATCTTGTGGTATACATGTGATTATGTAGTGCAGTTGTTGAGATATGTTGATTAAGCGCATTTTTTGCTTAGTTAAGATCAAAAGCATTTTTTAACATCGTTGTCTGGGAGTTTGAGTAGTTATCTATTGAATTAGCCTAACATACCCATTGACACCACTAACTCATCAGTTGACAAGATAAACCAATGTTTATGAATATAACTCATATTTTTGAACGACAACTCACAAGAACGTATTAGTAACACATTGTTTTAAAACTGTCAACCCATTAATATGTTTGTACAATCCATTGATATATCTATGCAACTCATTATTTTGTACCATTACTTCACTATATTTGTAATGTCAAACCACTACTTTTTGCATAAATTTTAAGTATCCTGCAATCCAATTTATTTATTTTTTTGCACATACAAGTATTTTTTTGTCAATGAGTGATTTTATTTTTGTGATGGAATTGAAAATGTTATGGATTATATTAGTTATAAAATATTGTAATTATATAATGGTTTTAGTTATAAAATAATATAATTATGAAATATTTTATTCATGAAAATAAATTTTAATTATAAAATATTTTGTTATTAATTAAAGAGGCGAAGGATATTTTAGTCATTTTAAGATTGGGAGATCGAAATAGAAAGGTTGTTGGAGTTAAGTTGATTTAAGAGGTTAATAGTGATTAAGGAATAGATGTTTGACTCCTAATTCTACCAAACTAATTGGGAGGCTGTTAGACTTAACCTTAATTGTGTATGGAAGTAGGGTATTTTCATGGTAGTAGATAAGAGAGAACAACATATTTTGGTATTGAACCTTAGCATGATCAAAATAACTCCCCAAAGTCTTAAGAAAAATTAATAACAAATAATTCATTTTGACAAAAACCTTTCATCTCATTTTCTAAACAAAAAAAGTGAAGATAAACATTTGGTTGTAGTTTTAAAGCAATATTAGTTTCCTATCTTTGCCTTTTTTACATAAATATCCAATAGTATATATTATTCGCCATTTCATCTTTTTTTTATCATAAGATGTGTTTTTATCCATTTTTCTAGATTTTGCAGCCATTTTTCCATGCATGTTTTTGTCGTTTAATCATCTATCATGTTTTGTGTTATGAGTAAAATCTATTTAATCTACATTAAGTAAAGTTATTGTTATTAAATTAGTAAGGTCTCGGGTTTGTTAGTTTTTATACATGTTTCGCTTTTGATCCTATTGTATATATGTGATTATGCAGTGTAGATGTTGAGAAAGTTGAGAAAGTTGATTAAGATTTTTTGCTTAGTTAAGGTCGAAAGCATTGTTTCACATCATTGACTGGGAGTTGAGTAGATATCCACTGAATTTGTCTAACACCACACTGATTTTACACCATTAACCCATTAGTTTTCAAGATAAACCAATGTTTATGAATATATAACTCATTGTTTTTAAACGGTAACATACAAGAATGTATTGGTAACCCATTAATTTTAAACTGTCAACCCATAAATATGTTTGTACTCCATTAATATATTTATGCAACTCATTATTTTGTACTGTTACCTCACTATTTATTGTATTGTTAATCTATGATGTAGATCTCGGTTTGGGCGCTAGGCGGTCGACCGGGGCCTAGCGCCTAGGCGGGATTACACAGGGCCTAGGCGGAATTATTCGGTTTTAAATCACATTGTGTAATTTTGTATATTTAGAAATATATATGTAGTAATTATAGTAATTTTAACTATTTAAGTCATAAAATTCATCTAACAACGCTATAGTAGAATATAAATACTAAAAATTGAGTTATAATATCAACTAAAGAATTCTCGAGAATAAAAAAAATAAAAAGGTCTATGCGAGAATGCTTTTCCATTAATCAGCGCCTAGGCGGTCATTTTTTGCCATTAATCGTTGCATAAACGGGCTAGGCGCCTATTCCAAGGCGACGAAGGCGCTAGGAAAAAACACCTAAAATTTTAACTAGGCGTAAGCGGCTGAGGAGGGAGTTGACGCCTAGGCGGAGAAATCTACAACATAGTTGTTAACACACTAATTATTGCTTATGTTTTTAGGATCATGCTATCTACTTTTTTTTCGCACATTCAAGTATTTTGTTGATTTTGCGATTCAAAGAGTGATTTTACTTTTGTGATGAAATAGAAAATGTTATAGATTATATTAGTTATAAAATATTGTAATTATAGAATATTTTTAGTTATAAGATAATGTAATTATGAAACATATTAGTTATAAAATATTTTATTTATGATGTTTTTGTTATTAGTTAAAAAGACATAGGGTATTTTAGTTATTTTATTGGATTGGATCTTTTTTGTCATAATTGTTAGGCCATAAATTTTATAAGTAAATCACCATTAATATATATATGAAATTGCATATGTTATACTAATTTTATGTAAATGTTTAAATAAGTTGTAAGTTTGAGATAAAAACTAAAATTTATTTCTAGAAAAAATGAAATGTCAAGTTAAGAATCAATTTAAATATTTTCATATTATCCCATAAATGAATAGTATTTCATTCCCAACTCTCGTAATATTTTGTTAATTTAGTTTAATATACTTTTATGAATATAAAAGACTTAATTAAGAGTTTCAGTCAAGATTTTCAAATTTTTTGAACTTTCAACCGCGGTTGGCTAAGATTATAAATGTATTTATCAGTTTTAGTGTCCAAAAGTTAAGAGTCAGATATAGATATAGATATAAAGTTACGTTTGTTTAACCAAAACTAATTGAACTTTGATTTGACCCAAACCATTTATAAATTTCTCCAAGTAAGTGTTTATTGTCTAACTTTTAAAGATAATATTAAAGAGTTTAGATTTAAAGTTATTTTCTCTGAAAATACTAAAGCTCTCAGTCCTGAATCTCAACATATATACGTCATGCACCATACAAATGGCCTAAATTGTACATCCTCCTATGGTATATACATCGATTCCTATACTTAATAATGGATGGTTGAACATATTCAAACTTTAATTCATTATTTATTTACCATTAAAATAAAGATGTCCAAATTTTATCAATTGACTTCCAGGTGCATGTAAGAAAGGCAGACTAGTTGGTGCTAGACAACTCAACTACTTGTTTAGATTTGGCAATTAGACTTCGAAATTGGTTATGGTTGCGAAGATCCAATGATTATGAACTTGTTATTAAGATCTAACAACTCAAAAAAAATGAAAGAATGAAGAATTAAAAAATTGGGAAATAAGGTGGCAATGAAGAACTCAAGGGAGGGCCTTAATTGTGTATGGAAGTACGAGGTGTAATGGTAGCAGTTAAGAGAAATCTAACATGATCAAAATAACTATATAACGTATTAAAAAGATTAATAATAAATAATTCATTTTGAAAAACCTTTAGTCTCATTCTCTAAACAAGAACACATGAGAAGATAAACATTCGGTTGTAGTTTCAAAGCATTAGTTTCCATCTTTGCCCTTTTACATATATAAAATGTTTCTAAACATCATTTACACCTCTCCTCTCACTTTGTTGGTCTAGTCCATGAAGTCTCAGAAGTCTTTGTATTACCATAATACACTTGTTTAGATGAATCATCCCAGTAAACCTAAACAAAACAAATAAATAAACAAACATGTAAAAAATTACTCCAATTAATTTAAAAACAATAAAAATCATAATACCTTCCAATTAGATGGAAGACCTTTTGAAAGTTGATTCATATCAGGCTTTTCACTAATTTCCTCTTTTTCTTTTTCTTTTTCTTTTTCTTTCTTCAACTCACTTCTCTTTCTTTTCACACGTTCTCTCCTACATGATGAAATTAAGTTAATACAAAAAATCTCAACATTAAAAGTAGAAGATTAAAAATATTTATTTATTTACCAATCACCCCCTAATGGTTGAAAATTCGCATTCTCTTTTGCTTCTCCACTTGCTATTTGTTGTGCACGCCATTGCTGTATTATGAAAATAAAAAATAAATTAAATTAAATAAAAGAACTTATATATAGACAGAATTTACCTCAATTTCACGTTGTCTTTTTTTCTCAAGCTTTTCTAAATAAGTTTCTGCTTCTTCTTCCTCTTCTTCATGCATTTCCTCTTTTGCAGCCTTCCACTGTAAAAAAACTCATATTACCTAACTTTCACCTTAAACAGTCATTAAATTACTATACAAAGAAATATAAAACTTACCTTATCAACTAAACTTGACACTTTTTTATTAGACCTTAATGTTGAAGCTACTGATACTGTTCGTTTTTTAGTGCGCGCAACTGTAAAAACAAAAAGAAATAACATTATTATATTCATTATAAAGGGACCAGTGAATAATTATTTAATTACCTTTAGTTTGAGGTTTAATAGTTGTAACTGTATCAGTAACAGAAGTAGATGCTTTTTCTATTTCTCCATTAATCTCAGAAACATCATTATTCAACGCTTTTGATTGAGTATGTATTGATTTCAAGGTATCGGAATTAAAGCTTTTAAAACCAGATACACTACTAATACCAGAAGTGGGGTCCACTAATCCATCTTGTAATGTATTATAATATGCCGTATGGTCAATAATAGGGTTGACCATTACAGGACCAGCACTGTAAATAGTTGGTACTGCTTCGTAATAAACCGATGGATGAGTAACTGCTCCTTGAAAACCGTAATAATCGTAAGTTGAGGGGTAAATTTGGTTGTATTGTTCTGTATATGAGAAACTTTGTACTGTATCGGAACCTGGTGGTGGTGGATTTGGTGTTTCCGGTGGCTCGTTTGGTGGTGGTGGTGGGGGATAAGGTTCGTTATCAGGTGGTGGAGGTGGGACCCACTCTTTATCTTCAACTTCCATATCCACATCCATGTCTGTTTCTTCAATTTGACTTGCAAGTCCTTCAACTTTTTTAACTGTTTCTTCAATAATGGCTCCATTAATGGGACCCACAGGTTTTTCTTCTTCTTCTTCTTCACTTACTATCTCACCTGGTTCAAGTGTGTCCTTAATTTCATTCATTTCTACTTCTTTAACTTGATTATTTATAATTTCTTCGAGATTCTTGAGCTGTTTTTCGGAATATACCCAAAAAGGAAGAATTAAAGATCCATGAGATGCTAATGATTTAATATCATTCATTCTAATCTCAATCTCTGTTATACATTTCAATATTACATCATCTTTGGACCTGAAAAAAGGGATAAATTCATTAGAATTAACAGTAAAAAAAAGAGATATATAAATAAAGAATTAAATATTAAACCTTTTGATGCATTTGATCTGCTCTAACAAGTATTCACAATGTTCGATAAGTCGTGAAGAAAATTCAATCCCAGATTCATCTTCTTTATTTTGTTGTATTGTATCAACTTCACATATCACTGAAGAATCCTCGATAAATTTACTTTCCTTACCCACTGAAGATACATTTTCCTCGGGCAGCTCGGGTAGCTCAGGCAACTCGGGCAGATCAGGTAGCTTGGGCAGAGGAGTTTCATTACCCTCTATCTTTTCATCTAAAGCAAAATTCTCATGATCAATTTGTTCTACACTATGAGCACCATCTTTGATTTCAGTTTCTTGATCCGAAACATGTGGGACCCCCCAAGAAGTTTCACCAGTTACAATATTCCAGTAATAATATTGATTACTTTCTTCATGCAATACCATTTTCCACTCTGAATTTTCTTGTTTATCACTAGTTACATGAGTAATTTGCTCTGTTAAAGCCGTATCTTCGTTTTTATTACCATTTGGTGATTTTTCTGAAGAAACGGGTAATTCAGAATCCATTTCCAGTATAAATTGTTCAACCTTTTGCATAACAGAATCATTCTCTTCATTCACATCAACACTTTTATCATCTATTACAGCTTCTTTTTTAACCTGTGTAAAAAAAATGTTACATAAAGTGTTTGATAAAAAGCAATTTGACCCCAAAGAAACAAAGTTTATATACCTGTTCTTCAGTAATACCAAGAGGGGATTTTGTATCATCACTACTCATTTGTTCCTTAGATTCTTCTTCTTCATCTGACTCATCATCATCACTATATTGACCAAGCAGTAATAAAGGATTTTGTGGGTTTTGACCTGCGAATTTAGATACTAATATATTAAAACACCATAGAATGATATAATTAAGCGAGGAATTAAATAATATAAAATAAAATCCATGCAGTTAGTTATGTAAGCCCATAAGGGCAATAAGGACATTAATAACCACCTGTAACACATGAGAAACTTGTCAGTGATGTATACTGCAATAAAGCTGAAGATGTACAAACCGAGTGAGAAATTAAACCCTTTCCGGAATATTCCCCTTTGATGCCGTAAAAAAGAAGGCATAACAGGTCATCATCAGAGTTTACTCAGTAAATTCACTGTTTGAAGATGAATCAATTAAGCCAGATCAGCCTGAAAAGAAAGACTTTTGGGGTACAAAGAACATGGTGTGAACAATGTATAATCAATATCATGTCTTCTCTATTAAGATCAAGATCAAGATCAGTCCTTTTTTGAAGAGAACTGATGGGACCCACCTGAAGAAGAAGATGGTGAATTGGGTAATATTCCAGCATGATTCTTTGAATCCCCCTCCCCTATATTAGCTTCATCTTGATCTCCTACAAAACATAGTTCGGTATTATATCAGGAGTTCAACAGATATTAATCCGAAATTTAATTCTTAGAAAGTTTAAATAATTATACTAGAAGTTATCTAACAATAACATTTAAAAAAAAAATTGAGATATAAATAGAACACGATTTGAAGTATATATGAATATACTTCATATAATAGATTGAGTTACAAAATAAATTATACCAGAGGGTTCCGCAAAGAGGTCAAGCTTAACTCGACGACCGGTGGCGCCCATGGCGGCGTTCCTACGCTCCTTCCGCCTCCCCATCGCCACTAATAAGCGGAATCGAAGACGGAAACTGATAATTTGATAACTGGACTAATTAATTTGGATTAAAATGTAATCCCTATTAAGTTATTGATGGAAAGCTCTAGGGCACGAAAGCGATATCTTTGTTTGTTAAGCTCTAAAGTACTAGAAGAAGAAATCGTACAAAAAGATTGAGTACTACTACTGTTATTTATGGGTGTGGGCTCGAGGTCCTTTTCAGAAATTTCAAAAGGAGCCCATGTTTTCAATTTCATGAAGCCCAAGCTTACTACTTTTTTCGTTAGAGTGATGATTGGATTGAATTGGACTTTCGAAATTGTTAAAGCATTACAAATTAACTAGGTGGGCAAGGATAGGTGTCAATTGCCAAGCAAATTACTACTTAAAAGATCTTGCTAGGCAACCCAATGCATTACTATTCTTATTAATCGAAGTTGGCTTTACTATTCAATTAAAGTTATAGATTGCATAATTGAGGTGAAGTCATTTTCAAGAATAGCTTGTTTGGTTGGAAATTTAGTTGTTATATACGTTGTTTTAAGTATGTCTGTTGTTTTTGCTTGAAAACTGATTCAAGGATTAACTTTCTAAAAAATTTCTATAATTACTAAATCATCAGAGTTGCTTATAGTGCATGATGTTACAGTTTTTGAAGAAGAATAGGCTACGTCGTAGTTGATTTTCACAAAATTAGGTGGAGGTGTGGTTCATTCTACTGGTTTATATTAAGATATTTTGGTGATTTCGTTATTTGTTAGAATCTCCTCTATTATCACCAATATATGTGGTATTCATGTTAGCATTTGAAATAAGTATATTCTCTTCTAATGTTTTCATATTCACACATATGCTATTTTCAGATAGGAAGTAATATGCATAGTTCTTTCTAGTTTTTAATAGTGAGGTTTATCACTTTTATAGGATCACATTTAATATTGTTATAAAGATAATTATTTCTTTCCTTCTAGATTTGCCCATCAAAACAAGTAATCAATTCAAAAACTCTATTTGTCTCTTTATAAATTATAAAATATCTCAATAGATGTTTAATAACCATATGTCTAATATAGCAGTGGTACTATTGCATGTGTTACTATTGAGGAGGCAGTTAAACCCCACGTTTTTTGTCCAAAGACATGCAGAAAGGATATGTTTAATATTTTCAGTTCTCGTGTTACAAATTTGACAGTTTTAATCTTTATTAATATACCTTTTACTCAAATTCTCTTCAGTGGGGAGTAAATTTCTAATTGCCTAATATTTTTTTTGGGCAGTTTTATTTTTCTAGTGAAATATAGGTTTTAATATCTCTTCTTCTTTTTTTTTAGTTGGTGATATGCTTCCTTTTTCGTAGAATTACTCGTTTTGTTATTACATCATATTAATTGATTTGTACACTCAAAAAAAGAAATGGATATATTTTTTATTTTGTCACCTACTGAGTGTTGTATAGAGTACTAATAGTATCAACATTCTATGTCTTTACTTCATTATTGAAAAGTTTACATATTTTTTTAATATTATTTTATCGTTGTACATATACCATTATGGTTATTTATCCATAAGGAGCTTAATGTTTTTACCATCCTCAATGCTCTATTTTATGTCATTAATAAAAACCATTTATGTCTAGTAATAAGCTTTTCTAGCCCAATGAGGGTGTTTGACGTATATTTGCTTCAAGAAAGTCAGTGTTGTCGAAATATTTCCCTTTTTTTACTTTGCAAAGAAGAGAATTATGGTTATTAGCCAAACTCCATGCATGTTTTCCTAGGAGGGTAGGTTCATGTGGTGAATATCCTTAATCCTAGTCCATCTTCAAAATTTAATTTTGTTAGGTCATTTCACTTGCACAAGTGGCAGTGGATTCATTTTTTTCCTCAATCTCCCCACCAAAAAATTGAAGTTATTCAATGTAATGAATTACAAATATATAAGGGGTGATGAAGGATGACGTTATATAATATGGAATATTTTGCAATGCACCTTTTATTGATATTTCTTTACCTCCTTTGAAAGATAAAGGGTTTTCCGATTTTTGGTTTTGTTTGGAAGTCTGTAAATAATAAGGGACATATATATTTTGATTTAGATTTTCCCCGGTCTATAAGAAACCCCAAGTAATTTCCTAAATTATGCACTTTTTCATATTAAGACTCTTAGCCATGATGTTTTGTATAAGGGTAGGTGTGTTTGGGGCTACATAATGCACCACATTTGTTTAGATTTAGAAAAAGTCATATAGAATGTCTATACTTATTAAGTATATCATTAAATGCATTTATGTCAATATAGTATACTTTTAGGAAAAAGATATTTCCATTTGCAAAAAGCAGATGATTTATCAAGGGGAAAGTTTTTACCTATATTTATCCTTGTATAAGATTTTTATCTTTTTTGTCCTTAATTAGAGCAGTCAGTGTTTGTGATATTAGGCAAAACAACATGAGCATGGGTGTTGAGTGGCCACACCGTGGGTTAGACCGACGGTGGAAGGGCGGTGGTCGATGGGGGGTTTGCTAGAGATGGTTATTTTTCCTATTTTGGTTGGCTTCCTGTTTTGAAGGTTTAATAGAGCTGATAAGAGTTAATTTTGGATTATTAGCATTTAATGGCGTAAAGTTGAGTGGGTTTGCTTTTTACTTTTTTGTCAGCCATTAATACGGGTGTTTACACACACACGCTGGGCATTGGAGGTGGAAGATTTTATTAATTTCCGACCTAATTTTGCTAACACGGTCTAATAATTCATATCTACATCAATTTTGTAAACCATATCAGCATTATTTTCTTAAAACATATCAACATAGTATTCTTAACTTTGTTTTCGGTTTGATTATTTTTGTTTACCTTCGTTCTAGCTCATTTCTTGATCAAATTGACTCATTCTTGTTGTGGTGGATAGTTATTCTATAGAGATTCTTATGGGACCAAGGAATAAAAATTTGAACAAGCAGGTGAAGGATGATAATTTGTAGGCTAATGTAACAAAATATGTTCTAGTTTCACCGATTATAAGAATTAGTAATAATTTTACTGATAATAGTAAACTGAAAATTGGATCTGGAAGTAAGATTGGAAGTGCAAATTTGAAGGAAAAAGTAAGTAACATGAGTATGAATGAACAAATTAAAAGTGTGGACAAGGTGTTTGTTGAAAGTTAAAAGTTGGATGACGAAGATGAAACTGCTGATTTCATGGACCAAGGACTCATTAACTCTGAGGACCATATCATGGAGCACTCTACTATTGAGTGTACAATAGTAGAGACTCTAAACGGTCAAGAGTATATGAAAGTGCTAGATGGGGGTGAATAGGATTACTAATAAGATTAATGCCTAATTAAAAAATCTTTTGGACAATTATATGTTTTAAAGAGAAGCTTCTAAGTCAACTAATATATCAAACTCTTAAGGGATCATGCAATGGATAAGTTAGAGGTTTGATATATAAGTTAAACAAGTAAATCGAATTTCTATTCTCTTACTATGCTAGATGATCTAAGTTAGATAAACTAGAAAATCAATATCACAATATTCATACTAGCATATTATCAAACATATAAAGTGCGGAAAATAAAGAGTGTAGGGATAGAAAGATACACACGATTTATAGTGGTTCGGTTTCCCTACATCCACTACCTAAGGAAGCCTCCTTAGGATTTCAAGCTTTTCACTAAGCTCTCGTGTCTCTCTTAACCGGGTCGAGAACACAATAACCCTTACAACCTCTTCGATAACACGAAGGACAACCTCTTCGAAACCACGAAGGAAACTCTTGTGTAATCACAACACAAGGACACCGAGTATACTCCCGATACTCAAATTCTCTCTTAATCTAGCTATTACAAGAACTAGACTTAAGAGGATAAATACAAAGAGTTTAAAGGGTGAAACTACTTTGCTAACAATCTCCTAATGAGTAGATATAACACTTAAGCATGAAAGACTCCTCTTGAGTAGATAGAACTTTGTGGCTTATTGGATTAACTTCTTAATTGAGTGGATATGAAAATGTATAGCTCTTGACACCTTCTTGGATGATAACAATTAAGCCCTTTAGTGTATATGGGTTGAAGGTGTAGTTGTAGCCTTGAAAGACCTTCAATTTATAGCTGCAAAATGCTCCCAACGGTCATAAGACTTGTCTCCAACGGATATATTAATATCCCCAACGGATATATGCCTTTTGTCTTTATTTTGCTGCAGAAAACCCTAATATGCGGTGCACCGCGGGGTTGGTGCGGTGTACCGCACTAAGCTTGCTTAATTCACTTGCTTTCTAACGGACTAGCCCCCTGGTCCGTGGTGTAGTCCGTGGGCTGCGGTGTACCGCACAGAAACTCCGGTGTACCGCACCAAAGGTCTAAAACACCTTCTAGTGAGTATATCTTTTACTGTGATGCTCGGATCAGAAAACCTTCTTCATGAGAGTTGTAGAGAACATCATTCTAATAAACTTTGTAGTTGATCACTAAATCTAATTCTCAATGTACACAAAGATAAGGTTAAAAGTATTTGTATGAGAATTAGTTTCTTAAGATAAACCAATAAAGCTTTGATCTAAAAGATAAAGAATGTGTTTTTTGATGAATTAGAGTGCAAGATAGAATATGTAAAACAAGAATAATTAGCACACTAAACACAAGAGGATTTGTCACATTAAAACAACCTATTAAGGGAGGCTATATGCCAACAATCTCCCCCTTTTTGATGATGACAAATCCTTCACTAAAACACCTTAGGAATGATATGAAAGTTTAAGCTCTAATGAAATTAAGCTCCCCCTCACAATAAGCATTTAAGTAAAAATGAATATAAGATATGAAATGCATTTGTGAGTATTAAAAAGTGCAATTTTGAAAGTTTTAGTGCACATATTTCTCCCCCTTTGTCTTCATCAAAAAGACGGGATAATAAAATAAAATCAAACAACTAATCATAGAAGAGCTAAAACTCAAGTGAATAGATTTTGAAAAACAACATAAAGAGATCAAGGGTTAAGAGCAATTAAAACATTTTAATTTTGAAATGCATAAAGATTAACAATGTAAAACATGAAACAAGATGAAAGAAAGAGATAAGGGATAAGAACATTTTACCAACTTCTAGATCGGAAGATTATCATCTTATAAGCTTTCTATAAACGCAAACGATTAGTGCAATTATGAGACAAACGATTAGTACAAACGATTAACCAAGCATTTGAGATTTTAAAGATAATTTAAGAAAAACTCCCCCTCACAAAATGCATAGAGTGTTTGTTTCAATTTTGAAAAAGTTTGACCAATAATTTCTCCCCTTTTTACCAATAAGAATATTTGAACCGATTTTAAGAAATCAAGGGGTAAAATTTAATCTTTGAAAAGTATAGGGGTCAATATGCATTTTTCAAAAGTTTAGGGACTAAATGCAATTTTGAAAAACTTTAAGGCCCTAAGTGCAATTTTCAGTCATAGGAAAAGCCAAAAATAACTTGTTCAAACTATAGGGACCTCAAAACAATATTTTTCAACCTATAGGAAACATAATGCAAATTGAATAAGATCAGGGACTAAGAGTGCAATAACACCTATATCATCAAGAAAATTGTTAGCAACATCAACACAACAATATAAAATCCGAAACATATATTTTAAGCAACTCAAAACCAAAAATCCAAATTAGAACTTAGCAAACGAAATAGAGCAATCACAAGATATAGATAGTAAGGCTAAACAATTTCATTCAAATGAGTTAACGATCAATTAATGGAGTAACTCCCCATAATTCTATGCATAAAAACATTTTTGAAATGCTATGAGAATTTTAAAATATTATCGGAAAAATATTTTGAAAAACAATTTCTTTAAAAAAAAAAACTCCCCCTTACTCAAAGACATATGAAAATGCAAATTTGTGTTCAAAGAGAAATTGAGATTTGAAAGTGTAAACTAGTATCTTTGATCTCTCTCCCCTTTTGTCAACAATAAAGAAAGAATCAATAGGCACTTTTAAAAGTTATAAAAGTTTGTAAGAATAAAAAGTGAAATTTATAATAGTTGAGGGACTAAGAAGCAATTTCACATAGTAGGGACTAAAAATGCAATTTTTCAAAAGTTTGATCTAAAAATGCAAATTTTACATGTGAAAGATTATGAAGTCCAATCTTTGGCACTATGGTGTAATTTAATAAATATGAGGGGTCAAAGTTCAGTTTTATAAATTGTGGGGACTAAAATGCAATTACCAAAATTCTAAGAGATAAAGTGCAATAACATGATTCAAGAGAATTTGATGCAATATCATTTATAACATAGAAACAATGATTAGTAACACAAGATAATATCCCAAGATAAAACATGATAAAAACAAACACAACTAATCAAATCAAAACCAAATCATAATTATAAACACAAGCCATAAGGAGGAATGCAAAAATATATACGAGATAAAGAAAAGAAATCACCGGATTTTCCTTTTTCGAGATTTGAATATTCTTTCGTATATTAATTCTTCCATTTGTTTCCTCCAAGCAAAGTAACGATCACCTACAAAGAGTGGAGGTTGTGTAGAAAACAACTCTTCCAAAAGATTAAATTCCATACCGTTTACTCTACTAACGATTAAGCTATTCATGTAGAGTTAGGCTCTGATACCAATTGAAAGTCCTAGAGGGGGGTGAATAGGATTACTAATAAGATTAATGCCTAATTAAAAAATCTTTTGGACAATTATATGTTTTAAAGAGAAGCTTCTAAGTCAACTAATATATCAAACTCTTAAGGGATCATGCAATGGATAAGTTAGAGGTTTGATATATAAGTTAAAAAAGTAAATCGAATTTCTATTCTCTTACTATGCTAGACGATCTAAGTTAGATAAACTAGAAAATCAATATCACAATATTCATACTAGCATATTATCAAACATATAAAGTGCGGAAAATAAAGAGTGTAGGGATAGAAAGATACACACGATTTATAGTGGTTCGGTTTCCCTACATCCACTACCTAAGGAAGCCTCCTTAGGATTTAAAGCTTTTCATTAAGCTCTCGTGTCTCTCTTAACCGGTTCGAGAACACAATAACCCTTACAACCTCTTCGATAACACGAAGGACAACCTCTTCGAAACCACGAAGGAAACTCTTGTGTAATCACAACACAAGGACACCGAGTATACTCCCGATACTCAAATTCTCTCTTAATCTATCTATTACAAGAACTAGACTTAAGAGGATAAATACAAAGAGTTTGAAGGGTGAAACTACTTTGCTAACAATCTCCTAATGAGTAGATATAACACTTAAGCATGAAAGACTCATCTTGAGTAGATAGAACTTTGTGGCTTATTGGATTAACTCCTTAATTGAGTGGATATGAAAATGTATAGCTCTTGACACCTTCTTGGATGATAACAATTAAGCCCTTTAGTGTATATGGGTTGAAGGTGTAGTTGTAGCCTTGAAAGACCTTCAATTTATAGCTGCAAAATGCTCCCAACGGTCATAAGACTTGTCTCCAACGGATATATTAATATCCACAACGGATATATGCCTTTTGTCTTTATTTTGCTGCAGAAAACCCTAATCTGCGGTGCACCGCGGGGTTGGTGCGGTGTACCGCACTAAGCTTGCTTAATTCACTTGCTTTCTGACGGACTAGCCCCCTGGTCTCGTGGTGTAGTCCGTGGGCTGCGGTGTACCGCACAGAAACTCCGGTGTACCCGCACCATAGGTCTAAAACACCTTCTAGTGAGTATATCTTTTACTGTGATGCTCGGATCAGAAAACCTTCTTCACGAGAGTTGTAGAGAACATCATTCTAATAAACTTTGTAGTTGATCACTAAAGCTAATTCTCAATGTACACAAAGATAAGGTTAAAAGTATTTGTATGAGAATTAGTTTCTTAAGATAAACCAATAAAGCTTTGATCTAAAAGATAAAGAATGTGTTTTTTGATGAATTAGAGTGCAAGATAGAATATGTAAAACAAGAATAATTAGCACACTAAACACAAGAGGATTTGTCACATTAAAACAACCTATTAAGGGAGGCTATATGCCAACAGTATACTCTCAAAGAGAGTGAGGCTTTGATGAGTTTTAAGAAGTGTGGAAATGATATAGGTCTTCAAGGGAGCAACTGTAACTCTGGGACAGGAGAGTCTTCGCTACTGAGCACAAGTACTTCTGAGAGAGGTATGAGTTGCTTAAATAAGAATAATTCAGTTAGTAATGATAATTGTGTTGAGATGAATGACTATGCTAGTAAGTATAAAGGAATGATGGTAAGTGGATCAAAGAGGATTTGAAGCTCAAGTATTATCCACCTATCATGGTGAATGGGAAAATATTAGTTAAGCCTCCTAAGAAAACAATTGATGAAGGAGCTAAAGTGTGGAAACCTTGCCTTGTTGGGCAGTTTTTTGGTGAGCCTCCTTCATCTCACATGGTCAGGAGTATGGTAAACATTCAATGGAGAGATAGAGGTATGGTAGAGATCAAATAAACTGATATGGATGTTTATATCTTTAAATTTCAGAGTGAACATGAATGTGATAAGATTCTTGAGCAAGTTTGGCACATTGGAGGAAGGATAATACTTCTTAGGAAATGAGAAGCTAATATGAAATATAAAAGTTGGATATGTCTAAGGTTTCTTTGTAGGCTAAGCTAAGGAAATATTCATTACAAATGTGGACTAATGAGAGATTGAGTTACATGTTTAATGATATAGGTTTACCTATTCGAATTGACCCTATTACTAAGTGTAGGAATAGGCTAAGATTTTCTAGAGCTTGTGTGGAGGTAGATATAACAAAAAAGTAAGTAAAAAGAATTCCTATAGATCTTGAAGAAAATGGGATATTTGAGGTGGAAGTATATTATGAATGGCTTCCTCCAACGTGTAATATTCGTAAAGTTGTGGGTCACAACTTGAACAATTGCCCTAAGAATGTCGAGAAGATAGAGAAAGGTAAGGTTAATGAGGTTCACCAAAATGCGGGTATAAAGCAAAATAAAAAGAACAATGAGGAGTGGAGAGTAGTACAAAAGAAGAAAAATGTTGAAGCTAGTCCAAGTAAGAATCGTGTTAATAAAGAAAGTAGTGAAAGTGAGAAAAAAGAAAAATAGGTTGATAAGGTTAATGATGTAGGTATGAAGAGTAATCAGTTTAATGCTTTAAGTATTGCCAATGGAAATTTTAGGGAAGCATTAAGTATGTTTATGGGGAGTACCCATAAGGATAAGATTTGCATACCACCGGATAAATGATCATTTCTACATGGAATATGAGGGGATTTAATAATGTCCTCAAGAAAAAGAGGTTGTAAATGTTATTAGAAGTAAATGTGACTGGTTTTTTGGAGACTAAGATGAGTAAAGAGAATTATGAGAAGTTTTGTAACAATTACTTACATAATTTGAACACCAATACTAATCATGATAAAGATGATAGCAGTAGAATTTGTGTAAATGGAATTCTAGAACAATTGATATTAATTGCATGGATATGTGTGATCAAGTTATGGTGTTAGATGTGAGGGATATTCAAAAGAAGAGAAATTTTGTTTGTGTAATGGTTTATATTGAGAATGATGAGGATAATAGAAGCTTTTTATGTGATTTTCTTACTAAATGGAGAAATAATATTGGTAAAAGGTCGTGTATTTGGAGTGGAGATTTTAATGAGATCTTGAGAATTGATGAAAGAAGTGGGTGTACAGGGTTTACTTAAGGATCAGCTTAGTTTGATGATTGCATTAGTGATGACAATATGCATGACATCAAAGTATCAGATGCTTTCATACTTGGACTAATAAGAGAGTGGATGGGTTTGTTTCTAGTAAAATTGACAGGGTTTATGTTAATGATTTGTGGCATACTACTTTTAAATCTAATGTAGTGGTTGAGCCGCCTGGTAATTTTTATCATGCAGTTATATATATCACTATTCAAGGAGGTAATAAAGGCAAACCAACACTTTTTAGGTTTTACAACATATAGACTATTCATGAGCTTTTCTTACCAGAGACTAAATGAATCCAACAATTGGTATCTAGTGATTATGGGATAGATTAATCTAGTCACGAGACATCTTTTTAGGGGTATTTAGGAATTAGTTGAGGTATTTTTCACTATTATTTGATGTTTATGGTTTTTTTGTCTAATTTTGGATTTTATATACTTTTAGAGATTTTGTGTGTTAAGGGATACTTGTATGCTACGATACCCTGAGGCGGTGATAAGAAGTCAATAAAACAATATTACCCCAAAGTTATGACGTTAGAGGATGATTCAACCATTTCTGGACAATTAGGGTGTTTACTAGAAATACTTGGAATTCGACTTATCAGAGTCACCAGCGAAATCGGCTCGTACTCTAGACAAACTATTAGAATTTATGGTATTACTTGAAGTTAGGAGCGCGTGAGAACTGACGGTTCGTGATTTGGATTTGGCATGAAATAGTTATACAATTTGCCATTGTCGTGGTTTAAAGCAGTCCACTCATTCATTAAAACGTTTTAGGGTTGACTTGGATCATTTAAAAGGGGACCTCAACACCAAAAATGTTTTGGACCCTTAATATATTAGAAACTAGGTAAAACATATGTCTGAAGACACTCAAAATAACTTTGTTCCATTAACGGGAATCAAACCAAAGTTTCCAGGGTAAAAGTCAAAATTAAGGTTATGGTTGGTTAACATTATGGTTAAGGTTAAGGATTAAGGTTTAGTTCAAGGTGAAGTTAAGGTTAATTTTAAGTTTAAGGATAAGATTACATTTAAGGTTTAAGATTTAACATTTAAGGTTTAAGGTTAATGTTTAATAAGATATAAGGTTGAATATTAGCGCAACAAATCTTCATTTGGTTACGGCTAAGGTTAAGATGAAAGTTAAGGTTAAGGTTTAAAGTTCAATGTTCAAGGTAAAGTTTAAAGTAAAGGTTTAGGTTACGTATTAAGGATAAGGTTATTGTTAAAGTTAAGGTTAAGGTTAAGGTTTAAGGTTTAAGGTTTAAGGTTCAAGGTTCAAGGTTCAAGGTTCAAGGTTAAGGTTAAGTTTTAACTTTAAGGTTAAAGTTAAGCCTTAAATTAAATGTTGAGGTTAAGGTTAAACAAGTTAAGATGAAGGTGAAGGTTAAGGTTTAAGGTTTAAGATTTAAGGATTAGGTGTTAAGGGATAAGGTTAAGGTTAAGGTGAACGTGAAAATTTAAGGTTCAAGGTATAATGTTTAAGAAGTAAGGTTTAAGGATTAGACTAAAAGTTAAGTTTAATATTAAAGTTAAGCATTTACCTTGGATAAAAATGGGTACCCAAGAATTAGTAGAACTTGGGTGGTAGTGTCAAAATCAAGGGTAACAAAGTTGGCGGGTTTCACTAGGTTAACCTTGAGAAGTACATCCTCAACCCACAAAATAATTAGCGTTTGGTCCTCCATTTGTAAGATCATCAAAGTTGTCTCAGTATCACCTAT
Source organism: Nemophila menziesii (assembly GCA_029959085.1). NCBI lineage: Eukaryota > Viridiplantae > Streptophyta > Magnoliopsida > Boraginales > Hydrophyllaceae > Nemophila > Nemophila menziesii. The sequence continues at coordinate 345,828 of JARWIR010000162.1, forward strand.
ATCCAACCTGTCAAAGACAGATTCTAGCATTAGGTTGATGTTTGCCACTAAATTCTTAAGGAATTTCCCATCAAAATTCTTACCAATAGTGACAGGGAGGTTGAATCTCCCCGAATCTTTAAGGTTGGATAGGTGTTTTGTTTGTACCATTGCACTACACTCTTGTATAAGTGCAACCAACTCATATTACTTAAACCACTTCATCTCATCAAGGACAACCTTGAAAAATGGTAAGTAATTGGGTATCCTTTTTATGGACTTGAATAGCGGAACATTGAACTTAAATTGACTCATTTATTGAAGAGTTTACAATACTTAATCATTACACCATTGGGGGTACATCTAAAAGGGTAAGGTGGTGGTGGCACTCTTTAAGCAGTGCTTCTCTCTAGCACACGTGGTTCCCCATTTGGTCGTATGGCCGTTTCTTCTTTCATTTCATCGTCGGGCCAACCATCGAAGAGGTTTCTTTTAATCTTGACTCGCACAGGTGATGGTATCTTTTTTTCTTTTCTCGGCTCCCTCTCAACTATAGCCGGTAGCTCAACTTAGGGAATATTTTCTCCGACTTTTGGACCACACGAAAAATAAAAGGCTAGTATTGTGGTGGGGATTAGATTGCTAGGGAAATCGCTTCGATACTCTTTCAAAGTTTATCTAATGTCTCCCCTTTATCCTCAACTAATGCATATGTGTCACTCATTATTTTCTTTTACTCCCATAAAAATGTGATAGGGTGTTTTACATTAACTTTGTATCCTCGAATGGTGGAGCCGGATGTTCTTTTTATACCAAAGTCTCATTATATGCCTCATGAACATAAGGCAGACTTGTAGCATAAGGTGTATTATTGGAGCAGTAGTCCATTTGTTTTTAACATTGGCCACCCCGTGGGTGACCAGTTTAATTTATTCCTCTAGGCTCTTGAATCAATATTACCAACACTTAATTTAGTTGCTCTACTAGACCAATACAAGCCGGTTAACTCTAATACAACTAGTCCAACTTCAAAGTAGTTTAAGTAGCTTCCAAGACAAGTGGGTTGGCTTCATGTTCTGATTATCTTTAAGTCGCGTTCCATACCGACTCTATCTTTTGCAGTCACACCCGATTAGGGACAAATGGAGGTTTTCCCCGATAATACTTCGATAGACAGTATTTGCAGGTGTATATAAAGTAGGAGGGAATATAATGGAAATAAAATATGTACCTTTTTATGGGATGGGATGGGTAATTATAGCCGTCTAGATCCCATTGGGCCATTTGGCAAGGCTATCATTATGGTCTGCCGCCATGTCAAACCTAATCAGGTGTTCGAGGATGTAATTGTCGGGATTGATGGTATTTATCGATGTCTTGTATATTTGGTTCTCGGAGAGTATGCCCGAGGTAATATTCCTCTTCGAGCCCAATATCTAGATACCATCTCATTGACCAAGGCCTTGATACTACAAGGTTTTTGATATGTAAGCCTTTATAGCATAGCGTAGTCGAGGGCGTAACTCTCCCGGGGTCTTGATGGTCTCTAATGATGGCTTGTAAGTTAATTGGCTAAAACCTTAATACTAACCAGGCTTTTTTGATATATGACTTCGTAGTGCTGGATATTCGTGTGTTTTGACCTTGCTAGCTCATGAGGGAAACTTCCAATGGTCCAAGGTAATTGCATCCTACCAGAGATCATAGAAAATGAGAGAAGAACATGGAAAATGAGAATCAACAACACAATGATAGCAACATAAAGTCAAGTTTGGTACCAAAAAATTAAACCAAATATAACATTATGTGATAACAAACATACAAAGAGAAAAACCCAAAAATAAAATCTTGAAACCAAAAAAAAGTTATCCCAAAGTAAAACTAAAAAATCAAATAAAGAGAAAAGCAACGGGAACCTTCAAATAAACCACGAATCTTAATAACTTATTGATGAAATACAATCCTGAAAATAGAATCTACAAGCCTTAATTTATAAAATTCTTAATATAATTGAAAAGTAATCATAAAAAAACAAGAATCAAAGATATAGAAGAAACCTTAACTATGACATCTCAGTGCCATTCTCTTTCATCCCTCTCACTATTATTGTATTTATTTTTTATAGGAGTAAAAGGACGCACTTGTATACCTTTTTTTGTCAATTCTTGTATAACCCTCAAGGCCTCAATCATATCAATGAATACATTGTATTGTTTTTTCAAACAGTAAAAGAAAGCACTTGTATATCCTAGAACATATCACCAAATACATCATACTTATTTTTTCCTAAAAATACATCATACTTATTTTTTCCTAAAAATACATCACACTGAACTACCTACAATAGGGACAAAATGCATATATATATATATACCTATATTGATAGTATAATGATGCTTTCCAATTACCTTACAAAATGCAAGCTAAAAAATAAATATGGACAAAATGCATGCTACCAAAGAAATCAAGGGTCGAGTTTGATACATCAACCATCTACTCAATTATCTCCTTATAAAGTCCACGATCATTATAGATAGTTTAAAGCTGGTTTGATAATCGAAGGTGTCTCGACACCTTCTGTATAGTACAATAAATCACAAAATTCTCTCTAGTTGGGGAAAATGTTGAGTGGTCCTATTTTATCTTTACTCATCTTAGCTTGCTTACTGTCAACGTACTATGGTCCACCATTTCTTGTACACTTTGATCATCTGACCTTCCATGGGCTGAGTTTCTTACCAGATTTTTGGTTAGTGACAGCAAAAAACAATAGAACAATATGAAAACCATAATAATCGGCTACTGTGTCTTCATTTACTCAATGTTTTAACATGAGAATTTATCTGATAAGGAAAAAAAAAATAGTTTATTTGATGAAACACTGTAACATCGGAGACCAATAAATTCTACCAATCACCAAAAAGACGTGTTAATGCAATAATACGCTCTAATATATTCCGACAACCACTTAATATATTCATGATAATGACTTCATATCTATTCCGACATTATTTCCACAAATCACAATGATCAAATTAGCTTGATAAGACCTTATCTCGTGTCATATTCAGGATCTCAATAATTTTGAAGCAAAATAGATTATTAGACAAAATGTGAGCAAGAAAGGTTGTTCTATTATTGTGATACTATAATATTAAGACTTTAGTGTATTGAATAAAATTCTACTATCACTAAAAAAAGATTATATCGGTAAAAATATTTGGCACTAAAAATTTCAATTTTGCGGTTAATAGGCATTAGCGGCAAACGTCGCCGCTATTCATCACCGTAATAAGTTCGTCTCTAAAAAACACCTTTTGTAGCAAATTATTTAATTTTGCCACTATTGACTTTATCTATAACGGCAAATATTGCTGCTAAAAATATAATTAGAGACCATTTTGGTGTTGGCGCAATAAATATTATCGTTAAAAATATCATTAGATGTCATTTTAATGTTGTCGCAATTTATATCGTCTCTAATGATACTATTTCTTGTAGTGTATTCAAAATTAATTTATTACTACTTAAATCACAAATCCAAATTTTTTTGTTACAAAGGAGGTCCCTAAGACCGTGGAATTCTAATCTAACACTTCATCCATCAAAACTGGTTTGAAAATCAATCTCGGGGACTTCCTCCCGAACCTATCTTTCATAAGTCTTATCCAGATGCCATTCGGTAGGTCTATATAAACACTATATGCCATCGCCTGAGTCAAGCTAATGTGAGTCATCCAATCCGTGCACGAATTCGTCTCTCTATAAATGTGCTTGGCTGAGAAATCCAAATTCTGGGCCAATATTCTCCGAATTTTCTGAATCCATGTCGTCGCAGGTCCTCTTCCTCTATTCCCTTAAAAAAAACTTCCAGAGCTTCTCGAAAGTCCACTTCCACGTACAAAACACCAAAACCTTCTTTTTCCGCCATCTTCAATCCTTCATTTAGAGCAATCACTTCCGCAATCACCGGAGAAGGACATTGAAAGTTCATTGAGAACACCCTAATCCATGTCCCTTTCCGCATCTCTAAAAACTCCTCCCGTTCCTCCCAAATTTTGCTTTTTTATTATAACTCTCATCCGTGTTTAGTTTAAGTCCCATACTCAGCTTGCACCACCCTATAAGTTCCAACTTTTTATGTATCACCTTTCCCGGGATAGAATCCCAAGCCTTGATAGAATTAACAGCCTAGAATCGTGATTTACTAATGATCCCCAGATCCTTCGTCAAAAGCGAACCATTAAAGATATTATCATTATACACCCAGAAAAGGTTGTTGAGTCAAAATCAATTTAATAATACGTTTAACTCAAAACATTATCTTAAATAGTCAATTATCTAAAAAGATCAATTAAAATTGATATTGACCAAAAAAATTATATATATAATATTTTTTACAATTTTTATAAATTTAAATATATTATTAATATTTATTTAGACTTGATTTTTTTTTGTTTCAAAGGCGGGTCACGGGGAGGGCCGAAGTTTTTTGAGTCTTGTAAAAAAATCTCATCTTAATCTTAAAAGAGACATGAGATAGACCGCATCTCAATATTAGAATGAGATAGATACTTTATCTTAATTTTGGTGAGAGAACTCATCTCAGAGTTGATGAGACAAATCTCATTATATACACAATTCAACAAATCACATCTTAAAACTGAGGGGACAAATCTCAGGTCAAAGTTGATGGGACAAGTACCATCTCAGTGTTGATAGACAAATACCATCTTAGAGTTGATAAGACAAATCTAATCACATACACAACTCAAAAAAATAAATTCTTAATGGTTACATATTAAATCTCGAAATTTATGTATCATATTGAAAAAAAATTATAGATGAAAATTATTATCTTCAATTATTAAAAGTTTCTCGAAAAATATATTTTTCCTATTAATTTTTGAACTGTCAAAATTTTTGATGGGATAAATCCCATATAAAAAATAAAAGTAAATAAAAAAATAGAAAAGGAAAAGAAAAAATAATTTAGAAAAGAAAGAAAAAATGTTAAATTTAATTTAAATAAATAAATAAAATTATTTTACTTATTAATTATTAAATTTATAATTAAATAGTATGTATGGTTAAAAATAATTAAGATTTATGTTTTATAACTTTTTTTGCTTATTATCCCTGTAAAAGATTTTTGATAAAATTCAGTTTAAAATCTCTGAATTGTTATAAAATATTTTAATCACTGAAACTGTTATTGAACAATACATTTTTTATTTTCTATTGTACAAAGATGTTTTTTTTTTTTTTTTTACATTCACACATAAATGTGTTACACAATTTTTTGCCTTGAAATTTTGTGATATGGATTTGCATGATACTGGAAAAAATTATTTGATAACTATTGGTCACCTTTACTTTAAATGAATAGTTAGAGTTGAGGCAACTTATATCTATGGAAGAAGGCTACTTTATAGTTGAGGCTAATGATTTAGAATAATGCTAAATATTACCTATTCACCCTTATGTGGAGCCTATGTGGAGATTTTAAAAACTAATCATGACGTTTCTCTTTTTTAAATAACTTTTTTTTCTCTATTTTATTTAATGTCACATAGGCTCCAAATAAGGAGTGAAGAGGTGAAGGGGTGATATATAACATTACTCAATGTTTTAAACTAATCATGTTGTTTACATGCTACTCAAGTTTGGCTAGAGAAAGAATCTGTTCGGTCTTGTTTGTAAACAACCATCAATTTAAAAATTCTTAAACAAAATGAGCTAGTTCAGGTTCATTTGTGTGTTGTTCGTTTATATTGTATAATTTATTCATCAAACACATATGTTCTTAAAACTTATGTATTAATTAGGATATTATTTTTAAAAACTTTTTTCTTTCATTTGTATAACATTTCATACTTCATACTATCCAGGACTTCTAATGTAAATCGTCCGTGGAAATTATTTTCATTCACAAAAGAAACAAACTACTTATGAATAATTTGAACTCGCCTTGAAAATAACTCGTTCGATAAGTTAAACAAACAAATTTGAACATCTTATACTCGACTCGCTTAAATTTGGGATTGGCTCGACTTGAGATGTAAAACAAACAAGGTTGAAAATATGGTACTCGTCTTTTTCACAATATTAGTTGGATCTTGGCACCCAAATCTTGTTTATTTATATTACACTATAATTCTTTGAGTAAATAGACCCTTTTACAATGTATTATAATGTGATTGACAAGTTATCACCTAAAATCTAAATTGTATAACACCAGCAGTAGATGAGGAGATGAATGGATTATTGACTAGACCTATCGCTATGACAAAATTGGAATATGCTTACAGAAGTATGAATCCAAACAAGGCCCCTGGCCATATGGTTACTCAAGTTTTTTATTTCTTAAATATTGGAACTTACTCAAATTGGATATTCTTAGGGTGGTTTCTGATTTCATTTATAATACTAGTGACTAGTCTTCTACTAGTGGAGGTATCATTGCCCTCATACCCAAAGTGATGCAACCTGAGTCCATTGGTTTTCTTAGACCAATCAGTTGTGCAAATTTTTTTTACAAACTTATTTCTGTGGTTCTGGTAAACCATTTATGGGTATTTGGGTGGATGATAATCAAAATGCTTTTGTTCTTGGTAGATCTATCTATGCTAATGTCTTGATAGCTCATGAATTATGTTATTTTCTTAAAAATAAAAGAACTTCCAAGACATGTTTAACGGCTATCAAGGCAGATATCTAAAGTATATGAAAATGTAGAGTAGGATTATTTACTTGAACAGATGGCTAAACTGGATTTTTGCAGTAAATGGATTGAACTGGTAAAAAATTATGTGACATCAGTTATTTATCAAGTTATCGTCAATGGTAAATTACATGATGTGGAAAAACCATCTAGAGGCTTGAGATAGGGGGACCCAATCTACCCCTTCTTATTTTGCTTGGTTACCCAATCATTATCAGCTATTCTTAAAGAAGTTGAGGCTCAACAATTACTTAAAGGCATTAAAATAACAAGAGGTAGCAATTGTATTACACTTTGCCTTTTTGCTGATGATAATTTGTTATTCCTTGAAGCTAGCTCGGAAAATGTATGAATTTTAAATATTTATTGCATAAGTATAGTTATGCATTAGGGCAGAAGGTTAACCTAAACAAAAGTGGGATTTTGTATAGTCAGAATATAGATGGAGAATTGAAGAGTAAAATCTCAGATCTTCTCAGAATGAATTTACTGGTAGACTTAGCTAAATACCTAGGAGTGCCTACATCATGGGGAAGATTTAAAGCTAAAAGTCTTGGATGGCTTATTGATACTATTCTAAGAAGGCTAGAAGTTTGGAACATAAAATTACTCTCTTATAGTGGCAAAGAGACATTGATCAAAGCTATATTCAATGCTATATCAAACCACTTGATGACTGTCTATCTCATTCAAAAGAAAGTAACGAATCATATAACATCATTGGTCTCAAACTTTTTTTGGGGCAATAAGGGTGAGGAAAAAACCTATTGTGCCAGCTGGTTAACTTTGATAAAACATAAATCAGATGGTGGGCTTGGGGTTAAATATTTTCATGAAAACAATTTAGCTCTTCTTGCTTCAAATGCTTGGAAATTTTATTTAAACCAAACTCAGTTGTTTATAAAACCTTAAAGGCAAAATATTTACCAACATGTGATTTTTTGAAAGCAAAAGTGAGAAATAACTGTTCTTGGGGTTTTAGAAACCTCATTGCTGGGAGAGATTTATTCCTGAATTGTGTTTTTTGGCATCTTGGGAAAAGAGATAGAGTTAATAATTAGGATTCTTAATGGGTCCCAGGATATGATTAAAGTATCAAGCCAGTTGGGGTTAGTCTTACTTGGGTGAATGAATTGTTTAAAGTAGATGGCTCAGGCTGGGATTGTAATATTCTTTATTCTTTGTTTGATCACAAGTTAGTATCAACCATTTTAGGGATACACATATCCCATTTACACGAAGACATTCTTATTTGGACTAAGTCCAATACAGGAAATATAACTGTAAAGGAGATGCACTATAAGATTAGGATAGCAACTCAACTTGTGGAAGAAGCAAAAACTAAACATAAGGGCCAATCTTCACTTGGTAAACCAAAAGAAGTTTGGGATTTCATTTGGGGACTTAAGGTTGCCCCAAAAGTCAGAATTTTATTTGGAGGGCTTGTAAAAACAATATACCGTCAAATAAAAACAGTTGTCAAAGGAAAATGATTCTCAACCTTATTTGTGAGATTTGTAAAGACTCAACTAAGAGTGTTGAACATACTACTTTTCAACGCAGTTGGGCAATTGCGATTTGGTTTTCATCTCCTTTGAGTTTTATATCTCTTAATGGCTCTACTTCTTCAACGTTCCAGGGGATCACTTATAATATGGAGTATTTGAAGTCTAGAGTTGATACAAAAAGTTATGTGTTTGAGATGGCGGCAAATATTGCTTAGTTTATTTGGAAAGAAAGAAACTCATATGTGCTCAATAATAAGTCCTCTGACCCACTGTATACTATCAAGGCAACATTAAAGGTCAATGATGAGTACTTGTTAGCTAATTGTAACATCTATGAGGCTAAAAATACGAACAAACTTATTGTGTTTGACACAAATGAGGGTATAAATAACCCAAATGATGAGTCAGACAATAATATGTATCATGTTGACAATAGTATAACTTTACCATTATCCAAAACTGGGTGGTCCCCACCCCCATTTGGAGAATTTAAAGTGAATACTGATGTAGCATTTGATAGAACTAATTATTACTCAGTTATTTCTTGCATTGTCAGGAGTAGTGAAGACAAATTTTTGGAAAGAAATGTGAGAAGTAGGGAAGCATTGTCACATGTGGAGGCGGAAGCATTAGGGATCTATCAAGCTTTCTGTGTTGCACCACAATTTCGAATTGGAATTGTAAACGTTGAGAGTGATAGTGATATAGTGTTGAATTCTCTTAAGTGTACAAATGTTAAAACCCATCATATTATCTCTCATTTATGTACGGATATTAGAGAGTCTATAGGTACTCTTAAACTTAGATTTTCTCCTGTCAAAAGAGGAAAAAATTGTGTGGCTGATTGGGCAGCCAAACAAATGCTCAAAGGAAAATTGTTTGGCTTGGATTGGTTACAAACCCCCCACCCAATTGGAAAAACTTCTTTTTAATGACTATGATGGTAAAGGCATCGACTGATTTTTTTTGGATTTTTAATGAAGTATTATTATTCGACTAAAAAAAAGTATATAAAAACATATAGTTATAAACTCAAATCATTAAATTTATCTACACCTTCTTCAATAACATAAGATGTATATAAATAGTATTAAAGTGTTTGTATGTTTATGTATATGTACATCTATAATACATAACAATTAATTTTCAACGACCCAAATATTCTGCATAAGGATCCCCTGAGATTGTCTACAATCTCTAAAATCACTTAGCTCCTATGAAGGTCTCATGTTCAATCCACGCAAACCGCATTTCTCTACTTAATATCATCCCACCAGTTAGGATAACTGACTTTCACCTTAAGGAAATTAGGTTTGATTCCTTTTAACACAATAAAACTTTTATTTAGTCTTCAGACACAAGTTTTACCTAGTTTATAATACAAAATAACCAATTTTCGACGGTCTAGATGCTTTACATAAAGAGCATCTGAGATTGTCTGCACCTCCTTAAGTCACTCGACGCCTCTGAAAGTCCCGTGTTCGATCAATGCTGATTGCACTCCTTTAATTTTATGTCATTCCAGCGGATAAGATATTTGAATTTCACCCATGGGATCTAGTTTCGATTCTGGTCATCGAACAAAACCTTTCTTAAATGTTTTCATGCACGTGTTTTACCAAGTATATATGATATTATATTATTAATCTTTAAAATATCCATAATAAGTATACGGTTTTATTTTTTAATAGAATTCGAAAAATATTTGAAAAAATAATCGGCTTGAAAATAAAAAATTCTAAATTTGGAATATGTCATTCCAATTCCTTCCAAAAACATGGGACTAGAAATTTAAAAATCGAAAGATAAAAAACAATTTCAAATACGAAATTATCGAATCTGATTCGGTTGGAAATCGAAATCTTCCGTTGTAATTTCTAATCCTCGAGTAATCAAATATCTTATGATCAAAATTTACTCGAAATTAATAGTGTTTTTTGTCTCAATTAAATAGTGTTCATCGGTACTGAAATGATAATATCTCTGGAGAGGTTGAAATGCATTATAAATGTTTTCTATTCTTTGTTCAGACGAAAAAAAACTTTTTTTTCTATATATATTGATAGTACACGCAGTTTATAATATTTTCTATGTGAACTAATTCTATTATACTAATAATTAAGGGTGAGCAAATGAGAACCAGAAAACCAAACCGAACCAAAAAACCAAAAACCGAATAACCAAATGGTTCAGTTTTTAATTTTTCAAAAACCGATTTTTTTGGTTCGGTTCGGTTTACTATGCAAAAACCGGACCAAAAAAACCGAACAAAAACCGAACTAAAGAAGGAAAAAGTAGGGAACGTGTGAACTTTTATTATAAACATTATGTGTGAGAAACTTTTGTTGAGAATTTATCATCTACATGAAATTTTAGTTACACTATTTGATGGTGCTATTAGTGATTTTTTTATATCACTTAAAATTATAAGTATTCATTACTTGATTGATTTTATAAATCATGATTGTATGAAGTAGGAAATAATAGATTTAAATTTATTGTAGTATTGTAAATTAAGATAAGTATGGTTAGATTATAAGTTTATATTCAATTGATATATTAATAACACACATGGACAAGTAATAGTATCATAATTGTATTGGAATATTAAGGAGTGTTTGTTTGCACTTAATGAGCTCTTAATCTGGTTCATTAAGTCACCAGATCAATAAGACTGTTTGTTTTTCTGACCAATTCAGATCTGAATACCTCTTAACTGGTCTGTTTCATTAAGATTTAAAACCAAGCCTGATTCATTCAGATACTGCCTCTTAACAGAATAAGTCCTATTCAGTTGTTATTCAACATTAAGTACTTATCACTTAAAAAAATCAAACGACACCTTAGTCTTTATTGGACAATGTATTTCAAGAAATGGGGTGATAATATTATTGACCAAGCATCCGAATTCGAAGCGAACCAAAACCGAACCGAAACGAACCAATTCGGAACCAAAAAACGAATGTGGAACCAAATGCGAACCACCGGTTCGGTTATTAAATTATTAAAAACCGAAATATTCGGTTCGGTTTCGGTTTTGGCAAAAAATTGAATCGAACCGCACCATGCTCACTCCTGATAATAATTTTGATATTTGACATTGAATTTACGATATATTTATGGCACAAGAGGGGTAATTTTTTTTTATAGAGATAATAAAAATTAAAATATTAGAAAGAGAGAGAAAATAGAAAAGAACAACATAGGATATATACTTCCAAGATTCTGACAAACGTCATAAACATGATAGGATGTTGCCAACCAGTTTTACCAAAATCTACCCTTGTTCATCGCTGTATTTTCATTTCATTAATTAATTTGTCAAAAACAATGACAAAATAGATAATATAATACTAGTAGGAATAATATCAATACTCTAAAATAATATATCATTGTTCCTTATTAGAGTAATTTGTGCTGCTATATTTGAAACTCTCTTCCTTCTCTCACTTTCTTACTAAACATTTCCTGAAACCCACAACATTTTTCAGCTCCTCTTCGCTCCAAAAGGTAAATCTTTTCTTCGAATTCTCTTAAACGGATTTTTTTTTTCATAAATTGATGCTTAATTCGTGGGTATTCTTATAATTTTCTTGGAAATGGATTAAGTTTGGATCTTAATAGTTTTCGAGTTTTGATCAATTTATTCTACCTGGGTACTAAAATTTGTTGAAATTTCTAGAATTTGACGTGTTAATTGTATGCAAGATTGGGCTTTGATGAACAATCTTGAATTTTTGTCGGGGTTTAATCGAAGTTGTTAGAAAAAATGTCGTATACAAGCAATTTGAGAAAGATATCACCTTTGATGATATGGAGTTATTACGATTAAAGTATAGATTACAATATTGAGAATTATAATCTATGCAAAAAGTAGCATTTTACCACAGCTATTCAGTGAAGCAACTATATTTTTCATGATGATTTTGTGTCTGATTAACATCTCCTCTCTGATTTGTATATGCAGAATAATAGCTACTTAGTTCAATTCGTGCAATTTCATATAAAGAGATAGAGAATGGTCAAAAGGTTAGTCTTACTTCACCATTTTCCTTTTTTTTTCTTAAATATTATTAGAAAAATATACGTACAACTTTCTAAATTAATTATGAAACAGGCATGGAGTGGTTTGATTTGATGCACAAGAAATACCATGTTGCAGTGTTTAGTTGGAATCAAGCATTTATGTGCTCCTCTATTGAGGTGTTGTGATCTTGATTTATTAAACCAATCAACAGGCCTTGATGATCCTGAAATTTTAGCTAGAGAAACCGTGTGTAAGTTTAAAACCAGTTCTTTTTACTTAACTAACAATTAATTAAATAAAATAATTTCCTTTGAATTTACAGTTAGTGTGAGTGAGATTGAAGCGTTATATGAGTTATTCAAGAAGATAAGTAGTGCCGTTATTGATGATGGGTTGATCAACAAGGTTTGTATAATAACTATCCTTTTCTCGTGTAATTAAATTTCATTAATTTAATTTTGTATTTGTTTAATTAAATTTTAGGAAGAGTTTCAATTAGCTTTATTCAAGACAAACAAAAAGGAAAGCTTATTTGCAGATCGAGTATTTGATTTATTCGATACAAAACATACTGGATTACTAGGGTTTGAAGAGTTTGCTCGAGCACTTTCTGTTTTCCATCCAAATGCTCCTATTGATGATAAAATTGAATGTAAAATTAAAACATTTTATATATTTTATTATATTAATTACATTCTTAATATTTATGTCCAATGATTTGCAGTTTCTTTTCAACTATATGACCTTAAGCAACAAGGGTTCATCGAAAGGCAAGAGGTATTCATGTCTTAAAGGTGACATTTTTATATAATTTTATTTATTTATTTAAGTTGTAATATATAGGTAAAGCAAATGGTGGTTGCTACCTTAGCTGAATCTGGGATGAACCTATCAGATGAAGTTATCGAAAGTATTATCGATAAGGTGAGTAAGTAACTTGTAATTTTTTTTTTTTACTATTTAGTTGAAATATTAAATTATTAATTATTTGAAATAGACTTTCGAGGAAGCAGATACAAAACATGATGGTAAAATAGACAAAGAAGAATGGAGGACACTTGTTATAAGACATCCCTCACTTCTCAAGAATATGAACTTGCAATATCTTAAGTATGTTATTTACCATAAAATCATGATATATATTTTGTGCTTGGGATCTTAATATAACTAACCTTATTTTAAACAGGGATATCACAACTACATTTCCGAGCTTTGTATTTCACTCGAGAGTTGAAGATACTTGATCTCGAATTTTGTGTTTTGAGTTTTGAAGGGTGTGTTGTAGAAAGTTGTTTGTGAAGATTGGGTAAAAATGCAACCATCTGGTGTATGTATAATCATAAAAGCAGAATATTATCTATGTCATGTGTTTGTAATTTTTTTATCTGTTTGGTATAATATTTTCTACTTTACTGAGTAATAGTATTCTTGTATGGGTTTCTATTAAATATTTGCTACCCTGCCTTAGCTTTTCTAGTTTTTTTTGTGGTAATTTCTTACTTCTTGTTAAAGTAAATAGAAAAAGTTAAATAAAGTTGGCAAAAACCTTGCTCGACAGTCAATACTGATTCGAGAAATAGCTTTCAAAATGGGAAAGATACTACTAGTATTTACGAAACAATTAAGAAATATGGAAGTACAATATTGATATAAAAATGGGATAGACACTACTAGTATTTACAAAATAATTAAGGCATCATTTAGCAGTAGGCTTTGACGTATAAAAAAAATTAGTTTATTACCTTATGCCTCCTGAATTTTTAGAATCTTTACTTGTTTCTTTTATTTTTTTTAGAATTATCTTATTTTCATTTGTATGAAAATTTTGTTTTCTCATAAAATATATGAATTTATAGTGTACTTAATTCGATTTTTTTTATATCAAAGTGGTATAGTACAATTTTTGCATAATATCTCGATTTTTATCCAGGGGTCCAACAAAAAATGTTAGCTTTGCCCCAATTTCTCGGAGAGTAAATAATTTGGACAGTAAATTTTTCTGAGCAACTCTAGTGCAAAAACTGAAAGCGGATAAGACTAAAGGGATCTAATGAATTATTTTTGAAGGAGTAAAGTCAAGGTCCACATTCCTTCATATTCAATACTGTACCACAATCAGCAAAAGAGCCTTTGGGTGATATAGCCAAAGTATCAAGTAGGGTCTAAATTAAACTTTGAAATAGACTATACGAAAGTACAATTAAACAGAAAGTAGCAGAAAGAAGTTATCGACACTGAAGCTTTACAAAACCAAGAATAGCAAAAGATCAAAAAATACCCATCATTTATGACGAAAATAACGTAATAGCTACCCTACTAATTTTACAAGAAACAATATTAATAACATAGGGGATGCTGACTAATGTAAACTATCAGTCCTATAATTTGGAACAAAAAAAAAAAACTATCAGTCCTATATTAAGTGCAAATTATACTTTCAGTCCCCATATTAAGTGCAAATTATACTTTCAGTCCCTATATTAAGCACAATTTGCACTTTAAGCCCCTATATTAAGAAACTCGATTTAACAATAAAAATTACACCACAAACTTTGTTCAGACAAGAAAAATGCATTGTCAGTCACTATATTTTAGTAGGATTGCACTACAGGTCCCTAATTTATGCTAAAATTGTATTATTGCTCCCTATTTATGAATGAAAATGGCATATCTGGCCCCTATTAATCCTTCTATTTAACAATTTGAGTTAAGAATGAAAAAATTCACCACAAACCCCTATTCAAACAAAAAATCGCATTACCAGTCTCAGTATTTAAGCAAAATTGCACCTAAGACCCTTATATAAATCGAAATTCACACCTTCAGGCCTATTCGAATTCAAATACTTTACTCTAACCATAAATTTTGGAAGCTAATTTGGTCACAGGGAAAGTCTCTTTCCTCTACTTAACAGTATACTTCATAACGTTGGGTTAACTCAACTAGATAGCACCTTGCTATTTCTTATGTACTTGTACGGGTGTGAAGTGAGAGGTACAGAGTTCGAATCTCCTTCCTGAACATGATTAACTCAGTTCTGATTTATTTGAAAGTATGTATGAGGAGACGTGTATATTTTTCGTCGGATTACTCGAGGTGCGCACAACTTGAGCCGGACCACGCACGTACCAACAAAAAAAAATAACAATAACATATTTCATATTTCATATTTGTGCTTATGTATTTGCCCTGAAATGTAATTTGTTCAATAATATCTAAACCTGTAATTATCCCTTTCTGACAAAGACACATCACAGAAATAAGACAAATCCTTCTGAGTGGTATTGATTTCCTCATATTATTGTATAATAACTGATTGTTGTTGGTGTAGTTTCATCGATGATTTGATTAACTTCAAAACTCCTTTATTGTGAGAAGAAGTTGTGTAACTTCATATACAACTTCTGTCCCTTCAAATTGCTTACATTCCCAACCAACAGAGTGGATACAACCTATCGCAACCTTACACCTCCTTACACCTTTTGTGATTTATAAATTTGTCACTAATCAATCATCATAAACAAAACATGTTTTTAGCCCCATTTCAAATTGGGTTGGAATTGGAGATGAACGAAAGACAAGGTATCCTTTTATAGCTCGCCTTAACTTGAGCTTCTTTTTTAGCACATAAGGCAAACAACGCTTTATTTAGACACTCAAAAAATGGCAGCTAGACTACCAAATGCAGAGATTCTATTAGAGCCAATGCAAAGCAATAGTAGAACTTGAGAAGGGCCACGCAGCAATTAATGAGAATATAATATGAAATTTATTGCTACACAATAACAATAACTATTCCAGCTGGAAAGGGAACATACGATAAACTAATAATCTACCACAAAAGAAACGAAGATAACGGAGTACTAAAGAACAGGGGAAATCAAACACATTACAACATCAAATAATAATCCATCAGCTGAGAAGCATCCAAGATTTTTGTCAATCGGGGTTGGGATCTTTTGGGGTTAATTTCTACATACACGTTTCTGTATAGGAGATAAAAATCTCAAAATTTAAATTATCAAGGCTAAATTTATATCTTCCGGGCTAAATGCAATTTTTTACTCAAGTTTTAATTTAGAGGATTAATATATTTTTTTGATCACAATTTTTTCCAAAAGAAGAAAATTAGGCTTGTATATGTCTCATTCCACAATTATTGGACAATAAGAATTTATTCGAGACAAGACACAAATAAGAACAAGAAGTGAAGTGATTTCATAATACATAACGCAGCTAATCAAAACATTAAAATGAAGAATATTTGATCATAACATACCACCAATGGAATTTAAGCTGAATAACTAACACGACAACACGTTATTGTGTAGAAACAATAAAATTAATGAAAAGAAGCAATACAACTAGATACCTTATTATATGTGAAAAATCAACCCATAATATATTAAAATTGAAATAAAAAATGCAACTTCATTCAACACCAGTAATTTTTGCCTAACAACATTTGACGTGTAAATTACACTTGAGAATGAAAATTTGATATTGCAACTAAGCTTTCCTTATATTGACACACCGAAACGATAGGATGTGATACATACTTGATTTTGTTACACTTAAGAATATCGTATAGTATAAGAGTCCTTCTGTTATCTATAAAAATGAGTTGTTCATTCCCAAAGTTTTGAACACAAATCTCGCAGGTACTCAAACCAATATCAGTAGATGTTATAGTTAAGAATTTTGTCCAATTGAATGTTTGAGTAGAAGATAAATATTCACTCACCCATATGTCAAATAAGCCAAGTCGCTGGTGGTTATGATACCGAGGATGAGTGATAAGAGCTATTGATTCTTTGAGTGAGAAGAGAGTCCCATTATAATCTTGCACTAAAGTTGCAATATTTGGAGGCAACGGTATAAGGTCAAATTCCTCAGTGCTAAAATCAAAACAAACTATCTCCCACATATTACCTAGCCGTTCATCCTTAACAATTACAAGCCAACAGAAAAATTCTTTATCTTTAAATGAAAGATTCGTACCGTAATTTTTAAATGAAACGTCAGCTATCCTCTCACTCACGTTATTGGGGGATTTCAAAATTTTCCAAGAATTACTACGTAAACTGTATAACGCAAATTTGCTATGAAGAATAACTTCTAATAATTTGTAATCATTAGTTTTAGAATCAAAACCAAATCCTAAGAAGGAATTCTCAAAACTGATAATAGATTCTGGGAGTAACTTCAAATCACTGGTTGCTGGATTCCATAAAACAATACTACGAATACGAAGTCTTACTCTTACCAAACAAACTAGGCCATTACGTGATCCCACAGCCACGTAATCATCCTCTAGAAATAATGATGGTAATTCCACTTCTATGGCCGACAAATTGGCATCCACGGTAGGCGAGAATAAAGAGAAGCTACGTTCTCTTATATATCTTGTATATCTTCTTTGGCTCATTACAAGAGCGAACCTTGATGAATAATTATTAAGGTGCATTGATACGAAGTATGAGCTAGAGATGAGATTGCACCATACCTTGTTGACACACTTGAAACGTAACAACGACTTCACTGGAAGCTTCAAAAGAATTTCCGGTAGTATACTTTCAGGGATGTTAAACGATTTGGGAAGGCTTAACGATTCCATTATTTCTCTAATATTTGTATGATGTAAAAATTAACAATATAGGTTATATAAGCAGCGGAAGAGAGTATGTTAAGTATTTGATGTGTAATAGGAAACAAAAACTGTTTCTTGCGCTAAACTCTTATTTAATTATCACTAAATATGATAAAATTACACAAAAAAAATTAAACATATTTTTAGGAATTTACCTAATTAGACTACATAATTTACCTAAGAGTAGTATTATAAGAGTAGTATTTTATTTAGAGTAAAGATATATCACCCTTTTTACTTTAATTTTGTATTACCTCTTATTTTAGAGGTTTTAAACCCTAATCAAATTATTCTTTTTTTTTATTTACTTCCATATAGAATGACACATGAAAAGTGATATAAAAATAAATCAAAAATGGATAATATATATCATTAGTCTTTTACTTACTTTTTTTCTTGACAATAAAAAATGCCTAAGAAACAAAAAAACAAAAAAAAAAATTAGTCAACTCTTAATTTCTTAAATCTGGTAGCTAATTCTAAATAATTGAAAGTAGCTAGTCGGTCTTGCAATGCTCCGTGCCTAGCGTCTTTTGCAATATTATCTGCCAGTCCGTTGAGGTTCCTTTTAATGTGACCAAAGGAAATCGGACCATAAGCAACAAACTCTCTCATAATCTTGCTAAGAATAGGCTGACACTTGCTTGATACCTTGAATAACACCAAGGTTGTTTGAGAGGATTTTCTTCCTCTTTCCTAGGTACGCTTTACATAGTTCTGATACTTTAAGAACTGCTAGTGCTTCCCCTTCAGCCCCTGAATCGCATTCCATAACTAATTTGCTACTGGTCGTAATCCCTAAATTCTTATTGATACATACAATTGCCCCTCCTGTTGGTTCAAACAAGATTTTGAATGCAGCATCATATTTGAAGATGATGTCTGCCTCTTCTTCTTGCTCTTGGTTGATGAGAATCTCATTTTTATTGTTTCCCACTTTTGAATATCTGTTTAATTTCTTCTAGTCTATGCCTTGAAGTTCTTACATGAGTTTGTTTGAAGTGTTGATTACATTTTGTGCTTCAATTATTGTTTCTTCGTGTAAAGCCTTCATCTTCTCTTTCCATATGTTTCACATACTATTAATCATGATGAAATCTCTTACTTTATTTTCCTCCCATCCTCCTTCTGAGAAACTTTTAATGATAGATAAAAGCCATTGCTTTGTGACTACTTCCTCTTTATCCTCGATTCTGATTTGTAATGGTGTTCTTGCCCATATTTCTTTGCACATGCTACAATGAAAGAGAAGATGCTCAATTGTCTCTTCCTGGTGGTTGCACCAGATACATCTTTTAGAGTCTGAACATTTTCTTTTACAGAGATTGTTCTTTGTAGGTAAAGCATTATTAATAACACTCCATATGAACAATTTGATTTTTTTTTTCAGGATATTAGATCTCCATATTGTCTTCCAAATAGAGGATTTGTTTTAATTTTCTTCCTTGACCGTACTTTCTTTATTAATGATTTATTCTTCCGTAAGTATTTTGTATCCAGTTTTTGTGTCATAACTACCATTTAAAGAAAAAGGTCATATATACTTATCCCTAGTATTGGTATCATAAATTCGCATTCTTGTGACCAGTGAAATTAAAGGTTCTGGAAATATATTATCTAAAATTTTGGTATTCCATTTAGTGGTACCTTGAATAAACAGTTCGTTTACCTTTGTTAAATTACAACCTGGCAGTTTCTCTATTTTCCATTTAGTTTGTATCCACTTATCCTTCCAAATATCAACATCATTTCCATTTCCGATTACATGGATACCATGTTGTTTTAGAAAATCCCGCCCTTCTATAATACTAGCCCAACTCCACGTCTGCTTTGTCTGAGTTTAGTATCTGGTAGATTACTTTTATTAATGTAAATACCTTTGAGTAGTTTTGCTACAAGGTTCCCTGGGTACGCATAAGTCTCCATGCCTGTGCTGCAAGTAAAATCGTATTCATACGTTTGAAGTATTTGAAACCTAGTCTTCCTATTAATATCCCAAATGCAACCTTCTCCCAAGCCATCCAGTGGATTCTATTCTTTTCCCTTGAATTCCACAAAAAATTAGAAACAGAAGATATCAATTTATTGCAGAAAGTAATAGGAAAGGAGGAAATGGACATATAATAATTGGGGATAGCTTGTAGGACAGCTTTAATAAGGACTTCTTTGCCTCCTTCCGATAATAACTTCGCTTTCCATCCTTCTGTGTTCTTAAATAGTCTTTGCGCTATCCATTCCAGAGATTCTACCTCAGATCGTTTGTGGCATAAGGAAATTCCTAAGTATATCCCCAGATCGCTTGTCTCTTTGATATTCAGATTTGTTGTAACTGAGTCTCTTAATCTTGTGTAGTTTCTGTACTAAAAAGAATTGCTGATTTCTGGAGGTTGATCTCCTGGCATGAATCTTTACCGTATATGCTAAGACTTTCTCGAAAGGAGTCAATGTTAGTATTCTCTAATTCGAGAAAGAAAAGTGAGTCATCCGCAAAAAGTAAATGAGATATAATAGGACAGTTGTGGTTAATCTGAATGCCATTAATGGTGCCTTCTTTAATATCATTATCAATAATACTAATCTGAATGCCAGATCAGATCAAAAAAGGGTTTGTTCAGAAATTTCTAATATTTTTCCGGAAAAGAAAAATTCAATCCAATTACAATCCAGAAACAATCAGAATTCAAAATTTCATTCCGATTTCGGAACACCCGGAAATTTTCGAAAATTCAGAATTTTCGGAAATCCCAATATTTAGTTTAATTTTTTTTTAAAATCATTGGTACATTTAATTTCAGAAATTTAGGAAAGTTCAATATCTTATATCCATTACCATTCATAAAAGTTAAGATTTGTTATTTTTTAATAGTTAAAAAAGAATAAAGTGAAAATATACAAGTATAACTTTTTAATATGAAAAACATTATTCTAAATTTTCATTGAACCTTCAAATTCAATATGATGTAAATAATTGAGTTATATTGTTAAAACCTAAATTCCAACAGTATTAAATCTTTAAATACTAAAATCTTCATTAGTAAGATTCATCATCTGAAGTTTAATTTTTTGAGACTTTTAGTTTAAACAATTTATTAGCAAAAACTTTAGTTTCTTGCAATAAAGCCTAAACACCTACCTACTCCCTCTCTCCCTCCCTCTTTCTCCCTTCCTCTCTCCCTCTCCCTCTCCCTCTCTCCCTCTCCCTCTCCCTCTCCCTCCCTCCCTCCCTCCCTCCCTCCTTCTCTCCCTCGCTCCCTCTCTCAGTATATTAGAATATATAAATAATATTCAAGAATTTCGGAAAAATAATTGGAAAAAAGCTGAAAAAAATCTAAAATTGATTTCGGATCGAAAATCGGAAATTCCAAAATTTTAAAATGTAATTCCAATTCCAATCCAAACAAAGTCGGAAAAACCGAAAATCGGAATATAAAATATCAATTCCAAATATGAATTTTTCGTATCGAATCAGCCGGAAAATCAGATTTTTCCATTCCAAATCCACCATAGTATGAGGGATATACTTATATTGAAATGGTCTGTACACTGTACCTACCATTAAGTTGGTTATACCGGCTTTCAATTATTTTTAAATTAAAGATACTCGTATATTTTGAAGGAAAAATGATACTCAGTATATTTTAGATTAATTTTTTTTTTGGTTATGAGTGAGAATTTGCAACCCCCAGTGTCAGCTACTAGATCTTTGTTTGTACCTTAATTTAATTTAGATTTCCAGTCAAAAGCTAAGTTTGTTCCTTTATAAATATGGTAAATTGAAGGTGAAAAAAGAAGAAAAGGGGAAAAAGAATAGTAATGGTGGTAGGTATAGGTAATGGTCCATCTGACTTTGTACTAAAATTTTGCTAACCACCGTTCAACTTTAATACATCTCCTATTTTAGTGGGATTCTATTCAACTATTCAACTAAAATCGAATATGTATGTATGTCTTGTCTTATCTGAGTTGGCATAGCCAGAAATGGGACCTGTGGAACCCTATGGTGGGTCTAGTCCCTCACCATTTCCATTGTGAGAGTGGGCTATAACATTGACCATGATCTGCAGCTCAATTACAACTTTTTAAAATCCTTAGGGGTTAAAATGATTTTCTTTAAATTCTAGGGGCTTATAGTGCAATTTTCAAATCCTTACTTTAAGTCCCTATATTAAGCAAATATTGCACTATAAGTCCATGTATGAAAAAAAAACAATATTAAATCTCTATATTAGTACAAATTGTAACAAATTTCACTATAATTATTTTTTATGCAAAATTATACTTTAAGTCCCTGAATTAAGCAAATATTACACTATAAGTAATTGATATAAAAAAACATTATAAGTACCGTATTAAGCGTAAATTGCACTTTCAGTCCCTATATCAAGACAAAAATGCATTTTAAGCCCCAATATTCGACAAAAATTGCACTTTAAGTCCCTATATTAAAGAAAATATTCGTACTATAAGTTCATGTATGTAAAAAACTATAAGGTCCTATTAAGCGCAATTTGCGCTTTCAGTTCCTGATTTAAGCAAATGTACTTTATGCCCTATATTCAAAAAAAATTGCACTTTAAGTCCTTTTTTTATGCAAAATTATACTTAAATTCCCTATATTAAGCAAATATTGTACTACAAGCCCTATATATAAAAAACACTATTAAGTCCCTATATTAAGCGTAAATTGCACTTTCAGTCCCTATATAGGCAAAAGTTGCATTTCGAGCCCCTCAATTAAAAAACTCGATTAACCAATAAAAAATTACACCACAGGACTTTATTCAAACAAAAAAATGCGTTGTCGGTTACTATATTTTAGCAAGATTGCACTACAGGCCATAATTTATGCTAAATCGCATTATAGCTCCCTATTAGATATAAAAAATAGCATTTCTAGCCCCTATCAATCCCCCTATTAAACAACTCGAGTTAAGTATAAAATATTTCACCACAAGCCCCTATTCAAATAAAAATTTGCACTACCAGTCCTTATATTTAAGCAAAATTGTACCTAAGGCCCTTATAGAAATCAAAATTCAGGCCCTATTCGAATTCAAATAACTTTACTCCAACCATTAAATTCGGAAGTTGATTTGGTTGCAACTAAAGTTTCTCTTTCCTCTGGTACTGAACAATACACTTCATATATATGCTTATGTATTTGTCATAAATTGTAATTTGTTCAATAATATCTAAACCTGTAATTATCCCTTTATGACATAAGATACATAACAGAATTAAGACAAATCCTTCTACGTGGTATTAATTTCCTCGGTTCTATTGTATATGTGATTTGATTAACTTCAAAACTCCTTTTTTATGAGAAGAACTTGTGTAACTTCATATACAACTTCTGTCCCTTCAAATTGCTTACTTGCCCAACCAATAGAGGGTATACAACCTAGCGCAACCTTACACCTTATTGCACGTTTTGTGATTTATAATTTGTTACTCATCGTAAACAATACAGGTTTTTTAGCCCCATTTGAAATTGATCTGGAATTGGAGATGAACGAAAAAAATAGAGAGCAACAAGGTATCCTTTTATAGCTCGCTCTAACTATAGGTTCTTTTTCAGCACAAAAGGCAAACAAAGCTTTATTTAAACACTCAAAAAAATGGTTTAGGCTTTTGGGTTTTGACAAGAACCAATGTTGTAGGATATATGTCAAGATTCATAATCTCCACATGTTTTAACAAAGCGCAATCAGCTACACTATCGAATGTAGAGTTTTTACTAGAGCCAACGCAAAGCAATAGTAGAACTTGAGAAGGGCCACACAGCAATTAATGAGAATATAATATGAAATTTATTGCTACAAAATAACAATAACTATTCCAGCGGGAAAGGAAACATAAGATAAACTAATAATCTACCACAAAAGAAACGAAGGTAACGGAGATAAAGAACAGGGGAAATCAAACACATTACAACATCAAATAAAAATCCATCAGATGAGACGCATCCAAGATTTTTGTCTATCGGGACTGAAAGTTATAACATTGAAGGGATTGGGATGTTTTGGGGTTAATTTCTACATACACGTTTCTGTATAGAGGCTAAAAATCACAAAATATAAATTATCAAAGCTAATTTTATATCTTCTAGGGTTAATGTAATTCAAGTTTTTTACCTAAATATTTTTATATAGGTGAAACAATATAATTAATGAAAAGAAGCAATACAACTAGATACCTTATTATATGTGAAAAATTAACCCTTAATATATTAAAATTGAAATCAAGAATGCAACTTCATTCAACACCATTAGTTTTCGCCTAACAACATTTGCCATAAAAATTACACTTGAGAATGAAAATTTGATATTGCAACTAAGCTTTCCTTACATTGACACACCGAAACGATAGGATCTGATACATACTCGATTTTGTTAGTTGTAAGAATATTGTATAGTATAACAGTCCTTTTATACTTATCTATAAAAATGAGTTGTTCATTCCCAAAATTTTGAACACAAATGTTGTAGCTACTCAGACCAATATCCGTAGCTGTTATAGTTAAGAATTTTGTCCAATTGAATGTTGGAGTGGAAGATAAATATTCACTCACCCATATGTCAAATAAGCCACGTCGTTGGTGGTTATTATACCGAGGATGAGTGATAAGAGCTATTGATTCTTTGAGTGGAAAGAGAGTCCCATGATGATCTTGCACTAAAATTGCAATATTTGGAGGCAATGGTATAAGGTCAAATTCCTCAGTGCTAAAATCAAAACAAACTATCTCCCACATATTACCTAGCCGTTCATCCTTAACAATTACAAACCAACAGAAAAATTCTTTATCTTTAAATGAAAGATTCGTACCGTACTTTTTAAATGAAACGTCAGCTATCCTCTCACTCACGTTATTGGGGGATTTCAAAATTTTCCAAGAATTACTACGTAAACTGTATAACGCAAATTTGCTATGTAAAAAAACTTCTAATATTTTGTAATCATTAGTTTTAGAATCAAAACCAAATCCTAAGAAGGATTTCTCACAATTGATAATAGATTCTGGGAGTAACTGCAAATCCCTGGTTGCTGGATTCCATAAAACAATACTATGAATACGAATGTTATCATAAGGACTACGTTTCCAAAGTCTTAGCAAACAAACTAGGCCATTACGTGATCCCACAACCACGCAAACATCCTCTGGAAATAATGATGGTAATTCCACTTCCATGGCAGACAAATTGGCAGGCGAGACTAAAAAGAAGTCGCGTCTGCTGTAATATTTTCTTTTGCTCATTACAAGTAAGTCGGTTGATGAATAATTATTAAGGTGCATTGATACGAAGTATGAGCTTGAGATGAGATTGCACCATACCTTGTTGACACACTTGAAACGCAACAACGACTTCACTGGAAGCTTCAAAAGAATTTCCGGTAGTATACTTTCAGGGATGTTAAACGATTTGGG
Source organism: Nemophila menziesii (assembly GCA_029959085.1). Taxonomy (NCBI): domain Eukaryota; kingdom Viridiplantae; phylum Streptophyta; class Magnoliopsida; order Boraginales; family Hydrophyllaceae; genus Nemophila; species Nemophila menziesii. The sequence goes on from JARWIR010000162.1 coordinate 371,145, forward strand.
AAGGCTTAACGATACCATTATTTCTCTAATATTTGTATGATGTAAAAATTAACAATATAGGTTATATAAGCCGCGGATGAGAGTATGTTAAGTATTTGATGTGTAATAGGAAACAAAAACTGTTTCTTGCGCTAAACTCTTACGGAGAGTACAGATCTTGTCAAAAACATCTTATTTAATTATCACTAGATATGATAAAATTACACAAAAAAAGTTAAACATATTTTAGGAATTTACCTAATTAGACTACATAATTTACCTAAGAGTAGTATTATAAGAGTAAAGATATATCACCCTTTTTACTTTAATTTTGTATTACCTCTTATTTTAGAGGTTTTAAACCTAATCAAATTATTATTTATTTTTAATTTACTTCCATATAGAATGATACCTGGAAAGTGATATAAAAATAACTCAAAAATGGATAATATATATCATTAGTCTTTTACTTACTTTTTTTTTTTACAATAAAAGATGCCTAAGCAACAAAAAAATAAAAAAAAATTAGCCAACTCTTAATTTCTTAAATCTGGTAGCTAATTCTAAGTAATTGAAAGTAGCTAGTCGGTCTTGCAATGCTCCGTGCCTAGCGTCTTTTGCAATATTATCTGCCAGTCCGTTGAGGTTTCTTTTAATGTGACCAAAGGAAATCGGACCATAAGCAACAAACTCTCTAAATAATCTTGCTAAGAATAGGTTGGATATTTCAACCTGCCGCTGACACTTGCTTGATACCTTGAATAACACCAAGGTTGTTTGAGAGGATTTTCTTCCTCTTTCCTAGGTACGCTTTACATAGTTCTGTTGCTTTAAGAACTGCTAGTGCTTCCCCTTCAGCCCCTGAATCGCATTCTATAACTAATTTGCTACTGGTCGTAATCCCTAAATTCTTATTGATACATACAATTACCCCTCCTGTTGGTTCAAACGAGATTTTGAATGCAGCATCACATTTGAAGATGATGTCCGCCTCTTCTCCTTGCTCTTGGTTGATGAGAATCTCATCTTTATTGTTGCCCACTTTTGAATATCTGTTTAATTTCTTCTAGTCTATGCCTTGAAGTTCTTACATGAGTTTGTTTGAAGTGTTGATTACATTCTGTGCTTCAATTATTGTTTCTTCGTGTAAAGCCTTCATCTTCTCTTTCCATATGTTCCACATATTAATCATGATGAAATCTCTTGCTTTATTTTCCTCCCATCCTCCTTCTGAGAAACTTTTAATGATAGATAAAAACCATTGCCTTGTGACTACTTCCTCTTTATCCTTGATTCTGATTTGTAATGGTGTTCTTGCATATTTCTTTGCACATGTTACAATGAAAGAGAAGATGCTCAATTGTCTCTTCCTGATGGTTGCACCAGATACATCTTTTAGAGTCTGAACATTTTCTTTTACAGAGATTGTTCTTTGTAGGTAAAGCATTATTAATAACTCTCCATATGAACAATTTAATTTTTTTTCAGGATATTAGATCTCCATATTGTCTTCCAAATAGGGGATTTGTTTTTATTTTCTTCCTTGACCGTAATTTCTTTATTAATGATTTATTCTTCCGTAAGTATTTTGTATCCAGTTATTGTGTCATAACTACCATTTAAAGAAAAAGGTCATATATACTTATCCCTAGTATTGGTATCATAAACTTGCATTCTTTTGATCAGTGAAATTAAAGGTTCTAGAAATATATTATCTAAAATTTTGGTATTCCATTTAGTGGTACCTTGAATGAACAGTTCGTTTACCTTTGTTAAATTACAGCCTGACAGTTTCTCTATTTTCCATTTAGTTTGTATCCACTTATCCTTCCAAATATCAATATCATTTCCATTTCCGATTACATGGATACAATGTTGTTTTAGAAAATCCCGCCCTTCAATAATACTAGCCCAACTCCAGGTTCTGCTTTGTCTAAGTTTAGTATCTGGTAGATTACTTTTATTAAAATAAATACCTTTGAGTAGTTTTGCTACAAGGTTCCCTGGGTTATGCATAAGTCTCCATGCCTGTGCTGCAAGTAAAACCGTATTCATACGTTTGAAGTCTTTGAAACTTAGTCCTCCTATTAATTTCCCAAATGCAACCTTCTCCCAAGCCATCCAGTGGATTCTATTCTTTTCCCTTGAATTTCACCAAAAATTAGAAACCAAAGGTATCAATTTATTGCAGAAAGTAATAGGAAAGGAGAAAATGGACATATAATAATTGGGGATAGCTTGTAGGACAGGTTTAATAAGGACTTCTTTGCCTCCTTCCGATAATAACTTCGCTTTCCATCCTTCTGTGTTCTTAAATAGTCTTTGCGCTATCCATTTCAGAGATTCTACCTCGGATTGTTTGTGCATAAGGGAATTCCTAAGTATATCCCCAGATCGCTTGTCTCTTTGATACTCAGATTTGTTGTAACTGAGTCTCTTAATCTTGTGTAGTTTCTGTACTAAAAAGAATTGTTGATTTCTGGAGGTTGATCTCCTGGCCTGAACCTTTACCGTATATGCTAAGAGTTTCTCGAAAGGAGTCAATGTTAGTATTCTCTAATTCGAGAAATAAAAGTGAGTCATCCGCAAAAAGTAAATGAGATAGAATAGGACAGTTGTGGTTTATCTGAATGCCATTAATGGTGCCTTCTTTAATATCATTATCAATAATACTAATCTGAATGCCAGATCGGATCGAAAAAGGGTTTGTTCGGAAATTTCTAATATTTTTTCGGAAAAGAAAAATTCAATCCAATTACAATCCAGAAACAATCGGAATTCAAAATTTCATTCCGATTTCGGAACACCCGGAAATTTTCGAAAATCTAGAATTTCCGGAAATCCCAATATTTAGTTTAATTTTTTTTGAAATCATTGGTACATTTAATTTCAGAAATTTAGGAAAGTTCAATATTTTATATTCATTACCATTCATAAAAGTTAAGATTTGATAATTTTTAATAGTTAAAAAAGAATAAAGTGAAAATATACAAGTGAAACTTTTTAATATGAAAAATATTATTCTAAGTTTTCATTGAACCTTCAAATTCAATATGATGTAAATAATTGAGTTATATTGTTAAAACTGATATTCCAACAGTACTAAATCTTTAAATACTAAACTCTTCGTTAGTAAGATTCATCATCTAAAGTTTAATTTTTTGAGACTTTTAGTTTAAACAATTTATTAGCAAAAACTTTAGTTTCTTGCAATAAA